>NEWO01000120.1:105691-211794 GCA_003013225.1 Phalaenopsis aphrodite | reverse complement strand
AAACTACAAATTGCAACTAAATTAAGATGTCTCTATCAGATGATCGTGAATTCCTCGGAGGAGGTAACCTGCGATTGCTCACGAGGCTTCCCACGGTCTAAATGAAATTATGGAACTCATTAAGTTGAGTTTAGTAAATTCATTTGGACTAAGTGAATCCAATGGAAAATAGTGGTGTCGGAATGAGGGAACCCTAGGATCCTAACTGGTGTCGCTCGAATCAACTTTAGCATGCCCCCATAAAATTTAAAGAACTACAACCATAAGGCCACCTGATTTGACATCATAACTTGACACACTAGAAAAGTCAAACTCGTCGCGACAAGGAGCTTAGAGCTAACATGGTGGGTAGCAGGTCATCTTCAATAGCAAAACCTGTCTTCCCAGTTAAACCAATCTTTCTTCCTTAGATATAAACAACAAAGCCACAGGACTTCGAGGTTGCTTGCTTATGCAATGTAAATCCTCACCTTATCTTTAGGCCTCTGTACAGCCCTGCTATACAATATAAGCCCTAACTAGTCTTAAGATTCTGAGGTTGTCGTTTGTTACGACCTAAATCCTCACATCTTCCACACTATTTGTGTGATAGTTTCACACGAATGTAAGAACTAACTAATAAAATTGGCAGGATGAAACACCTAAATATTTCTCCTTAGAAATGAAGCCAAACATTAGGATTGCTTGGGAAGTCACATGGGATCCATGACATCCCCTAGTTCTTCCTTCTTTGGACTCTACAGCAAAATGCTCTAAATTTGAACCAATTTTCTTTCACACCTCTACTTCTGATCTCATTGAAAAGTTCTCCCCTTGAAACTCCTTAAAAATAATATTCCCTGATTTTTATCGAGAGTCTTTTTAGGTGATTTCAGTTACTTAAGATGTAATTAACTATAGAGGCTTGCTCTTATAGGAAGCATGTTCGAACCCAGCTTAATATAAACCCTATTTAATTCATTATATTAAATAGGGGACCTTTTCAACAAATATAAAGATTTCGCAGACCAAACGGATGACATATATTCCTTAGTTTATTTGATCGAGCCTCATTCTCAAGTCTTGTGTTTATCCTTCGGGATAGATACAGGATTTGAGGTACAACGCTCTTTCATTTAAACTATAAAAAATATGAGGTCAATTTGATTTTATATTTTTCTAAAACTAAATATATATGTAAATTAAAACGTGCTTCCTAAGCGGATGACGGGATTTTGATTCCGGTGACCGACAGCTTCTTACGGGCAACTCCCTCCAACCAAAAATAGCGCCGACAATAATAAATAAGAATTAATCCCTTCCAACATCAAGGGCTCCAAGTAGAGCAAAAGCATCCAAAGAGGATAAGAAATGGAATATTACAAGCTTAACATTATTTTATTTTATTTCCATTTCAATCCAAAACAATGAACAAATGAGCAACCAAAACCTATTTAAAAAAATTTAATATTTATTTTACTATTAAAAAAAAAGAAATGTCTGAAGATAGAAATCCAGACACATAATACAGAAGAAGTGTCAACAGACGAGTTTCAAGTAGAAATACCAGCTAAAATTATTTTATTCGAGGAAATAAAAAAAATAAAAGGCAAGAAAAAAGATAGGGGTAAAAAAGGGTTGGTAGGTTATAACTCTTCCGACCAATCAAAGTCGCTGTCATTCCGACGAAGTGAAGTAGGTTTTTTGATCTCGAAGTCAACTTCGTAGGTGGGCCAGCACTCATCCCCGTGGCTATCAACCCATGGAACTGCTTTCAACTCATACGATGCATGTTCATAACTCCGTAATCCTCTAGTAGATGTGTAAAAGCAACCTGATAGAAGCAGTGATTTAAAATGTAAAATTTTATATCACATTTTAAATAATGAAATTTACCATTTTATGCATGGGCAAGATGACGTATATATATTCAAATGTATTGTTAACTCTAACTCCTTGGGATTACCTTTAGGGAAAATTGCAAATGATTTCCCACAAGCTTTCTTTAAAAATTCAGCATCGTCAGATAAAATAAGACGTTCTTCAGAATCAGCGCCCCAATAAAATGGAACAGTACAATCATAATCCTGTGGTAGCAAGAGATGAACAAGGCATTATTAAACAGGTGTAATCCTCCAACGAATACAAATTTGTTGGATGGGATTAATTAGGATATTATTGGATTCAAATTTAGTTGTAACACCATCTAAAATTAAAGACTGAGAATTCATTAGATAGCAAATATTTTATCAGGCTTACAAATGAAACTTATTATACAAAAAAACAAATCTTCCAAAAAAGTAATGATCAACAATTTGGAACATTTGCAGCACTTTCAATGAGAGGATTTCAAAAACTAGATCGTTGTTACCATGCACTACTTTGAAAAATCATAAAAATTAGCAAGAAAGAGATGCTTACAACAGCAATAAAAGTGGACTTTGCAGTCATGTCCAGTATAACAAAGGCAAACCTCCCTTCGATATCCCTTAAAACCTTCTCAGCTGGATAAGGCCCTCTGTCTCTTAATGTTCGATATATTTCAATTACAAGGGTAGGCTCATTTATCCTCTTGTGCAAACCATAATATTTGTTCAAATTAGATAAATTATCAATGCGCCCTTCAAAAAGGCAAAACATATTATCCACGACAGCATAAAACCTGTAAATGTAATTACCTTATCATTATAGAGCAAAATTAGACCTCTTAAGTAGTGAGCAAAGTGGCAGGAAAGAAATACTATTGCACATAAATTAAAATAAGGAAAAGTGGAAGAAAATATTTTGCAAAATAATGGATGTTTACTGAGGGAAATATAATTCATAGTAAAAGTTAAAACAATAAGTAAAGACTCCAAAATCTCTAAAAAATAAATAAATAAGAGAGATCCCAGAGATGAACACTAGAAAAAAATGCACGAAGCAATATATGAGAGATGTTTAAGATACAAGAGCATATCACTACAAATAAATAAGGATATAAATAGCTTCAAGAGTAACTATCATCTCAGTAAATCATAAAAGAAATACATGAACAACATTGAAGCTTTAAACATGATTCTGTTTGCATCTTCAAAACCAAAAGGTCGTATGGTAAATAGAATGTGCAAGTTGAGCTTCAAATTATCTTTTGGGACATTCTGGTATCCCAATTTTTGGCAAGATTTAACTTAAATCCTTGCAATTTGAATACCAAAAACTATGAATTTTACTGTTTTAATAAATCCAATTTTAGTCGCATTACTGATTATATTCAAGATTTATTGAATTCCATCATTCATAGGACTCAAAAGGATTAAAGAAATTCTCCTTTCACAAACTTTAAATCCAAAGAAAAAAAGATTGATCATAGTTTAACAATATTTAATAGTATTCCGCTCTAATCATCTCTAGATCTATTAAAAATGTTTTTAGGATATACTACTATATTCTAATTGTACCCAAAAAAGCCCCCAAAACAATAATTTAATCCTTGTAGTTTGCAGGAAAACATATTCCCACAACTAGAAAATTTAAAACACAATGACAAGAACATAGCAGGAGAAGAGGGAAGAGAAACAAAGAAAAGAAATACATCTACCTTTCTTAGGAATCTACCTTTAATATTAAATCTATTACAGTTATTTATTATGTTTGGCTTAATTTTAGAGATTTATTTTCTTCCTAAACTAAGACAGTGATTGGTAGCATCCTATTAATTTAGTCATGGAATTAACTTAAATCCAGCCAAACAAGTTGGATGACATTTTATCGCATTCCGCCTCTAAATCTTTGTGCTCCGTCTCTATATCTCACATTGTTGTATCTTTTGCAACATAAAACCAGATTTAATAAATTAGATTGAGAGGCAGATTACAAATTTAATTTTATCGCCGCTCACGAGGTTCTTCTTCGTCGACACATCAATCAGATTTATTCTATTTGATAAATTCTATTTAACATAAATTCCTATTGCAATTAAACACGACATTATCCATTAAATTCATATAATAATCGGATTTCATAAATCCAATTATATGTTAAAAAAGTAATGCAAAAAAGAAAATTTTGATTTAGCAAGGTGGAGATTTAACTTCTCCCATTATTTATTTAAATGAATTTATGTTAAATGTCGTGTAAATCCTTCTCGAATCCCATTGCCAAATGGGCGATTATTCCGTCCGGACACTAGATTTGAATTGCATCTGCTATTCCATCAGTATTTTTTTAAAAAAAAAAAATTTAATTAAGACTCACTGAAATACACTTCTTTAGCATTTGACTTCACATGTAGTGAACGAATGTAATAATTTTTCATACCAAACACCCTTTAATGTTTTACGCATATAAAACGATAGAAAAATTATTTCATACAACAATCTCCACCGTTGATCAAAACAAAAATATATTTCGATAGGCTTTTAAAAAAATAAAAATAAAATTTAAGGCCCACCTAAATATATTTTTTGCTCTGAACAACCATGGAGATTGGACCATATGATCACACATTTTATCGAAGCAAAACATCAAACAAAGGAAAAAAAAAACTATCTATGGCATTCCCATTCCCAGCGGATCACTCACTGGCGAAGCAAAAGGTTGCCGTTCTTGGCAAACCATGCCAATCCAGCGCCTGACCCGAGGCTTATCGTGAGCGGCCTTTCCCTGCCCTCGGTGAAGTCGTGCAGAAGCGCCGCAATATCGCGTGCGTCGTTCTCCTCGCCGCTTGGCGCAGGGCCTCTCAGCCCTTCTGCCGCCTTCGACAATGATTTATCCAACACCGCTAGCATTTCTCTAAAATCTCACTTTCTTCTCTTTCGATCTTTCTCCCTCTCATTTTCTTGAGTCCACATAAATAATACGCGAAAGGCGTAAAAGACGGGAACAATTCATGCGCTGTTTGGTAGCCTATTTTAAGATGGCTTTACGTGTAAATTTAAGAAAATTTATCGAATGTATTTTTAGCTCAGCTGAATCCTTCATTCCACCTTAACGAAAATTCTGGATTTAGTAGGTGTTCGGTTGCAGCTGAACTTTAGGAAAAATTTATGTTGATTGAGAACAAAGGAAAATATATGAAGTAGTTTTAGACAACTTAGACTTGATGGTAAGATTAATGTATCCTGTTGTGACTTCCATTTTGAATAAAAATCATCGCTTTAAGCCATTAACCACCTCAAGATTTGATGGAGTGACTTTATGACAATGCCAAAGGCAAGGGAAGCTATTTTAATGAACAATCATGCGTCAATGGCTATGTAATAAAAATTTGAATTTGCTAACATTCAAGCTTCTAAAACTACCACAACAACAACAACAACAACAAAGCCTTAATCCCACTACGTGGGGTCGGCTACATGAATCTTTTTTCTCAATTGCGTCTAATTTAGTGTCATATATTCAATTACCTCTAATAAATTAAGATCATTTTTAATACAATAAGCCCAAGTCTTCCTAGGTCTACCTCTGCCTTTCTTAACACAAGTTGAATCTAAAACATCTACCCTCCTAATCAGATCATCTAATGGTCGACGTTTAATATGACCAAACCATCTAAGACGACTTTCTCTAATTTTGTCTGTCACAGGAGCTACACCAACCCTATCAAGAATATATTCATTCTGCATTTTGTCTCTAAGTGTAAAGCCACTCATCCACCAAATCATTCTCATCTCGGCAACACTTAACTTATTATTATGCTTCTCTTTTAAAGGCCAACATTCAGCGCCATAGAGCATTGCAGGTCTCACCACCGTCTTATGAAATTTTCCTTTCAGTCTTAGCAATATTTTTCTATCACACAAAAGGCCCGAAGCATTCCTCCACTTCAACCAACCAACTTGAATTCTACTATTAACATCCCAATCTATATCACCATCGCTTTGGACAACGGGCCCAAGATATCTAAATCGTTCACACCTTTTAATAATTTGATCACCCAAAGTCACACTTCTGTCACTAGAGCTATTACTACTAAAATTACATTCCATGTATTCAGTTTTAGTTCTACTTAAACGAAGGCCTTTAGACTCCAATGAAGATCTCCATAATTCAAGTTTTTCCTGGGCTTTTTTTCTCATTTTATCCACGAGAAGAATATCATCAGCAAAAAGCATACACCAAAGTACATCCTCCTGTAGATGTCCAATAAGACCATCCATATCTAAAGCAAAAAAGATATGGGCTTAAAGCCGATCCCTGATGTAATCCAACAGAAATAGGAAAAAAATAAATTGTCAATCCTCCTTCAGTTTGAACATAAGTAACAACTCTAGTATACATATCTTTAATGACTTGAATATAAGTCATATTAACACATTTATTCTCGAGAACTTTCCAAAGTATATCTCTTGGAACCTTATCGTAAGCTTTTTCTAAATCAATAAAAATCAAATGTAGATTCTCCTTATTATCTCTAAACTTCTCCATCAAACCTCTCAACAAATGTATAGCTTCCATCGTAGACCTACCCAGCATAAATCCAAATTGATTTTGAGAAATTTTTGCGATGTGTTTTAACCTATGTTCAATTACCCTCTCCCATAATTTTAAAGTATGACACATCAACTTAATTCCTCTATAATTTGCACACTCTTGTGCATCCCCTTTATTCTTAAAAATGGGGACCAAAATACTCTTCCTCCACCGCTCAGGCATCTTTTTAGTTTTTAAAATAATATTAAAGAGTTCAGTAAGCCAATAAACTCCCAAATCTCCCAAATATTTCCACACTTCAATTGGGATATCATCAAGTCCTACAGACTTTCCACCCTTGGTTTTCTTTAAAGTCTCCTCAACTTCTTTTGTGCTAATGCGACGGTAAAAATGATACATTTTATTATTATTCACGATATTAAAATCACTAAGGTCGATCGAATTTTCAGAAACTTCATTAAAAATTTTATCAAAGTAACTCACCCACCTATGTTGAATATCTTTTTCTAAGAAAAGTACTTTTTGATTTTCATCTTTAATACACTTTACTTGAGTTAAATCTTTACTTTTCTTTTCTCTTTGTTTGACTAGTTTATACATATACTTTTCACCCTCCGTAGTATCTAATTTATTATAAAGATCATTAAAAGCAGTATTTTTAGCATCACTGATTGTTCTTTTAGACTCTCTGCGGGCCGTATGATATTTTTTCCAGTTCTCTAAGCTTTTACATTTAAACCAATTTTTATAACATAATTTCTTATATTTTATCTTTTCTCGCACATTATTATTCCACCACCAACTATTTTTATTTGTAAATTTTTTTTTTATTCTCCAAGAACATATTTTGCTACTTGTTTAATAGTGTTTGTTACTTTATCTCACATCACATTTGCTTCTTCATGAATATCCCAAATTTTGAAATCTTGAATTTTACTCATAAAAATAATTTTATTTGTGTCTTTTAAGTTTCTCAATCTAATTCTGCAATGATGAGTCCTAGTATTTTTTATTTTACAACTCTTAATTTTAAAATATAAAACTAATAAACGATGTTGGGTATTTAAATTATCACTCGGAATGATCTTACAATCTTTACAATCACGACGATCTCTTCTTCTCATAAGAATATAATCAATTTGTTTTTTATTAGGTCGACTCTTATAAGTAATAAGATGTTCATCATTTTTCTTGAATAAAGTTTTAGTAATAAAATATCATACGCTAAAGCAAAATCTAAAATAGCTCTACCTTCTTCATTAGTTATTCCAAAACCGTAGCCACCATGAATATTTCTGAAATCTTCTACCACTCTACCGACATGTCCATTTAAATCTCCTCCAACAAAAATTTTTTCTTCAAGAGGTATCATTTGTATTAAGTCTTCTAAGTCATTCCAAAATTTATCTTTAGACCTTGTATCTAAACCTACTTTAGGAGCATAAACACTTATAATATTAAAAATCTTAGTATCAATGATAATCTTAAGAGCTATAATTCTATCACCAACTCTTTTAATTTCTACAACATTATCTTTCAAACTCTTATCTATAATTATACATACACCATTTCTAGTGCGACTCTTACCAGAATACTAAAGTTTAAAACTCATTTACCTTTTCTCCAACCCACTTAGTTTCTTGAATACATAAGATATTAATTTTTCTATGAATCATAATATCAACTAATTCCATTAATTTACCATTGAGAGGGCCTATATTCCAAGATCCTATCCTAATATTAGTTTCATTAGTTTCATGGACTAACTTCTTTACCCGCATTCGTCCATAATGTGGGAACCCTTGCTTATTTAACACTACACCCGGGTGCCGGTGTAGCGGCCCTTGCACACTTTTCATTGTATCCAGTCTATATAGTGCGTCGCTTCCATGGGACGCCCTAGCACTTACACAATGATCAAAAGGATTCATGTCATGAATTTTTTTTCGACAAGTTTTACGCTGAAAATCAAATTTGGTTATGAAAACTTATGGATCCTTCCTTCTCTGGTTATGAACCAAAATGGAAATCAAATTTTTTTATGAAAACTATATGCCACATCAGCGAACCTTCGAGCGAAACGCTGCGTGTTTAACAAATATAAAACAGAGTTTTTGTATAAAAACATGAAACTTGCGAACCAAACAGTAAGACGGAAATCACCCGCACTGCCCCAAACGGAGCCCTTAAAATGCCATTGACCTGCAAAAAACACTAACAAAATAATAAACCAAAGTAGAGTTTATGAATAAACTAAGGTGGCCATTGAAGAAGAAAAAAAAACCCGAAATTGGAATTACCAATGCAGAAAAGAACAAGTGAAAAAATTCAAACATTGTACGGGCCCGTTTGGGAGGGAGTTTTTCGCGCGGCGCGGTGTTCCCCCTTCGAATCTCCGTCGTTTGGTGCGACGGTTTGATCACGGCGGCCCCAACGCGCAGTCGAACGCGGGCCGCCAGATCCCTCCCGTGGTTAAAGCTTTTCCTTTTTACTTCTACGTGCATGCCCTTCTCCCCCCGACCTTATTCACCCCGGCTTCACAGTTTATGTTCCGTTTCTTTCCCGCCGATCTACGACTTCCTTAAGGGCTGAGAAGTTGCGGCAGCCCTTAAAGGTATTCCTCGCCCCATCTCCTCTTCTAGCTTCGTCGTAGCCGTTTGACTCGAAATGAAACTTCTGGCGATCAATTCCTTCTTCCCAATCCTCGCTACACCGGTCTTCGCCTTACGAAGCTATCCCGCAACTGACGATAACGTCGGTCTCCAGGAGTTGAACTGATGGAGGCGTGCTAAGCCGGGAAGAATTTATGGAGGGCTTCATCTTCGGCACGATAGTGTTGGCTTACCCGGTCGAAGGCATGGCGCTCAAGGGGCCGCAGGCCAAGCATTTGGGAAGCCTTCGTCTAGATTCCCGATAATCCTGGCCCTCAATTTTAGTTTTCTTTTTTTTTTTTTGTGACCCATCTTCTCATATCCTCATATTTCTCACTTCTAATGGAAATATAACATAACTCTAAGTATCAAGGAAAAGTTAGGACCTCATATTTACAACATATATAACATAACTATTTTTTCTTAGACCTCTAACTTGTCAACTATGATTTATTAAATCTAATAAAATTAGATTTATGATTGACCGGGTGTTCGCGATCGATGACGGAATAAATCATCCTTGTACTCGGATTTAATAAATCGGGTTTTAAGTTAAAAGAAAGAAGAACGCAAAGAAAAAATAGAAAGAATGCGAGAAAATTATATTCAATGCGAGAAAGTATTTTGTTCGGATATGGTACATCCGGACAACCACGTCGTCAGACATGTTATTTATATAGAAATATTAAGCAGAAAGTATTCACGTACATTGCTTCGAATTAATTTCCGGCCGAGGAAGAGCTAAATCCTCATGCACAATATCAATTATTATGTATTTGCTACCTTCTGCGGCATCAAGCGCCTTCATTTTTAATTTAAATCTTGAAATAAAAATGCCAAACACTTCTTATGGATTTAATTAAATAATAACCAACATAATTTTGAATTTAATATCACTGGATTTTAAAATGATATAGCTTCGTAGGGATAACATCTCCTTCCAATTTTTATTCCACCACAACACCTATTCTGACCAAATTTGAAACACGAGAATTCAATGGCTTTCGGCCTATGTTCCTGGTTTGGTAAATGGAAATATCAAAATTATCGTTTGATTCGCTCATCATTTCTATTGCTGTGATCTCCTCGTTTTGTCCCAATATCATTTTTAGCTTCAACTAATCTCAATTGTCCCCCGTCATCCAACCAAAAATTCCATATCATTCTGTTGATTGGATGCTTTCCTTGCTTCACTTCTTGTCTTGTGTAATTTTTGGTTTCTCTGTGATTCGTCATCCGACAATTTGGACTAATTGGGAGCGCATACAAATGGAGCGTCTCTTCCCAAGGGAAATAATATTTCTGTTGAAGGGCTTCATGTAAATGAACCATTCCATATCTCCTCTGCATTCTCCTCCTCTTCATGTTGCATTTTTCTTTTCTTCTTCATTTTTTATTAGTTAATTCATGTTAGTTGCAAAGGTATTTCAGCATTTCATTAACATGTTTAAACTCACAATGAGAATTTCTCATTCAACCACTAAGTTTGTATTTTTATATAATCACGCTTATATTTAACATCAATGAAGGATTTTGTCAAGTGGTGTCTTATAATTCCATGCTTTCTATTTATTCTTAATTTTTGTCTGCTCAACAAGTTATTCAATTCAGATTTTTTTTAAACTACTGTTATAGGTGTTAAAAAAAAACTTATTATTTTTCTTAGTGTCGTGCAAGATGTTATCATTCTCAATGCGACAAAAGGTGTTTTTCCTTCTCTGTTTTTGTTGACCTCACTTTTGCGAAGACTCACTCCACTCACCTACACATCACATTATACCAAATTTGGGCCTTTCTTGAGCCCCACAAGTGCAAGCCAAACCCCCCAATCCTTGCGTGGGTTTAGGGTTTTGATCAAGAGAGGAACTCAAATTGACCACCATGAGCAAAACATGTGTTAGGTCACACAAATCAACCCAAAACACTAGAGGCTTCTCTATAGACCCTAGGAACCAACTTAACCCTAAAATCCACCTTGGGAGAGAGTCTGCCTAAGTTGATTCCAAGCCTCCCTCTCCAAAGGCCTCCATAACCTTACCAAACCCTAAAAATTGCCTTAAACCCTAATGTGCTCTTTTGACCTCAAAATTTGATGGCGCTTGGGATGGTCAAAATCAATTGGGCTTACCCCAAATTTAGCCAAAGTTGAACCAATTGACCACATCCTCATCCTATTGAGCCTCACCCAACATGGTCATGACACCACACCATGTAGAGGACCTAATCACCACCATGGGGTCAACCCCTATAATTCACTTAATTAATTAATTAATTAGGTGGATTTTTATGTTCCATTAAGTTCTAGGCTAAAAGAAAACCATGATTTAGCACAAATTCAAAACTCTAAAAGAGGACCTAACACAAACCCATGGCCCATGGCCCATTCCTAATCGGTCACCCTAACCCAATACCCACTTACCATGACCCTTGAGTGACACACCAAGCCAAACCAGGGTAAATCCAACCCTTGATTGGTGAGCTTGACATCATCCACCATGATTCATCCATGAGAGGGACACATGTCATCTATCCAAGGCCCCCTTGGATCAATATTTGATTGGTCAAGCCAAATCATATATGTTATGTATTATCCACCTAAGAGGCCTCCAATCAGTTTAGTTCACTCACCCATGCCACCCTCATCTCCATGCTCCCCGCCACGGTCAAGCCACCATTAAAACTTGCATAGTTACCCAAAACCCTCTAAACTCTCTCTGAGAACTCTCTTAAGAGCCGCCCAAGGTTTTCCAATCATAATCAAGGCCTCTCATGGCATCTCATGGCTACTTAAGAAGGAAACCCGAGAGCCTCTACACACCATGAAACTCCCTATTCATCCTCCCAACCCTATGCCTCTCAACAAAGAAAATCTCCTTCTTGACAAAAGCAATTGATCCCCCATACCCTCAAGCCACAACAACCACTAACAAGCCCTAATTTCTCTTCCCTAATCTAGAATAATTTTTGGCATTGACATGATGATCCCTTCTTGATACTTCTATTATACAAAGTACAACAATAATTCTGATTATATTTCACTTATATTTCCTTATTTTACGACAAAACCAAAAACACCATCCTGAAGAAGAATAAGAATTTTATTTTTTATTTATATACATTGGGATACTACGCAAGTATACGTATCGTTATCAAGTAATATAGAACTATTTGATTAAGACCTGAATATCGAACCCACAGGGAATTTATATAATATGCATTCTTAGAAAACTTTCTATTTTTAAAAAGACAATTACTTAAACTTAATATATTTTACAGTAATTAAAATTCAAATATTTTTTGTATTTATGATATTTTGACAAAATAGTAACAACTTAAAAAGATAACTAGAGTTTTGTAGATGAAAAGCACTTAATAAGAAAAATATCTTTCTTCTTATCATGAATCAGTAATAAGTATAGAAATTTTGTTGTGGAAGTATGCAAATTGTGTTGTGCCAAATAGGAGCAATAATATTCTTTACCCTTACTAGAGATGCTTAAAGAACCTTGGCTAATTTAAAGTTTGAATAGTTCTGAAGACCGGCTAGACAGGGAAGATACTAGACTCTAGAGTTCCCTCCATTCTCTCCACCCGGGGGCTAACATTCTCGTATCAGAACCTAAAATAATAAACCAAGCTGGGGGCTTTAGCCTGTCGCTTTAAAGTCTCCTAACTCTACACCCTTCAATGAATGTTTCCCTATTTATTTGCACTCAATCATATGAACTACATTCTCATTCATACAACTTCATGTGATTCTTTCCAATTGTTGACTGTGACAATACCAACCTGATTCTTACATGTTCTCACAACAAATTTTAACATCTAGATTGACCAAATCAAGAAGTAAATGAAGTGCATGGATTTAAATCATCACAACTTTTTCCAACATTAAAGATCAATACTCTCCACAATTACCATCCACAACTTAATTACGTATCACTTTAAGAAGAAACATAAAGAAAACTAATTAGAATCCATGGAGAAAATAAAACTACACTTTAGTTTAAAAGAAGAAATCATTGCCAAACCGACAAAAAGTCTCAATTAAAACCAAAAAAGTCTCAAAACAAAAAGATAAAAACTTATCTCAAGTTCTCCACCAAACTTATGAAGTTCATCTGAATCTCTTCTCTTTACAATCACTCAAAATAAACTAACAAAAAGGATAAAATAAAAGTAAAAGTAAAAGTGGTGCTTGAAAATCTCTCTGAACTAACTCCCCAAACGATGAACTTTCAAAACTTTCAAAGAATTTTCAGGACTCTTTTCAAAGTTCTCTCTTTTTTCTTTTATAGTTTTCCAAGAGGTGCCTTGGAAACTCTTCAAAATATGTCTAGATTCGATGTATTTCCCCAAGAGATGCATCCTTTCGTGATAATTTTCGTTCATGGTGGTTATAATCACCTATTAGGCCAATGGGTGCCTCAAAAACCTCTTCAAAATTCACAAAAATTGACTTTGCTTGTCTAGTAATTGTTACTGGTGCTTAAGCACGGTACCTTTGACTCTTAGGCGTGGCCTTCTCTTTTTAACCGGCGCTTAGGCGCCAAAACTCATTTGCACATTTTCATCTTTTTGCTCTAAATTTGATCATTTTTCACTCCTTTAAGAAATTTTCACCTTTTTTTACTTGTATCTGCAAGCAAAACACAAAAGTATACTCCATTAAAACGCAATATCTCAATAATAAGTATAAAAATGCGTCTAAAAACACTATATATTTTAGGTGTATCAAAATCCCTCAAACTTAAAAAATTACTTGTCCTCAAGTGACACTTCAATTTTTAAAAACTAAATATGTATGATATGTATATGAGTTTCTTTAGGAGATACTAAAATTTAGATTTAGAAATATAACAGTCTAATTTAGAAAAAAATATTCAGTAAATGAGACCAACTTAAAGTTTAAAAATTCTTAAAGTTAAGAAAGATGAAAATATGAGTTTCCTATCTAATTCAGAAATGTATTGTATATTTTTCAAATTTATAATTTAGTTTTTTTATTATCTACACTTAAAAATTTTCATTAAAAATAATTTTATTTACTATATTATATCTATAAGCTTAAGAGTTTCTAAGTCTTATACTTTAAAAAGATCAAATGTAGAACCAATTTTTTATTAGGCACTAATCCTCAAGCTTTTCCTTCCTAAATTTTATTTTCTTTTTCTTTTCTTTCCTTTTCTTTTCTTTTTCTTCTCTTTCTCTTTTTTTGTCTTTTCTTTTTCTTTTTCAGGCAAGGATTACTATATCTGGATAGGTCTTTAATGTTTTTGAATTTCACTTCTCCTTTCTTAAAGCAAAGTCTTGATATAATCTTTTACTTATAAATATAATAATAGTTTTGAAAATTATTTTAATAAAAGAAATTTAAATATTAAAAATAAAAGTCTAAATTATTTAAATTTTTCAAAAATATAATTTTTCTTACTAAAGATAGTTACTTATATTAATCATTTTCTCATCTAAAAAACTTTTTAACTTAAAGTTTTTCTTCATTAATAAAACTTTTAACTAAATTTTTTTACTCGTTTCTAAAATAAAATTTTATATCTCTAATATAACTTCATATACATAATTAATTTTTTTTTCCTTTTAAAATCAAATTTAATTGTAGCACATTTGAGAACAAATTAAATTCCAGTTTTTCTTAAAATATTTTTCATCCCCCCAAGCTTAAATTTTTAACAGATTATATAGTTTAATATTAGATATATATAAGCAGAAATGAAAATTTAAAAATAACTTGCTAACAAGAATTTTAAACCCTAATGATACAAGTATAAAACTAAAAACAGGAGTGAAATTAATTTTTGATCAAATTTCCTATATTTTCATTTTACTTAAGTTTAAGATCTAAGTTAGCAAGATTTTTGACTTTATAACAGATATGAAATTAAGTTAAGTTCTAAACTAACTAAATCACAATAATAAACACAAAATAACAGTTACTACCCTAAAAATTTAAAAATAAAATACTAACTACTATAAACGTCATAATAACAATAAAACATAAAAGTCCAAAACACAACATAGTCCAAAACAATAATAGATCCAAATGTAGCAAACCCATACCACAAAGTTCATATCATATTACAATCATAAAATGAATCTCTCAGCTCTACTCTTCATCCTCAGAATCACCACTGTACCATTTTTTTTGCAAGTTCATAATCAGGATATCGAGGATATAGAGGAAATTGCGCTCCTTGTTCACCTCTAGTCAGGCTCTCCAAAGATGACTGGAATTTCTCTTCATAATCACTCTTCCTTTTATTATAACTATTAGTATGATCTACAAAATGCTCTAAATTTAGTATCTTATCAGCGATAAAATTGAAATTATCCATCATCTTCTACAATAACTCATCCTGAGTCTTAGTAGACTCACCTCTAGATGTAGATGCATGTGAAGTAGATGGTCTAGATGAAGATGTAGCAAACATTTCCATTCCATAGCTCATGAAAAATCCTCCTCTCTAGACAAAAATTGAATGTTCAAAATAAGTTTTCATATTCACCTTTGTGATGGGCTTTAGAGGTAATAAAGCTTCTTCCCAACTATCATATTTAACCCCAGCCTGCTTGCACAAAGAAAAGATCAAGAAAGAAAATCCCATACCTACAGTAGTAATATGTAACATAACTGATGATAGTTTGACATATCAAAGCTCCAATGTTGATGGGCTTTCCCTCTTCAATACAATAGTTCAACGTCGCTCTTTCTTTGGCCACTTCACTAAGATGATTGGCCGGAAATAGATGAGCTTAAATGAAATAGTGTCAGGCCTTTGAAGGTGCACATAACTTTGACGTTGGAAAATTTACTCTCCTCTCATTGGTAATCTTCCAAAGTCCTCTCCTAATAGTCAAGTATGAAATAATCTCGTCTAGCTCCGCTTCAGTAGGACTATAATTTGCATAAAAACATAAAGTATCCGGTGGTAAATGTTAAAACGAGTTGATTACCTCTGGAAAAAAAGGTACCAACTTTCCTCAAACTATAACTTGATTGTCCTCAGCTTCAGGGAGATTTGCATAGAATTCCCTCATAAAAAAAATTACTGCGACAGTAGAGAAACAACAGAATTGTTCCCACTATCGACGAACAATTAAATCTTCCATGTCTCCACCAGGATTTTTAAAACATCGCTCCGAAATCAATTTTCGTGATTATAGAACATCATTGTATCGATCTTGAGCTTTTGAACTCACAAATTTGCTCGAATCAAATGGGCTTTTTCCTCTATTCCTCTTCATTCTTGGTGACATTCTAAAAATTTTGTAAATTTAAAAAATAACTTCAAAAATCAAGTTCAAATCATTAAACTAAACTTCCAAAAGCAAAAACTAAACTTCCCAGGCAATTTACATAGATTTTTCCTCATTTTTCAACATGAAGAGTGAATTTTTGAATTCTTCCAAATGTACTCAAAAGGCATTGTGAAAATCCAAAATTTTTGCGTAGAAGTAAAGTTCTTACCTCAAGGAATCCGAATCTAACAAATTTTTTTTTATTCCACCAAGAAATCTCCACTTAATGGTGTGCACTAGCCCTTAAAATCACAATTTTGAGAGGTAGAAGACGACATGAGGTGTTAAAAATGGCATTTTTGGACCAAAATTTCACTTTAACCGTTCGCGAACCGATTTTCGTGAACCGGCGCTTAAGCGCGGCTAAGTGGTTCTTAAGCGCCTGCCTCTTAGGTTAGCTCGCGCTTAAGCGCGATATGTGGTGCTTAAGCGCCAGTGCATTATTTTCAAAATCTTCAAATTTAACTAAGATGCACTATTTTTCTAAGTAAACCACCCCTAAATGGTCTCATAGCACTTAATTGATTATTTTCAACTTCCTATAACTCCTCTCTCTCTCTCTCTCTAAATTCTCTTTAATAACTTTTTCAATTCGAGGCTAAAATAACAAAAACATTTCACCAAAACAAACTTATATTAATTCACAAACAAGTACAAATACTAGTAACACTTACTTCTCACTCTAAATAGTCTCGGATGAGAAAATTTTCCTAAGTACAAAACACTTAACACACATTCACAAATAAACACATAAGTAACATAAACACTAACACATGTCTTAAACACTAAAAATACTTAAAACAATAACTTTAATCACACAAAAAAAACATAGAACTTAATTCCATTCTTCATTAGAAGGAACAAATTCAGGTCTTTCATTAGTCTCTTCGGGGGAAAGTGGAATATAAAGTTGATAAAATTGACGGTGGTGACATAGTCTGATGCAATCTTCTTCAATCCACTTTTACTTAAGAAACATCTCCTTATCTACTTCCTCTATATAACTAGTGTGGCTAAATTGCATTTTTATTTACCATCCAATATGCTCAAGATGTGCATGAATCTCCAATACCTCATTCTCTAGTACAGACATGGTATTTTCAATTTTGTTGATCTTCTCTGATATCCGTTCAATACTAACGGCTAAGAAACTGTTATATATTTCTTGTGCACTTTGAATAATGAATTTATTCCTCATGGTATCATCCTTCTTCTTCAAATCCATCTCCCATGAAGACATCATCATAAAATCTCTCTCTCTCTTAGACATTAAGGCTATAAATTATCTGGGGTGAAATTCCTTCACTAAACTCTTCTATGTATAGGCCTAAATTCTTCCGATAACTCCTAGAAACAATTAGAAACTGCAAAGACACGTTTTTCCTAACTTCTAGGAAATTTTCCCTTCTAGAATATTAATTTTGCACATGTTTTTAAATTGTCGCGCTTAAGCGTCGGATGTGGCGCTTAAGCTCCAGTGCACATTTTTGCACAAATCAACTTAACGTCCAAATTCTCATTTTAACATGTCCAAATTACTAAATAAAGTCTTAAAATCAATACTAACACGTAATAGTCTAAAAAATACTAACCCAATTTTTTTAATCACACATAAAATATCAATAAAAATAAAAACACACTGATACTTATGGGTTTCCTCCCACAAAGCGCTTGGTTTTACGTCGTCAGCCTGACGTAACCAGTGCTTACTTTGGTTGACCCAACATCATTCCATCATTAAACTTCTGCTGATCCCCTATGAAATAAGGTTTTAGTCTATGTCCATTCACTTTAAAGATTTTCTCAAATTTAAGATCTTTAATATCCACAGCTCCATAAGGATAAACTTTCATCACAATAAATGAGCCCATCCACCTTGACTTAAGTTTACTTGCAAATATTCTTAAACTTAAATTACATAGCAAAACTTGTTGCCCTGGTTGAAAATTTTTAGTAAGAATCTTTCAATCATGCCACATCTTCATCTTTTCTTTATAAATTTTGGCACTTTCATAAGATTCATTCTTTATCTCTTCAAGCTCATTTAATTGCAATAATCTTTTCTCACCAGCATCTTTCAAATTATAATTGAGTTCTTTAACTACCAATATGTTTTATGCTCAAGTTCAACTGGTTAGTGACAAGCTTTCCCAAATATTAGCCTATATGGGGATATTCCTATAGAAGTTCTATATGCAGTCCTATAAGCCCATAAAACATAGTCAAGTTTGACCGACCAATCCATTTTTGTTGGATTCATAGATTTTCCCATGATTCTATTAATTTTTTGATTGGATAATTCATCTAAACCACTTGTCTGAAGATGATAAGCAGTAGCAATCCTATGATTTATATGATATTTCTTTAATAACTTCTCCATTATGGAATTTCTGAAATGACTTCCCCCACCAGTAATGATAACTCTTGGCATCCTAAATCTATAAAATATATTCATTTTCAAAAATTTTGCAACACTTTGAGCACCATATCGAGGTAAAGCAACAGCTTCTATTTGATACATAGTCCACTACTAACAGAATATAAAAATTTCCAAAAAATGGTATAAATGGTCCCATGAAATCTAATCCTCAAACATTAAATATTTCAACTTTTAGCATATAATTGAGGGGCATCTCATTTCTTCTAGAAATATTTCCTACTCTTTGACATCTATCATAAGTTTTGATATAAGCATTAACATCTCTAAAAATTGTAGGCCAATAAAATCCAGATTATAAAATTTTGTATGTTGTTTTATCAACACCAAAATGTCCATAATTATGACATTTTTGGATAATCTCATTAGTTTCTTCTAATGGTATACATCTTCAAATAATCAGATCCTTTCCTTATTTATATAAAAATGGGTCATCCCAAAAATAAGTCTTAGCTTTATAAATAAATTTCCTCTTTTGTTGGTATGTCATTTCATAAAATATAATATCACTAACAATAAAGTTCACAATGTCGGCATACCATGGAACACACTACTCATTAATAGTGAACAATGTTTCATCGGGAAACTGTTCATTATTTCATTTTCAAAGCAGAGTGCTTTTTCTAATTCAAGCCTGGATAAATGATCAGCAATTTGATTTTCAATCCCCTTCTAATCTACTATTGTAAAATCAAATTCTTGTAAAAGAAGAATCCATCTTATAAGTCTAGGTTTAACATCATTCTTTTTCATTAAATACTTAATAGTAGAATGATCTGTATGCGCTATACAATGAGTTACAATTACATATGATCTAAATTTATCAAAAGCATATACTATTGCTAATAACTCTTCTTCAGTTGTTGTATAATTAATTTGAGTTTCATTAAGATTTTTACTAGCATAGTAAATAACATTGAAAATTTTAAAAGGTATAATTACTCAAATATCTTTGTCCTAAAACAGCTCCTATAGTATAATTACTAGCATCACACATTAATTCAAAAGGTTATTCCCAGTTTGGTGAAACTATAATTGGTGCAGTGATTAATTTTTCTTTTAATAATTTAAAAGCTTTTAGGCATTCCTCATCAAAATTAAAAATTACATCTTTCTCCAATAAATGTCATAAAGGCTTAGTAATGTTTGAAAAGTCTTTAATATATCGTTTGTAGAATCCAACATGTCCTAAAAAACTCTTAATTTCCCTTACATTTGTTGGATAAGGGAAATTAGCGATCACTTGATTTTTAGCAGGATCTACTTCCATTCCATTTTCTAATATTTGATGGCCTAATACAAATCCTCCTGCTACCATAAATTAGCATTTTTCCAGTTAAGGACTAAATTTGTTTCTTTGCAGCGCTTAAGAACTTTGGATAAATGTTTTAAACATGAGTCAAATGAAGTTCCAAAAACTAAAAAGTAGTCTATAAGGACTTCAATCCCTTTTCGAATTAAATCACAAAAAATTGCCATCATACATCTTTGAAATATAGTAGGGGCATTACATAAACCAAAGGGCATTCTTCTAAAAGCAAAAGTACCATAAGGACTAGTAAATGTTGTTTTCTCTTGATCCTTAGGAGATATTTGAATTTGGTGATAACAAGTATATCCATCCAGAAAATAAAATTTTTTATGCCCAGCTAGTCTATCCAGCATTTGATATAGAAAGGGTAATGAAAAATGATTTTTCCTAGTGGCAAGATCTAATTTTCTATAATAAATGCATATTCGCCACCCTGTAACTTTTCCCGTAGGTATTAACTCATTATGTTCATTCACAGCTACAGTTACTCCTCCTTTCTTAGGAACACAATGATTTGGACTAACTAATGCACTATCTGAAATAGGATAGATAATTCCAGCATCTAACCACTTTAAAATTTCTTTCTTAATAACTTCATTCATAATAGGATTCAGTCTCCTTTGTGGATCAGCCCTGGGTTTGCAGTTCTCTTTCATATGAATTCTATGCATGGAAATTGAAGGATTGATTCCTTTAATATCAGCAATTGTCCATCCAAAGGCTTTCTTAAAATTTTTTAAAGTTTTCATCAACCTTTCTTCTTCTTCCATTGTTAATTTTGAGGAAATTATAAAAGGTAAAGTAGAAGAATCTCCTAAAAAGGAATATTTTAAATGATCAGAAAGTAATTTCAATTCTAGTTCTGGAGGTTTTTCAATAGATGGGCAAAACGATTTATCTTTGTCTATCGTGTCTAAAACTTCAAAACTTTCTCGAACAAAGTTTAAATCTTCCTTAAAAAGATCTTCATGTTGATCTAATTCTTCTTCTTGCTCGTGTTCCAAATCTTGTTCTTCAAATTTTTCTTCATAAGTAGTCCTGAAATGGCATTTGCTTAGATATCTTATAACATTCATCCTATAGCATTCATTATCTTTACCTTTTGTAGGGTATTTCATTAATTAAAATGCAAAAAGTAACAATTTGATTATCAACATGTACATCTATCATTGCTCTTCCTGTGGCTAGGAAAGGTCTGCCCAAAATGATAGGTATCTCCTTATCTTCCTCCATATCTAACACAATGAAATTAACAGGAAAGATGAAATGATTCACTTTCACTAGGTCTTCTTCTATAACTCCTTTAGGGTATGTTATCGAACGATCTGCTAACTACAGAGTTACAGTAGTAGGGGATAAATCACAGCTATGTAATATTTTCAAGAGTCCTGAAAATTCTTGAAATCTCTTAAAAGAGTTACAGTATTAGGTATTTTCAAGAATTTTCATAGCTGGGCATTTTTCCTAATCCAAATCTTTTAAATATTGATAATGACATAAGTTTATTGCTTGCACCTAAATCACATAAATCTTTCCAATAAAATCTGTCTCATATTACACATGGAATTGTAAAGCTACCAGGATCTTTATGCTTTTTAGAAAGCTTCTTCTGAATTATCGCACTGCACTCCTCACTAAGTGAAACAGTCTCATTATCTTCAAAATTCCTTTTTCTGTTGAAAATATCCGTCATAAACTTTACATAGCTCCGCATTTTTTCTAAAGCTTCAGAAAATGGAATATTAATTGTAAGCTTCTTAAATATTTCCAAAAATTTTGAAAATCACTTATCCAACTTCTTCTGACGAAGTCGCTGAGGAAATGGAGGTGGTGGTTTTTCTAAATCAATTTTCAATGGAGAAATAGGTCTCTCAAAATCTTTTGGAGCGTCCTCTTTTGATTCTTCAATTTCTTCTCTCTCTAATTTAATTTTTTTTTGAACCCGACCTTCCAACTCTCTTCTGCTTCTAAGTATAACGGCTTTTACTTGTTCTTTATTCTAGTCTTTTGGATTTGATTCAATATTACTAGGAAGCGTTCCTTGGGATCTATTATTTAATGAATTTGCTATTTGCCCAAGTTGATTCTCGATATTTCTAATTGTAGCTCTTTGACTTTGTAATTGATTTTCCATTTGTAACACCACTTCTTCTATAGACAACTTCTTCTCCTTAAATTGTGTATTACTGTTGAAACCTGGAGGATACGTAGATTTATAATTATTATTCCCTTGGTTGTTCCAGTTTCCTAATGGGTTTCCTTGGTTGTTCCCCCATTGCTAATTATTACGACCTGAATTGTTATTCCAGCTAAAGTTGGGATGATTCTTCCAACCAAGGTTATAATAATTTGAATATGGGTTGTTTTGCTTATTATTTATGGCATTCAAAGTTTCTAATGATGTTTGAGAATCTACCATTTAGTCTAATGAATTCTCTTCAATCATGGAAATTGGTTGAGAAAAATTTGTTCCAAATTGGTTTAACTTTCTTAAAATTGTAGCAACTTGATTTGCTAACATGGTAAATGCATTAATTTCATGAATATTGGCTACTTTCTTAGGATTTACCCTCTCAAAAGGCCATTGAAAATTATTGATAGCCATTTCTTCAATTAAAGCATAAGCATCATGAAATGGTTTTGACATACATGAACCACCAGCATCAGCATCGATAACTGATTTAAGAGATCCAACTAATCCATTATAAAAAGTTTGAATTATTAATCAATCTGGTATATTATGGTGTAGACACTTTCTTAAGAGTTCTTTAAATCTTTCACATGCTTCATAAATAGATTTCCCTTCAAACTGATTAAAAGATGTAATATCATTTCTAAGCTTTGCAGTTTTTAATGGAGGAAAATATTTAGCAAGGACTTTTTGTGCTAAATCACCCCAAGTTATGATAGATCTAGGTGCTAACGAATTCAACCACATCTTAGCTTTATCCATCAGTGAGAAAGAAAATAACCTAAGTCTTATGGCATCATCTAATACACCATCATATTTAAATGTAACGCACAATTCTAGAAAATTGGCAAGATTTGAATTTGGATCTTTAGTTGGTGATCCCCCAAACTAATTATTTGATACCATTTTGATAATAGCAGGTTTAAGTTCAAATGAATTAGTCAGTACAGTAGGTTTTTGAATACTACAATGAAGTTCATCTACAGAAGGCTGGCATAATCTCTTAAAGGCCTAAACTTTTGATGAATTTTAGTATTTTGATTATTTTGGCCTGCCATTTCTATAATTTTTTTGGATTTTTCAAAATTTATAATTTTTTTAGTTTTTCTGATTTTTCTAATAGTTCTTTCTAATTTAGAATCGTAGGGCACTAGTTCTTCAAAACCTTAATTACACAAACACTAACATATAATAAAATAAAATAAAATTCAAAATACACACACAAAAAATAAGATACAATACTTAATTTTAAAAAAAAACTTTCTAAAAATAGAAATTTTGCTTTTGATTCGCCGACAACGTCGCCAAAAACTTGATCCCTTCTTGATACTTCTATTATGCAAAGTACAATAATAATTTGGATTATACTTCACTTATATTTCCTTATTTTATGACAAAGCCAAAAACTTGATCCTGAATAAGAAAAAGAATTTAACTTTTTGCTTATATATATTGGGATACTACGCAGTATACGTATCGTTATCAAATAATATAGGACTTTTTGATTAAGACCTGAATATCAAACCCACGGGGAATTTATACAATATGTATTTTTAGAAAACTTTCTATTTTTAAAAAGACAATTACTTAAACTTAATATCTTTTGCAGTAATAAAAATTCAAATATTTTTGGTATTTTTGATATTTGATAAAATAGTAACAACTTAAAAAGATAACTAGAGTTTTGTAGATGAAAAACACTTAATAAGAAAAATATCTTTCTTTTATCATGAATCTCAAATAAGTATAGGAATTATGTTGTGGAAGTATGCAAATTGTGTTGTGCCAAATAAGAGCAATAATATTCTTTACCCTTACTAGAGATGCTATAAATAACATTGGCTAATTTAAAGTTTGAATAGTTCTGAAGATCGGCAAGGCAGGGAAGATAATAGTTTCACTCTAGAGTTCCCTCGATTCCCTCTACTTAGGGACTAACATTCTTGTATCAGAATCTAAAATAATAAACTAAGTTGGGGGCTTTAACCTGTCACTTTAAATTCCTCTAACTCTACACCCTTTAATGAATACTTCCCTATTTATTTGCACTCAATCATATGAACTACATTCTCATTCATACAAACTCATTTGATTCTTTCCAACTATTGACTGAGACAATATCAACTCAGTTCTTACATGTTCTCACAACAAATTATAACATCTAGATTGGTCAAATTAAGAAGTAAATGAAGTGCATGGATTTAAATCATCACAACTTCTTCCAACAACAAAGATCAATACTCTCCACAATTTCCATCCACAACGTAATTACTTATCACTTTAAGAAGAAAGATAAAGAAAACTACTCAGAATCCATGGAGAAAATAAAACCACACTTTAGTTTAAAAGAAGAAATCATTGTCAAACCAACAACAAGCCTCAATTAAAACCAAAGAAGTCTCAAAACAAAAAGATAAAAACTTATCTCAAGTTTTCCACCAAACTCTTGAAGTTCCTTTGAATCTTTTTACTTTACAATCACTCAAAATAAACTAACAAAAAGGATAAAATAAAAGTAAAAGTGGTGCCTGAAAATCTCTCCGAACTAACTCCCCAAATGATGAACTTTCAAAACTTTCCAATTATTTTCAAGACTCTTTTCAAAGTCCTCTCTTCTTTCTTTTATAGTTTTCCAAGAGGTTCCTTGGAAACTCTTCAAAATATGTCTAGATTCTATATATTTCCCCAAGAGATGCACCTTTCGTGATAATTTTTGTCCATGGTGGTTATAACCACCTCCTAAGCCAATGAGTGCCTCAAAAACTTCTTCAAAATTTGCAAAAATTGACTTTAATCATCTAGTAACTACCACTGGAGCTTAAGCTTGGGACCTTTGGCACTTAAGTGCGGCCTTCTCTATTTTATTGGTGCTTAAGCGCCGGATCTAGCACTTATGCGCCAAAACTCATTTACACATTTTTCACCTTTTTGCTGCAAATTTGATCCTTTTTCACTTCTTTAAGCATCTTTCACCTTTTTTTACCTGTATCTGCAAGAGAAACACAAAATTACCTTCTATTAAAGCACAATATCTCATTAATAGGTATAAAAATGTGTTTAAAAATACTATATATTTTAAGTATATCACATGAACTCTTTTAAAACTCAAATTTAAACCACCCAAAAGCTTCCCTGAGCCTTAAGATAAACTTTCCAATCCAAGTTAGAGCTTCTCAAGCTCTCCAACCTATCCCAAATTGAGATAGGGAGAAGGTTCATGGCATCATCGTGAAGCTCTCTGTCAAGCTTAATCAAGGCCACACCGATTGGGAAAAGTTATGGATCAAAATCCCTAAAATTAGCTTCAAGTTTTGAATTTTGTGAAAAAAATGAACACTCCATGCTCATTGAATTGTATAGATATGTTTGTCTGACTTAGATGAAACTATAGGAACAAACCATAAGTGATTTAATTAAGCATGTGAGATCTTAAGGTTTAATTATGGACGGTTCGTGGTTCTCTGTCTCATGGGGATGTGAACGGATCTTGATTTTTTTCGTGTATTAAAAACAGACGAAAGAAATTAAATCATGGCACCAAATTGCTAGGAGGGAAGCACTGGATCATGGGACAGCGTGACATCCACATGGAAAGCACATCTAATTATGAAGTGCCATATGGACATTCGATGTCTCTGAGGATCCAGTCAGCGCTGTGTGTTTAAGTGAATAAATCATTTTTTCTGATTTATTTAAATCCAACATATTAAGTAAAACTTTTAAAATTCATAACTGGGTATAGAAAAATCATAAAATAAAAATAAAAATACCTCTGAAATCAATGAAAAAAAAGTAAATAATGAAAATAAAAACAAAAAATTGACTTATATTTAAGTTTTAATTAATTAAATACTCCAGAGAATATTTTAGTTATTGAAAAAATTATAAGGAGGAGAAATCTAAAATTTAGAAGGGAGCTTCCCTCTATTCTTGGTAACATTTTCTAATTTTTCTGAAGTCAGTGGGGGTCTCTAACTTACAAAATGACAAATTTCTTATCAACTTGGTAATTATTTTAAAAAATAATTACAAAAATTGAAATAAAATTTAGAAATTTCTAAATGAAAATGGAAATTAACAAGGAAACTTAGGGTGATGAAATTGATCCCTAAAATAATGATTTTCACTTTTGAAATCCTTAAAACAAAAAAAATGAAATGTTCCGAGTAAATTTTTAAAATTAAAATTTTATGTTGTAGCCCAAAATTATTCTTAAATTAAGTTTAAAACTTTAAACCAACCTTATACTTTGATTCTAAGAGGTTAACATCATGGTTACCTTTCTAACCATGAAATTTCCTTTAATAATCCCGAGCTAACCAAAGTTGAGCATAAACAAGGTTTAGGAGTAACTTAGTTTAGCTTAACTAGGTGAGCCCATAATTAGACCCAACCCAATTCAATTGGGGCTAAGCCTAAACCACAATCAGGCTTGACATGACTCATAACTAGCTTGAGTTTATCCTTGGATCTTGTCCATACTATACCTAAGTTAGCCTTGGGTCCTTTAGGTCTACACTACATAATATCTAAAATTATCATAAGATTCCAGAGAAATCACAACTCAAGAAAGCAAAAAAAGCAAGCACACCTCATAATTGTAAACAAGACAAATAAAAGAATAAAATGATGGTGCTGCTAGGTCGGTAACCTATGCCAAGAAAGTAGGAAAAGCAACTGGACTATACATGTACATGTCTAGTCCTAATATTTGTAATTAAGTTAAGGGATATGAGCTTCTACTCCTGGTACCCGTCATATGGCTTGGTGCACCGTGTGCCTTGGAACCTATGTTTGTACCTTATTTTTAATACAAAATTGATCCTATAGACTTTATTAAATTACTGATAAAATAAAAAAGGACTCAAATTTTAGAAAAATTAGCAGGCATTATATCATTTAGCACATATGAGCCTTCTTTGGCGAGAAGAGGGCATTAATAGCACCTACGGAATGTGTTACTATTTAAAACATCACTTGATCCTCCGCTTTCATTTATTTTATGCATGGCTCTCTACATAAAAAAACACCCCTAATATACTAGTGTGCAAGTCCACACCTAGGGAAACACACAAAGTTAGCACATAAAAAAGATGTATGGCTAGAATAACCAAACTTGCAAAGAACTATCATCAGACATACAAAATACTACTTAACATCTTAGCTCTAGCCTAGCACACCACACAACAAAAGTGAACTAACCACAACTTCTAAGTACAAGTGTAGCACAAGGTTAAAGGCTACCCATACGAATTTGATGAGGTTGTTGATACCAGCACCGTCCTAAGAATCCAAGGGGGGGGGTTGAATGATTTGGTCACACATATGGCCTAGTTTCACTAAGTGTGTAGTTTTAAAAATAAAGCGAGATATTAAATGAGAACCCATGACCCGCAAGGTCACATATATTAAATTCCATAAAACTTTAGCATAGTCATACTTGCGTTCATCAAGATGCAATAGGCCGCATTGATCACAAGGATTTACCCAGCAATCAATGCTTGTTAAAGCATTTTAATCAACGAAGTGTCACTCACCTAATGAGTCAAATTTTCCAACAATACACACAAGGTGATAATCATGCAATCATGCAACATAACATAATCTGACGAGCACATATTGTGCACTCAATGGGTTCCATGGCTTTAGAGCGTGACCCAAATTGAGCACACAATGTGAAAGCTTATGACAATCAAGGATGATGTCATAAGAGATGAGGCGGTGTGCTCTCTATTTAAGATATTGAGAGACGGATGGGCTGAAATCGCTAGCCACTCATCAAGGATTCACAATTATCACCACACACATATGGTGACATATGTGTGTGGTAGTACCACAAGTGTTGGAACTCAGGGAGACATCACATGCAAGTAATTGACAAAGGTAAAAAACTTGAATTTTCTTACAATAGTCTTTAACATATCACATAACATTAAAAAATTCAATTTTTTTGCATATTCAAACATAATCTCAAGAAATTAACAATGGGCATGCAAGTATTGCAAAGGCAAGTGCAAACAAGACAATATGCAATTGATTCGTTGATCAAGTATTGGTGGTTGATCAAACCAAAGTGATTGGTTGATCAATCCTTGATGATTGATCAAATCAAATTGATTAGTATTATGATCAGGCCTTGGTGGCCAATCAAACCAAAGAGGGTGGTTGATGGGACCTTTGTGGTCGGTTGAACTAGATTGTGGTTTTGTGATTGGACTTGGGGCAATCAAATCAAAGTGGTTGGTTCATCAGTCCTTGATGGTTGATTAAACCAAGTTGATTGCTTTTGGGATTAGGCCATGGTGTCCAATCAAACAAAAGTAGGTGGTTGATCGAACCTTCATTATCGATTGAACTGAATTGTGATTTTGTGATCTGCCTCAGTGTCGATCGAACTAAAGTGGTTGGTTTTACTAATCAGACCTTGTGATTGATCGAATCAAAATGTGCTTTTGTGATCAATCTTGGTGGTCAATCATACTAAGTTATGGTTTTGTGATCGGTTGTGATGGTCGATCGAACCAAAGTGGTTGGCTTTACTGACGGGACCTAAGTGGTCAATCAAACAAAAGTGTGGTCCTTTGATCAGCTTTGGTGGCCAATTGAACTAAAGTGTTTTCTTTTATGATTAGGCCTTAGTTTCCAATTGAAGCAAATCTTTGATTTTACTAATCTGGACTTTATGGCGGATTGAACCAAACTGGTTTATTTTACCGATGAGACCTTCATAGTCGATTTAGCCAAAGTGATTGTTTTATGATCAGGCCTTAGTGATCAATCAAACCAAAATATGGTTTTGTTACTGGCCTTGGTGGTTGAGCGAGCTGAAGGTGGGTGCATATGTAAAGTGTCATATAATACTTGCAAGCAATACAAAAAATACATCCAAGATACTTGTCATGTAAGTGAGGTTAGCTAATTGACCCTATAGGTTGACCGAGATGGTTTACTGGGTGATATAGCTAACTGAGCTCTATCAGGTCATAGTGGCTGACCAAACTAAAGTGATAGGTTGACCTAGCCTTGGTAGCGGATCAAACCAATTTAATTGGTTAATCATGCTAAGCCGCCTGATCGAAACCAGGTGGACGGTTGATCGAACCTTGGTGGATGGTCAAACCAATTTGAATGCTTGATCAAATCTTGGTGGTCAGTCAAACCAATTTGATCAATCAATCTAGTTGGGGTGGCCAATTGAACTAAAATGGATGGTTGATCGGAACTTCATGGTCGATCAAACTAATTTGATATGTCGATCGATCAAAGATGGTCGATCAAACGGAAGTTGACAGTTGATCAGACCTTAATGGTCCATCAAACTAATTTAATTGGTCAATCAACTCGAGAGGCTGATCAAATCAAAGTGAATAGTTGATCGGATCTTGGTGGCCGATCGAACCAATTTGATAGCTTGATTGAGTCAGGGCAGCTGATCAAACTAAAGTGGTGGCCTAAGTTCTTTCGTTGAAATCTTTTCTCTCTTTCCTAAGCTCATTTTTTTTTCTTTAGTGGGTCATAATAGTAAAAAATAATCCCAAAAATTAAAAATTAGCTAGGCTTGGGTGCCTAGGCATTAGTTATGGGCCCCTAGGCATTGGACCTGGTTCCTTAAGTCAGGGCTTGGGTGCCTACTTTTAATATGCTCAGTTTCATAACATTTGAGGGACTGTTTTGGTCACCTAATTTCTAGGGACTAGTGCATAAGCATTAGGTATGGTGCCTAGGTACCATGAGGTTGGCACCTACTTTTTGAACTCTCATTTTTTAGAGCAAGGGGCTTCTTTGGTCTCTTTAGGGGCACTGGACTGGCTCTTAGGCGCCTACACGCTAGTCTGGCTTGAAAATCTGATTTTCGCAAAAAAAAGTGTCAGGCAAAACATTTTTTTAATCCGTAAGCTATGGGAGACTGTATCATTGAAATATGATCCTATAACATAAAAAATGAACACTCTTATGGATCTTTTATCAGCAAAATCAATTTCAATGGGTGCTCTAAACTGCTAAGCAGGTGTGATGTCTTAAACCCTGATTCTCCCAAATGCACATGTGGGAGGTTCTTATGGGTACTTGGACCTTTAGAGGATATATTGGGATAAAATTAAGCTTACCCACATCTAGGTGGACACCAAGGGTGCCTCGTATCAGATGAAAATTGACACTCCGGGTCGGGTACGATTTGAATGATTAGGAACTCAATTTTTCAATCTGATGTCCACAAGAAAGTTTGCACTGATCTAGAAGTTATGGGAAGCCATGTATCGCTAAAATAAAATTTTATAACTTAAAATTGAGCTATCTGAAGGTTTTAATTTGGGGTTTTGAGTGTAGATGGGCATCTCAGACCCGCGTGCAGATGGTTGGTTTGAAATTGAGTTTTCCTGAAATGTCCATGGAAGAGTTTGATGACTGCACTTAATCACGAGATACTCTAAATAGAAATTGAGTTATACTATGTTAGAATTATCATCTTCAAACTGTGAATTCTCTTGAGGTGGGGTTGAATTAGTATCAACTCTACTTCTATACTCTAAGCACATACTAAGAGGTCTTATCATATGTCAAAAAGTATGGGAGATTGAGCAAGGTTTCATGTCTTTAAAGTAGGTATCTAATGCATGTGGCATCAAAAATTTATGTGAATAAGATATTATTCTAATTATTAATAGTCACTCTAGGTTTACTCATTAAGATTACAGCTTAGTCAACTTATCTCTTACTTTTTGGAGATATCAAAGATAATATACCTGACTTGCTTGTCTTGCTAGAAAGAAATGATCAAATTGACATTTCTTTCATTCAGTTAAACTTTTATGATATTATATGGTTTGTTTACCCTTATATTAGAATTAGGAACAGGATCACAATTAAACATGAAAATGCTTTTTTCAAATGGAGTCAAGATATGCTGATTCAAGAACTTTTTTGAGAAACCCATAATAATTTATTATGTCATTTCATTTATTTTTTTCTTTAAAACAAATAGTAGAATTACAATTCTTTTTATTCCTTTTGATCATGATCTTGTATGATACTTGTAGCCATTCATATCATATATTCGTCAATTTTTTACGATGTGATTGAGTCCCTAAAAAAAATTATTAAGCTTTGATTCATTACTTCATTGTTTCAATCATGAATATGTGAGCTCATAAAAAAATCATGCATCATTCGAGATATCTAAAAATGAACATATGAGTGAGTAACAAATTTTCCAAATTTTAACTAACGTATGAAATAAAGAATTAAGGAAATTATTCCATATCTTCTGACTTGTGATATCTTCTTCATGTGACCTTAACAAGTCTATAAATAAATTGTTCACACATTGGAAAACTCATAAATAAGGTAACTATTACATTTGATAGAAAAGGGTGAACAACTATTAAGAAAAATGTCTCACTCAATATACGGTTTAACCTCATCGCTATTAAGAAGAATGTGAAGAGTCATTGCATGAATCTATTGACCACTCAGATAACATGATATGCACCTCCCTGATGCTTTTGATTGCAAAAAAATAAAATGCGTTAAGAGTGGCACAACAACTAGTGGATCTTTAGTGAGTTCTTCTTACCCAAAATAGTTGTAACAAAAAGTCATAGTCCTCTACATTAAATATGTCTCACATATTGAGCCTTTTGATTGAGCTTTATTCTTCACAGTTAACTTTAGTTTTATTAAAAATTTGAAAATAAATTGTTATGTATCACAATTTGATAATCATTTTAAACATAAATACCTAATGCATGAGTTATTACCTCTCAAATGAGTACATTAAATGATACTGAACTGGACTCCAATTATTATCTCATGTGGAAGATGTATTGATAGGTGCTCCATGAAGTTGAATAAACCAGTATGGAATATTATATCAAACATGCATCGTATTATTAAAGTGTTTTCTTCTAACCATATGACACCATCAAGTTTTAAATGAGCTACTCATAATCCCATAAAGTAAACATTGATTTATATCATTGAATTATTATGTATTTTGCTTGGCAAACAACTAACATTTATCGACATCATATTTTATAGAAAAATGTGACAGTCATAACTTTTCATTCCAAATCTCTTCTTTGTTTCCACATCAACACAACTACTTAATTTGAAATATATCTTCATGGGAATTTAAGAGATTCGAGCAACTCATAAATTATTTTTCGACGCACCAAAGTAAGAGAATATTTTGTTGTTGGCTTTATAAGCCTGATAGAAGGGGTTTCTTAGATTTTTAACTTTAGTCTTTTATAAATCTCTTTCAAAACTACTATGGCATTCATGTTTTCCTTAGTTTTGACTTCAAATTCCATCATAGCTTTGAAGATATTATAAAAAAAAATGTATCGGCATTCATGACATCAAGATTTTGTCTGATCATATTATTCTTTCAGTAAGGTAGATCTCAAAAAATGAACATGTTGTTCTAATTAAGAGTTACATAAAAGCATTATGGATAATCTTCAAAAAATTACTAACAACATGGAATAAATCATTCGTAGCTACTTGAAAGCGACATTATATATGCTTAAAAATACAAGAATTTGATATTGCTACTAGAAGATTTAAATTCCCAACAACGGTGCTAAAAACTTGACAGTGGTTATAGATTTGATAAAGATGTGTATAAAATTTTCAATAATTGAAAAGTCACACTTATCAACGTAAGTATACGTATCGCTCAAGTAATACAGGGCTCTAATGGAGTCCTGGATATTGATCCCACAGGGAGTAATATTAGAGTCTACGAACTAAGATTAAAAAAATCAATACTTAATCACAAAAATATAGTTCAAATTGCATATTTTTCACTAATAGGCAATTAAAATAAAAATGTAATTTTAATAAAATCTTTCTGAATTATTTCTATTAATAAAGTTTCTAATGTGAAGTTCAATATATAAAAAAACATCCTTCTCCTTATCAAGAAGTTTAAGTGAATGGATAACTTGAATTAGTTCAACTTGTATTGTGCCAAATAGGAGCATACATATTCTTTACCCTTTGGACCCGACATAAAGAACATTGACTAATCCTATGCTTGGTTACTGAATCTGCGGCTAAGCTGGGAGGATACCGGCTCTCACTTCGGAGCTCCCACGTTCCCCAAGCCTGAGGGTTAACATCTAAACTTCAGCACTCAAACGATATGATCGAATTGAGGATTTTACTTTGTCACTATAAAATCTCCAATTCTACACTCGATAATTTTTGTTTTCCTATTTATTTGCACCTAACTTTCAAGGACTTTGACCTCCCTAAATCTTGGATGTAATCTTCACTTTAGTTGTAAAATTCAACATATTTTAACAAATCAATTGGTCGGATTATAAGTAAATTAAGAGCTAAGTGAAAAGATCATCACAATTTTGCTAACATTCTCATGGCACAACCAATTCAAATCACCATTGCACAAAATCTCAAGACAAGGAGAAAAATAGAGAAAACTACTCAGAACTCGTGGAGCAGATATGACAAAACTTGGAATTTATATATAAAAGTAAAGTCATACAAACTTCAATAAGTAAATACAACTTATCTCTGATTCCTCCCCAAGAAAACTCCTCGATGTTCCTCTGAATATCTTTCTTTCCTTACAGCACGCACAATCCTCCTTCAAAGTGGCAAGGAGGAAGAAATTTATCACTTTCCTTCCACTCTTACAATCTCTCGAAGAGTTCCTCACAATACTAACCACTCTCTACACTCTAATGGGCACCACAAACAACAAAGACTCAGCGGACCCCCTTTTTCGGCTCCGATTTTTTCTTTTAAAGTTGTAGAGGAGTTTTCAAGAGTTGCCCTAGCTTCCCTTAAAAAATCATCCACGTTCAATGCATCTGTTGAGAGAACTGACGTACTCGCCGTCGACGGCCTCAATGGCACTGTCGGCGGCCTTCTAGAATAATTAATTCTGGACTCTCGGGAAAAAACTCATCGTCGGCGGCGTTGAGCTCGCCATTGGCGTCCAAGATCAAATCTTCATATTTTGGTCCTTTTTGCTCCAAATTCGCTCCTTTTTGCATCTTTTTGCTCCAATGACCATAATTCAACATACCTACAACAAAACATCAAAAATAACTTTCTTTAAACTGTAATATCATCAAAATCAGTGTAAAATAGGTATGAAAATCTCAACATATTTTCCTTTGATCAAAATTCCCCAAACTTAACTATTAATTGTCCTCAAGTAATTTTGGTACTACATAAAAGTTATGAACTATTGTGGTAAAGTTTTAATTCAGAAATACTATAAGTTTGATTTAAGTAAATACCATAGTGAGATTTTCAGAAAAATTTCAAGTAATTAAATTAACTCAGTATGTACAAGACTATCTAGTCATCAAGTTTAAGAGTTCTAGTTTTCTATTCATTTCAAGAATGACTATATGTTGTAATATCAAGTCACTTAAAATATTCAAAGGATAGGAACTTCATGAGAATATTACTCCAAAAATATAAGTTCAGGATTGTATTTAGGTTTTCCTTTTAGGTAGGTCCAAGTGAAGCCAATTTTTTATTAGGCATCTCCTTAAGCTTCTCCTCACTTATATATATTTTTTCATTTGGATTGCTTTCATTCCTATATATTTTTCTTTTCTTTTCTGGGATTGTTGTCAATCCTTTCTTTTTCTTTTTTAAGTGAAGATTACTATATCTACATAGTCTTTAATAATTTTGAACTTCACTTTTCTTTCCCTAAATTTGAAACTCATAGCATTCCTTTATCTTTTAAGTGTTTCATAGCTTTTACATCATTGAGCCCCAATCTTTTCTTCTCAAATGAATTTCTAAGATTCTTAATATTTCAAAATATAGTTTTCTTTACTTTAAATAGTTAACTATAGTCTTACTCTCTTATACTAAATATTTTAATCTACAAAATTAATTTTTCTTACAAAAATATTCTCTTAAATCTATCATAATATTTAAATATCTACAAAATATAGTTATATGAATTAAATTCACTACAAAAAATCATATTAATAATTTTTGAAAATATTTAAATTGATAACATATAATAGTTAATCTTGTTCTTCCCTCCCCCAAACTTAAATTTTTCAATATGGAATGATACAGGTGGAAAGAAAAATTCTAAACATAAATCATACCTCAGTACTTTAGGCATTTTCATCTTTCTAAAATTTTTGCAGTTCCTTCTCAAAATTTTTACTTTAACTGGTTTGTAATATTAGAAGCTTTCAATACATATAAATCATTAGAGAATTTATTGGGTAATGAAATTTTGAAATAAGTACAAAACTAAAAATTATACAAACACTATATTTCACTACCCCTTTCCATTCTTAATTAAAACCATTTCCAATTCCTTCCCATTGCAAAAAAAAAAATCACATCATATTACAATTTTACAAAGTACTAATCAAAGTCTATTATAACTACACATGCAAATTTCAAACTACAACACTAACATTTATAACAATAATTAAAAATTATCTAACTGCAAACATAAAATAAAATATAGAATAAAATGAAAGTATAAACAAACATACATCAATCTTTATCACAAAATCACAAAACAAAAGTTCATCAATCACTATCATATATCAAAATCCCATATTATATCCTCATTTCCCTGGTCAGCAGATGGATTGGGTTGATACTGAGTATAACAGAGGAATTCAGTAACATCAGGCTCACCTCTATACATGAAGTTCTTCCAAATATTTTTTCCACATTCTCAATTTTTTTGGATCTCCTCAATATGGAAGAAATTCAAGGTGAAAATCAAATATTCTTAGTTTGGAGTGCAGCTCTTACCGAGAGATGATAAAATTCGGTGTCTAAACGCTTTGAAATTGCCCCAAATTCAAGATCTTCAAGCCCTACATCAAAATTTTCATTTTCTTAAGAGGAAGGGAATGATGAATAGTGGCGGTTGACTGGTCAAATTGTGGTTAAAAGTATTTTTTCGATATCTCACCGTCGGTCAGCGCCGTCGACGAGCTCTATTGAATTAAATATCCTAAGTCTCGGAAAAAATCCGTCATCAGCGGCGTCGATGACGCCGTCGGCAAGATTTTCAAAATTAGTTCAATTCCAAATTTTTGCACTTTCGATCAATTTCAAGCCTCGTTGACATTCATTCAATTATTCTAAACAAAAATTTAAGTGATTAAATGATGTACTAACACAAATAAATATTCACAACACAAAACATTGCAATTGTATATAAAATCTAATGGTTACGATACATGTTACACGACACACATAAGTTTGGTATTTTCTCAACCTTAATACATCAATTTAGCGTCACAATCCAAGCCACAACGCTCTAAATGCTGAAAACAAACATTTTATGCTCAATCTCAACTATATTGAGATCTAAAAGCAAATATTAAAAGTAAAGCAAACACATAAGTTCAAATCAAATCTCACACATAGATATATAGGTAGTAAAGTAAATCTACTACTCCTCCGATTTAGTGGTTGTTTCTCCTCTGATATCACCCATCGATTGAACATGAATGAAGAGGTTATAGAAGGGTCAGTATGGGAATTCTTCAGTAGAGTCATCTTTCATCAATCCCATCTTTCTCATCAATCATATCAAACTTCCTTTAATATGTCCAGAGTCATCAAAATGCTCTTTCATCCTCCAATCTAGATGATAAAAAAAATCAGAGATATTGTTAATTGCATTCATAACATTTTGTACCTCTTTCTCTAGTTTCTTGATTCTGCGTGGGATCACTAGTGTCTTGTCCGAAACTAGAGGCTGAATAGGAAGTGAATTCTGAGATGATTGATCTGTAATAATAGTCATATCGTTCTCATCTTCATTGGTTAGGAACTTCTGGGTTGGGTCCAAAGGCTTCCAATGTAGAAGTACATTTTTTTAATTCTCATAAGATACTTGGAACTGATTGCAGAATAAGAAGATTGTTGAAGGATGTCCAAGCCCATAAGTTGATCCATGAACCATCAGGCTCAAGACACACTTCACAATTATTGATCCAATATCAATCGACAGTCCAATTTGAATACAGTAATTCAGAATAACACTTTCTTTAGTAACTTTTCTGATCCTCATTGTCGGTAATAGTTTTGTAGAAATTAAGAAGTGCCAGTGTTTAGAAACGGGGTTTAGAAGTGTAGTAGGAAAACTAACTACCCATTTTCTCTCATTTCCCAGTCTTCAGTCTCGTCCGTCAAAAATTGGTAGATCTCATTCATCAAATTTCTTCTTGGGAAAAAGTTGGAATAATGGCAGAAAGGAACTTTCTCAATCATATATAACTCATTAATCTATGCAGGAGTAAAAGTTATCCATCTGCCTCACACATAGACGACACCCTGGTTAATTCCATGAAAATTAGCATAAAACTCCTTCACCATAGGAACGACTACGGCGGCAGTAGTGTAGCACAACACTTCTCATCGTCGTCACACAATCATATCTTCAATTACTCTCACAGGATTGTTCAATCCTTGATTCACGAATCATCTTTCTTTGATTAATCTCCTCTTTGTCAGCACTTTGTTGAAGATTCGTTACGCCTCGGAACTAATGAACTTTCTCCGGTTGAACACTCAAAATCTAGGATTTTTAGTAGAATTGGAAGCCATAGGGATAAATTTGGTGGAGTATCAATTCGATTTTGGGTAATATGAATTTAAGAACCAAGTTTGGAAGTTTATAAGGAGTAAATCTTGCCTAAAACTGCCAAAAACTGACATTTCAAACTCCAGAAATCGTCATCTCGCCGTTCTCACCGTCAGTGGCGTCGATGGCACCATTGGCAAGCCTTGAGAATTAATTGTCTGGACTCTCGGGAAAAAAACTGCCGTCGGTGCCCAAGTCAAAAATTTCACAGTTTTGCTCTGGTCCGAATGTGTTTCAATTTTCTCTATGGATCCAATTTTTATGATGATTCAAGGGTAAATAAGAGTAGTAGAGTTCAATACTACCACAAACTAACAATAGTTTCAAACAAAAACACTACAATCATAATAAAAATAAATAAAAAAAATAAATATGGGTTGTCTCCCATAAAGCACTTGGTTTAACGTCGTCAGCCCGACCTATTTAGATATTATTTAGGTTGACTGACCATTAAAACCTCTTTAAAATTTGGTTATTTACCCTCAAAATATGGCTTTAATCTATGTCCATTTACTTTAAATCTATTCTCAGTCTTTTGATCTTCAATTTCAATAGCTCCGTAAGTATAAACTCGAGTCACAGTAAAGGGTCCTAACCAACGAGACTCAGTTTCCCAGGGAATAACTTCAGCCTTGTATTGAAAAGCAAAACTTCTTATCCTGGTTCAAAATTCTTCTGTTTAATCTTCCGATCATGCCATAACTTTAGTTTCTCCTTATAAATTATGTCGTTATCATAAGATTCATTTCTTAATTCTTCCAATTCATTCATTTGTAACAATCTCTTCTCACTAGCATCTTTCAAATTAAAATTGAATTCTTTAATCGCCCAATATGTTTTATGTTCCAATTCTACTGGTAAGTGACAAGTATTTCCAAAAATAAACCTGTAAGGAGTCATTCCAATAGGAGTTTTATAAGCAGTCCTGTAAGCCCATAATTTTGTATTCAGTCTAGTAGGTCAATCTACTCTACCATGGTTTACATTCTTCACCAGTATTTGTTTAATCTCTCTATTAGAAACTTCAGCTAACCCACTGGTCTGAGGGTGATAGGAAGTAGAGATTCTATGAATAACATTAAACTTTTTTGCCAATCTCTAATGTATTTATTCCTGAAATGGGATCATTCGTCAGCGATAATCACTCTCAGCATTCCGTATCTAGTGAGAATTTTTTTCATTAAAAATCTTGAAACACTTTTAGCATCTCAATGAGGTAAAGTTTGTGCTTCAATCTACTTTGAAACATAGTCTCCTGCAACTAATATGTATAAGTTCCCATATGAAGGAATAAATGGTCCCATGAAATCCAATCCCCAAACATCAAAGATCTCAACTTCTAACATGTAATTTAGAGGCATTTCATTTCTTCTAGATATATTTCCTACTCTTCGGCATCGATCACAAGTTTTTATGTATCTGTAAACATCTCTAAAGAGAGTAAGGTAATAGAATCTAGCTTGTAAAATTATATAAGCAGTTTTATCATTTCCAAAATGTCCTCCAAATTCAGAATCATGACATTTCTGAATAATTAGTTCAGTTTCTTCATAAGGTTCACATCTTCTCATAATAAGATCCTTACATTGCTTATATAAATAAGGCTCATCCCAAAAATATGCTTTCGCATCATGAATGAATTTTCTTTGTTGTTGCAATGTCAGCATAGGTGGCAAAATATCACTTAAAATATAATTAACAATATCATCATACCATGGCATTTTCCACTCTTTAATATAATAGAGTTGTTCATCGGGGAAACTGTTCGTAATTTCATTGTCGATTTCAGATAATTCATGATATTCTAATCTCAATAAATGATCAGCAATTTGATTATCAGTTCCTTTTCTATAAATAACCAAAAAATAAAATTCTTGCATCAAAAGTATCCATCCAATTAACCTTGGTTTAGCATCCTTCTTTTGCATCAGATATTTAATAGCAAAGTTATCAGTGTGCTCAACACATTTAGTCTCAATTAAATAAGATCTAAATTTTTCAAAAGCATACACAATAGCCAAGAACAACTCCAAAAACATACACAATGTAGTTAATTTAAGCATTGTTAAGAGTTTTACTAGCGTAGTATATGACTTTAAAAATCTTATCATATCTTTGTCCAAGAACAGCTCCAATAACATAATCACTAACATCACACATCAGTCTCAGTTAGGCAAAGCTATTATAGGGGTTGTGATTAGCTTTTCTTTTAATAACTCAAAAGCATTTAAACAGTCTTTAGTAAACTCAAATTTCTTGTCCTCTTCTAAAAGTTGGCATAGAGGTTTGGTAATTTTTAAAAAATCTTTAATTTAATGCCTGTAAAAACCAACATATCCAAGAAAACTTCTAACCCCTCTTACATTAGTAGGAGGTGTTAATTTAAATATAACTTGAATTTTTGCAGGGTCTACTTCCACACCATTTTCAGAAAATTTATGCCTTAACACAATTCCTCGTGCAACCATAAATTGACATTTCTCCCAATTTAGAACTAAATTAGTTCTTTTGAATAAATCCAAAACTTTTTCAAGATAATTTAAGCATGCGTCAACTGATGTTCCAAATACAGAGAAATCATCCATAAATACTTCTATTTCATCATCAGTTAACTTACTAAATATAGACATCATACATCTCTGGAATGTTGCAGGTGCATTACATAATCTGAAAGGTATTCTTGGAAAACCAAAAGTTCCAAAAGGACTAGTAAATGTTGTCTTTTGTTGATCCTTAGGAGCAATAGGAATTTGATGGTAGTCGGTATATCCATCTAAAAAAATAAAAATATTTGTGGCCAGCAAGTCTATCCACTATTTGATCTAAAAATTGTAAAGGGAAGTGATCTTTCGTAGTGGCAATGTTTAATTTTCTATAATCAATGCAAATACGCCACACAGTAATTTGTCTGATAGGTATTAATTCATAATTCTCTTGTGCTTCAACAGTCACCCCTCCTTTCTTAGGAACACAATGAATTGGACTTACACAAGCACTGTCCAAAATAGGATATATATTTCTAGTGTCCAACCATTTCAAAATTTTCTTCTTGACTACTTCTTTCATCATCGGGTTTAATCTCCTTTGTGGATCAACTCTTGGTTTATATTGTTCATCCAGTATAATTATGTGCATACAGATCGAAGGACTAATTCCTTTAATATCAGCTAAGGTCCAACCAAAAGCTTTCTTATATCTTTTTAATGTATTCAAAAGTCTATGCTCTTGCAAATCATTTAACTCTGAAGATATAATAACATGTAATGTAGATGAGTTTCCCAGAAACACATACTTCAAGTGGTTAGGCAATATTTTCAACTCAAGTTCAAGTGGTTTTATAATTGATGGAACTAGATTCTTATCAGCATTTCCTGTAATATCCAACATCTCAAATCTTTCCTGAACATAATCTAATTCTTCATGTTCTATTTCATCCAAAATAATTTCATCTTTGTATTCAAAATCTTGTTTCTCTTCACAATATTCTTTAAAATGCTTGTTCAATAGATGTTCACTAATTTCCATGCAAAAACATCCATTATCTCTTTCAACAGTAGGGTATTTCATAGATTTCGCGATGTTAAAAGTCACTTCTTGATCATTAACTCTCATATCTAATTCTCCCTTTTGAACATTTATCATAGCTCTTCCAGTAGCTAAAAAAGGCCTCCCTAAAATTATAGGTATTTGTTTATCTTCCTCCATATCTAAAATAATAAAATCCACAACAAAGATAAATTTATCAACTTTTACTAACACATCTTCTATAACTCCCATAGGATAAGTAACTGAATGATCAGCTAACTGAAGACTTACAAAAGTAGGTGAGACTTGTCCTAATCCTAATATTTTGAAAATTGATAGAGGCATAAGATTAATGCTGGCTCCAAAATCACATAAAGCTCTTCCATAAAATCTTTCACTGATAGCACACGGTATAGTGAAACTACCTGGATCTTTTAATTTTTTAGAAAGCTTTTTCTGAATAATTGCACTACACTCTTCACTAAGTGCAACAGTCACATTATCAATGAACTTCCTTTTCTTGTTCAAAATATCTTTCATAAACTTCACATAATTAGGCATTTGCTCTAAACCTTCTATGAAAAGAATATTTATCGTTAATTTCTTAAGAATTTCTATAAACTTGGAAAATTGTTTATCCTTTTGTGTTGCTTCAATCTTTGAGGAAACGGTGGTGGAGGTTACTCCACAGTAATTTTCATTGGTCTAAGTGGATATTCTAAATCTGGGTATTCATGATCCTTTTCTTTTTCTGTATCCACTAGCTCTTTTTTAGTTTTCATTTCTTTCTGCACTCTTATTTCCAATTCTTTTCCACTTCATAATTGTATCTCTTTTTACTGTTCTTTTCCTTGATCTTTAGGAATTGGTTCCACAGTACTAGGAAAAGTTGTCGATGTTCGGTTACTAAGCATAGTAGCAATATGCCCCAACTGGTTTTCAATATTCTTGATAGCAGTTCCTTGATTTGTAACTGGTTTCCTTGAATTTGTAATTGATTTCCTTGATTCTGCAATTGTTGACTCATATTCAGTATCAGCTCTTCCATGGACCATCTCTTTTCCTTAAATTGAGTGTTACTATTAAATCTTGGAGGATAAAAAGGTCTATAATTAACATTTCCTTTGTTTGATGAATTTCTCAATGGGTTTATTGGGTTGCTTGCCCATTGTTGATTTGTAGAAGAGTTATTATTCAAATTAAAGTTAAGATGATTCTTCCAACCTGGGTTATAATAGTTCGAATAAGGATTTTTGGTTTTATTGTTAATAACATTTAAAGTCTCATAAGAAGGTTGAACATCCACAAATTACCTAGATGAATTCTCTTCCATCATGGTAGGTGTTGGAGAATAATTCATTCCATAATGATCTAATTTCCTTGATATTGCAGCAATCTGTGAAGCTAACATAGATGTTGTATCAGAATTGTGGATACTAGCTACTCAATTAAGACTTACCCTTTCAGAGGGCCACTGAAAATTTTTGGTAGCCATCTTTTCTATTAACGAATAAGCTTCACCAAAAGTTTTTGACATTAAAGAACCAACAACCGCAACATCTATAATCAATCTAAGAAATCCCACTAATCCTTTGTAAAAAGTTTGAATTATCAACCAATCTGGTAACGAATGATGTGGGCACTTCCTAAGAAGATCTTTAAATCTCTCCCAAGCTTCATATATTGACTCTCCATCAATTTGACAAAATGATATTATGTCAATTTTAAGTTTAACAGTTTTGCATGGAGGGATATATTTGGATAGAAATTTCTGTGAAAGTTCTCTCCAAGTTCTAATAGATCCAAGTGCTAATGAATTTAACCACATCTTAGCCTTATCCCTAAGTGAAAAAGGAAAAAGTATAAGTCTAACAACATCATTCAAAACTCTATCATATTTAAAGGTAGCACAAAGTTCTAAAAAAGTAGCGAGGTGTAAATTAGGATCTTCATTTGGGGTACCTCTGAATTGATTGTTTTGTACCATTTGGATAATAGCAGGTTTGAACTCCAATGAATTAGTAGCTACATCAGGATTTTTGATACATAAGTGAATTTCATCTGTTGTAGGATTTGCATAATCTCGTAGAGGTCTAGGTTGATGTTCATTTTCTATTCTTTGATTGTTTACATTATTTTCCATTGTGTCAGGATTTCTAGGTTCTTTTCTTAGTTTTCTAGTTCTCCTAAAACTGCGTTCAAATTCAGAATCATAGGGTATAAGATTTTCAGGTCCAAATTTATGCATATAATTGAAATCAGAACACAGAAAAATAGTTAACTAAATATGAAAATAAGTTGTAATTCAAGTAAAAGTTTTCTAATAGTCATAATTTGTCTCTTACTCTAATTATGATTTTTTTTTTAAATTTAATTTTTACTCCCCGTCAATGACGCCAAAAACTTGGCAGCTACTTTACATATGCTTAAAAATACAAGAATTTGATATTGCTGCTAGAAGATTTAAAAAAACTTGACAGCGGTAATAGATTTGATAAATATGTGTATAAATTATTGAATAATTGCAAAGTCACACTTATCAAAGCAATTACACATATCGCTCAAGTAATATAAGGCTCTAATGGAGTCCTGGATATTGATCCCACAGGGAGTAATATTAGAGGCCACGAACTAAGATTTAAAAAATCAATACTTAATCACAATTTTGATTAAGTATTGAACTATATTATTGTGATTAAGTATTGGGCTCTAATTCACAGACTCTTCTATCTTGAAGGAACTTGTGAATTTTTCCCACATGTTTTCCTTCTCCTTTACCACCAAGTACTATGTTTTGCTAAGTCCTCAGGACTTAAAAGCCTTCTTTTGATATTTACAAAGCTAGGTTAATTGAATTAGTAAAATAGAATTTTTTTTTTGGAAGCAAATATTACACTTTTCCTTTGGGATAAATACATGGTACTCTTGAAATTCATTACTACATAACACATGCACTTGCATTGTATAGTCAACATAAATCCTAGTAAGTTTTGGTGTGTCAAGTTTTTGACACTGCCGCCTGAGAAAGACATTAATAATTATTCCTGATATTAGGAAAACTTTGGATAAAAATTTGAGGATCTTCATTTCATATTTTTTTATTTTATTTTATTTTAATTTTATGAAATTCTCTTTCTATTCTTGCATTTGTAGTATTTTTGTTTTTTTGTAGGTGCTAAAAAATAAAAAATAAATTAAGCTGAAAAAAATCAAATCGAAACGTCAAAAGTATTATGCTATTAATTTATTTTATAGTTTTATTTCACATATTGTGTGTAGCATTTGCATGTTAATTTGTTAACAGACCTGTGTGAGTCAGTGTGTGTTTGTTTTATAAGTAGTTATTAGTTATATGCATGCATGTATGTGTGTGTGTGTGTGTGTGTGTGTTGCAAAAAAAGAGATGTCATTCAATAGATGATGAAGCAGTTTTACAAATTCTAAGGTAGGGGACATTGAAAAGGTCCCCCTCCCAAAAGGAAATCAAGAGAGGAAGAGGGAATAGTTGATACCTGAGAAGTATAAGAAGCATTGCCAAACTTAGCCAACCAATTGGCAGGTCAGTTTCCTTCCCTATAAATGAAATTATAATAGACAGAAAAATAGACCTTTAATGCTTTAATTTTTCTGATCCAAAGAGAAAAATGCCAAGGCTGATTGTCCTCCCTTGTTAAAGCTTTTAAAAGTAGGAAGGAGTCAACCTCCACCAGTAAATTCTTCCAATAGTTTAGGCATGCTAATTTGATTGCCCAAAAGACTGCTACCACCTCAGCTTCCATTGCATCCATAATAGCAATAGAAGAGAATAAAGAGAGGATGCACTTGTCATAATGGTCCCTGAAGACTCCCCTAATACCAACTTCATTGTCAAAGTAGCTACCATCTTTGTTAACCTTAATCACAGCAGGGGTAGGCCTCAACCAAAACACCTTAGTGAATTCAAATTTGGAGGGGCGGGGGAGTTTTGAGAAAGAATTGGTAATAAATGGAAATTTCTTAAAAGCCACCAGTTTAGAAAGAAAGGATTTATAATTTATCGCCACATTCAAAGCATGGAGAGGGAGGTTCTCAAATTTGCTCTGATTCCTAGCCATCTAGATGAACCAGGCAAGGATGAAAGGAAAAGTGCCCAAATTTCTTTGACCATCCAAACTAGCAAAGTTTTAATTGATGTCATTCCAGAAGCATAGTATTAATAGTTAAAGATTTATGGAACTCAGTCCAAATAGCTTGGGAGAATGGGCACAGAAAAAAGAGGTGCACAATGTATTCATCAGCTTCCTTACATAACCAGCATCTTGAAGGGCCCCTCAACCCTTTTAATTTCAGGATGTCATCAGTAGGCATTAGGTTGTGAAAAATTCTCCAAAAAATGAAAGATATAGAAGGGGTGAGGAAACTATTCCAAAGATAGTCACCCCAAGAAACATTCTCCCACTGATGGATTTTTGAGTAAATAGCTTTTGTGAGACTTTGAGATTTACTAGCTGACCAAAGGAAAATATGTTGAGATTTTCATGCCTCTTTTATACTGTTTTTAATGATATTGCACTTTAAATAAAGGTATTTTTTTATGTTTTATTGTAGGAATGATGAATTAGGGTCAACAGAGCAAAAATGATGAAAAAAGGAGCGAATTTGGAGCAAAAAGGACCAAAAGGTGGAAAATTGCACTAGGGCACCGGGGCACCCTCGAGGCCGCCGATGGGGAGATTTTCCCGAGGCTACAGGATAAATTTTCTAGAAGGCCGCCGACGGCGCTATCAAGGCCGTCGACGGCGGGATCAACAGTTAGGTGACATGTACAATGGATAAGGCTGGATTTTGGAGGGGTGCGTAAGCAACTCTTGGGAAAACTCATCCATATCCTTAAAGAGAACATTTTTGGCTGAAAATAGAGAGGAGAAGAGAAGAGGAGCAGACTTTTGGAGACCTGGAGGTTAGATAGGTTCCATTTGAGCTTGCTAGAGCGTGTAATTGTGAGGAATTCTTCGAGAAATTGTAAGAGTGGAGGAAAGGTGAGAGATTTCTTCCTCCTTGTTACTTTGAAGAGGAATTTTGTGTGCTGTAAAGAAAGGAAGAGATTCAGAGGAACTTCGAGCAGTGTTCTTGGGGAGAAATTTAGAGATAAGTTATTTACTTGTTATAGTTTGTATGGCTTTGATTTCATTTATGAATTCCAAGTTGTGTTGTGCTTTCCCCATGAGTTCTGAGTAGTTTTCTCTGTCTTTCTTCTTGTCTCGAGATTTGTGAAATGGTGATTTGAATTGGTGAAGCCATGAAAATGTTTAGTAAATTGTGATGATCTTTTCACTTCAATCTTCATTTACTTTCAATCTGGCCAATTGAATTGTTAAAATATGTTGAGTTTTACAACTAAAGTGAAGTTTACATCCAAGATTCAGGGAGGTCAAAGCCCTTGGAAGTTGGGTGCAAGTAAATAGGGAAATATTACTATCGTGCGTAGAACTGGAGATTTTAAAGTGACAGACTAAAATCCCCAATTCGGTCCTATCGTTTGGGTGATGATGTGTAGATGTTATCCCTCATGTGAGGGGAACGTGGGAGCTCCAAAGTGAGAGCCGGTATCCTCCCAGCCTAGCCGTAGAATCAGTAACCAAGCATAGGATTAGTCAATGTTCTTTATGCCTAGACCAAAAGAATAGGTATGCTCCAATTTGGCACAATATAATTGAACTAATTCATTTTATCCATTCACTAAAATCTCTTGGCATGGAGAAGGATGCTTTCTTATATATTAAATATCACAATTAAACGTTATTCTCTATCATTAGTTACTATCCAGAATTATCTACTTATTTCAATTGCCTATTAGTGACAGATAAACAACTTGAGCGTTGTTGTAGTTGAAGTATTACCTTTTATTAAATCTTAGTACGTAGTATTCTATTTCTCCCTGTGGGATCGATATCTAGGACTCCATTAGAGCCCTATATTACTTGAGCAATACGTATACTTGCATTGACAAATTGACTTTAACATTATTGAATATTATATCTATACATCTTTATTAAATAATATATATATATATATATATATATATATATATATATATATATATATATATATATAAAGTAGCAGTCAAGTTTTTGGAATCATTGTTGGAATTTAAATCTTCTAGTAGCGTCATCAAATTCTTGTAATTGTTGGTTTGCAAAAAGGTCGGTCACTAGCCAAGATAGTAATGGAATCTCTGTTAGCACTATCAAAGAAAATTTTGGATATCACTTCAGCCGAAGAAGGGGTCAGGATGGTTTTTCAAGAAATCTAAAGACCACTAATTCCCCTCTCAACAGTCAACAACCAATAGGTTCTGGTTCACCTTAGGAATAAGAAGTTGCAGTATTCCTTTGGGGCACCATTTATCCAGCTAGAAGTGGATGTGGCTATTACCTAAATCCCACAATAAAAGGTCTTCAGCAAGAGTTCTAACCTTTAGGAGACTGGCCCAAAGTTTGGAGTCCCCTACTTTTCATTGATTCAGTGTTGGATGAGTCCCTTTGTAGTATTTTCCCAACATGAATTTTGCCCAAAGAGAGTTATGTTGCTAAAATTGATCCACAGTTTGCAAAGACTAATTTTTTGCAGCTGCTTTAATCTTTTAAACCCCATGCCCCCAACACTAATTAAATTAGCAACTTTCTGCCAACTAGCTCGGTGGAGTTGTGTCCTTTGTTCTAACCATAAGAATCTGTTGAATCTTTTTTCTAATTGGATTTGAGTGCTTTTTTTCATTCCAAACACTTAGATGTAATGTGGGAAGGTAGTTAAAATGCTCTTTAATAGTGTTATTATGCCCCCACTTAAAAGGAAGGAGTTTGTCCAACAACTAAATTGTGTATCAATCTTGGTGATGACCTTATCAAATTGAACATGTTTGACTCTGCCTTTGATGAGAGGACACCAAGGTATTTGAAGGGAGCAACAACAATAAAATGCTTAGTGAATTCCTATAACCACTGTTTGAAGTTTTCATGAGTTCTACAGTTGAATAATAGATTTCATTTAAAGGTATTGAACTTCTTTCCAAAACAACACTGAAATCTCTTCTAACATTTCATAATTTACTTGGCAGCTGTTTTAGTGTCCCTAGAAAAAAATAATAATGTCATCAGCATAAAGGAGGTGTCTGACAGGTAAATTGGACCTATGATGAAATGTATGAGCAGAGTTGGAGGAAATGGTTCTATCCAAAATTCTTGAAAGGTAGTCCATAGCCAAAATGAAAATGGTAGGGGACAATCGATCTCCTTGCTTCAATCCCCTAGATGCACAGAAGAATCCATGAGACGTCCCATTAATTAGGATGGAATTGACATTGTCTTGTAACCATCTAGAGATAAATGCACAAAAATTTAGAGCATATGACTCTCATTATTTCCAGAATAAAGTCCCAAATAATGGTATCATAAGCTTTCATCACATCCAATTTGTAAATTAGATTATCACTTCTACATGGCTTTTCAATATAAGCGAGCAACTCCTGAGCCAAGAGGATATTGTTCTTGATAATCCTCTCAGTGATGAAATCAGCTTGGTTGGGTCTGATTAGCTGTGCAAGATGAGGTTTTAATCTATTAACAATAATCTTGCTGATAATCTTGCTGAAAATTGTAGTAAGGGAGATAAGCCTGAAAAGGTGGAATTGAGATCTCTCTAAAGACTTTGGAATCAACACAATCTTGGAAGCGCTGAAATAAGTGGGCAGGTCATTACCAAGAAAAAAATGATGTATAGCCCTGATAACATCATCCTTAACAATCTATCATGATTTCTTATCAAATCTCCTGAAAACCCATCAAGCCCATTAGTCTTATAACTGTTAATACTACTAAGAGCATCCCATATTACCTTTTTAGAAGGCAATTTAGTATATTAAGCTCAACTGTGTAGGAGAACTCCTCCTGAAATAGTTAAGGATCAATGGGGGTTCTAGTGATGGGGGGGTGGGGGGTTCAAGATATGTTGGAAATAATCCACAGCATCTAAGACGATGGTTGAAGCATCATGGAGAGTGATACCATGAGAATTTCTAATACTGTGAATGATATTGCATTTCTCTTATACTTGATACAAGCATTGTAATATTTAATGTTCATATCACCATCCATAAATTTGTTAATGGATGCTTTTTGATGTAGAAAGTTGTCTAGTCATGTATTAACAATGAGGAGTTTCTCATTAGCTGCCATAAGGGAGACCTCATCCACACAGCCCCCAATAGCAGAATTTTCTAGTTCCACTAGATGATTTTTAGCTTGATCAACTTGCTTGTAGACATCCCTAAATGTAGACCAATTTCAATGTCTAAGAACTTTATCGATCTTTTTATGAAGGATTCAGAGTTTAGTTAGAGACTTGGGGTGAGAGATATCAGTCCATATGGAGGAGATAGTTTTATGAAAGCCAAGATATTCAGACCACATGTTTAGAACTGAAGTAGTCAGTGGTTGAGAAGGAGCATAAGCCATTGTTAAGGATATGTTGGAATTAATCCACAACATCCAAGGCAATGGCTGAAGCATCATGGAGAGTGATACCTTGAGAATTTCTAATACTGTGAATGATATTGCATTTCTCCTATACTTAATACAAGCATCGTAATATTTAGTGTTCATATCACCATCCATAAATCTACTAATGGATGCTTTTTGATGTAGAAAGTTGTCTAACCTTGTAGTAACAGTGAGGAGTTTCTCATTAGCTGTCATAAGGGAGGCCTCATCCACACAGCCCCCAATAGCAGAATTTTCTAATTCCACCAGATGATTTTCGGCTTGATCAACTTGCTTGTAGACATTCCCAAAGGTAAACCAATTCCAGTGTCTAAGAACTTTATTGATCTTTTTATGAAGCATACAGAGTTAATTAGTGGTTTGGGGTGAGAGATATCAGTCTAATTGGAGGAGATAGTTTTATGAAAGCCTAGATGTTCATACCACATGTTTAGAACTGAAGTAGTCAGTGGTTGAGAAGGAGCATAAGCCATTGAACAGGGAGTTGAATAACGGTAAGCCACAAGGATTTTGTCTGGACTGCAATCATAGCTCACGTACATGCAATGAAGACAAGCTCACTTGCGTGTAAGGAGGACGCAAGTGCAACGCTCAATCCGGAGTTGTCAAACTGAAGGAGATTGAGTCGAAGCCTAGTCCACACGCAGATAGCGTTTCGCGGCAGTGACGAGAGAGACACGCAAAATCCATAGATAAAAGTGAAGAAAATGACGATCAGACAACCGAAGTGGTTGGCCAAAAGGACTAAGTCAAGGCTAAAGCAGAAAGAAGAATCAAACGCCATCGGTGCGGTGGAACCATAGGACGCCGATGTTGACACAGATTATATATATATATATATATATATATATATATATATATATATATATATATATATATATATATATATATATATATATATATATATGTGTGTGTGTGGTGTGTGTTTATTTATTTATTTATATTGTCCCAAACTACCATAGATTTGCACCTAGCATTTGTAAGGTATAAATTATTTTGATTTTCTAGTGTCAAAAAATGAATTTTATGAATAAAATGTTTATTTTGATTTAATATATGTAAGTCATAATTTTAGCTCTTAATATATAATTTTATTGAAACATTTTATCAATAAAAGATAATTTATCTAATATAAAAATTGGATTTCTAGCATGTTGTAACACATTAATATAAATTTAAATTAGCATGAACATTTTCTAAAATGTGATATTTATTTAATCAAAAAAATTAAATTTTATTTATTTCAAATAAACTATCATGAAGTTTGTCAAAATTTAAATCTTTTTTTTTTATTTCTTTTGATGGATCTTAATGACCGTGAAGTATATATCTTTTTTTTTTTACTTTCAATTATATGGTTTTGTTAATTCTTCCTTGATTTTTGAATTATTTCATACCAATCTTAATGTTTTTCCAACTTTATTTCATGTATGTATTGCTTCATTGGAAAGTATGATATTATTGAAGAGCATTATTTCATACCAATTATTTCATTTCAAATAAACTATCATGAAATTTGAATTATTTCATACCAATTATTTCATTTCAAATAAACTATCATGAAATTTGAATTCCTTCATCTAAATCCATAATTCTAATTTAGGGATCTAAACTAATGGGTATTTTTTTTTAATGAAGAGCATTATATTATTCCATTACAAAAAGGATTACAAGCGAGTGGCCAAAAGTTCCTCTAAACCCTCAAAGAAAACCAGCACAACTCAGTCGACAAAAAAAAACCTAAGTACTTGAAGCCACAAACAACCCACATAGAAAAACATACTAAACCACATGAATAAAAAGAGTATCAAGCATATCACCCTAACCAAACAAGCAAGGACCGAAGGCAACACATTAGAAAAAACTTCTCTTTGAGTCTTCAAACCTTGCTTTGCTACCAAATCTTCACATTAATTGTCTTTTCAAAGAATAAAGAGCCAACTGACCTGAATACCTTCGATAAGAGCAATAAATTCTTTTCAAATGAATAATAAGATTCCAAGGATAATCTTTTTTCTTACAAAAAAAAAACCACAAATCAATAGAATCCATTTCAATGGCAATATTAGTCCAACCACACCTTATCACTAGCTTCAGACCATAAATAACAACTTCAACTTCTGCTTCAATCGGGTTGGAAGCAATTATAGCAGCCAAAAACCAAACAATACCATGTTTACTATAATCTCTACAAATACATTGAATACACACTACAAAAGGAAACCACTGCCATCTGTATTAATTTTAATGCAACCAATCTCAAGAACTTTACACTGAAACAACTGAATAGCAGAAGTAGCTTTACGAGCCAAAGCAATCTTAAATTTACTTAACATGCGCTTAACACCCGAACTACAAGAGTGATTAAACTTTTCAAACTTCAACATTTTATAAAAAAAACCTTTAATTTGATAGAAACATTTATAAAATGAGTACACCATATCTTTGTGTTTGCATTCATTACGACCAATCCAAATATGCAAAAAAAAACTATTATAGGAATAGATCTGAAAAGATAGAACCTTCCTTCTTCCAAAAATGAATCAAACCAATAATAAAATTACACTGCAGCCTATTACCATGAAAGTCGAATAAAGCAAAAACTCCCACAATTCAGCAAAACAAGAGCAGCAACAAAAAAGATGATCCAAATTTTCTTCATGATTCTTACAAATATAACAAATAGAAGGGAACCAAAAAGCTTTAAAATTTGAAATATCATCTATAGGAACAATCTTATGCAAAAGCCTCCAAAAGTAAAAGGATTGGGTAAGTTGAACCAAAGCATTCCAAGCCCACTGAATATCCTTTCCATTAGAATAACTGATAGAATTAGAAAAAATTTTTGAAGCAAATATACTCATTCTTCCTTTAAGCTTCACCTTGTCATGGCTCATATTGATAGGAATTTTAGCATATAAAAAAGATCCTTCATACTCACCATATTATCAAGTTGTGTAAGGTTCCATTCTTTCCCATTCCACATATCCATAACTCGCAGATTAATATCAAAAGGGCCCCATAACAATCAGCTAAAGGACACTTCCCAATCCAATTATCATACCAAAAAATGTAAAGACCCTCCCCAAGATCCCAACAAAGATAAGGTCCAGTACATTTAGGAACATTAAGAATACCTTTCCAGACAAAATAATCCAAAGGTTTACTCATTATAGTCAAAGGATGCACATCCTCAAAAAATATTTCTTTCTCATCATTATATCCCAAATAGAAGTCCTAATACGAAAATTCATCCACAACTTCATATTACTAATATTCATAGTATCCGTAAGAGAACGAAAACCAAGAACACCTTTAATCGTGAGCTTGCACATATGTTTTCGTCTCATCCAATGAAGTTTAATATCTTTACTAGCCCATAAGAGCTTGTTAAAGATACCTTCCAACTTATTACAAACACTTAAAGACATTTTCATAAAACATAAAGGAATAGAAGTAATAATACCTTTAAGTAACATCACCTTGCCACCATAAGAGAGAAGAAGATTTTCCCAAGAAAGATTTCTCTTTCTGATTTTATCAATAATATTATCAAACTGGTTCACTTTCATTTTGCCTTTATCTAAATGGAACCCAAATAAACCATAGGACGATCACCCTTGGCATAACAATGAAGTCTTAAACTAATGGGGTTTTTAATGGTATCTAATCTAAATCAAGAGCACACAAGGCCTTCTTAAAAATGTTTAAAACATAAAATGTACTAAGAAAAAATTATGTTTGATTGCCCTTATTATTTAAAGTGATTCAAAAGTTTAATAGCTGCATAATTTTTGCACATCAAATTTTTAAACCCAGAAAAAGGTGTTCTCAATTTTAGGGAGTATTTTTGCATGAACTTTGAGTGGTGTTCAAATAATGCTTAAAAGGTTCATAAAAGGTGTTAGGGATAGTATACAAGCATTGAATAATTTTTAGGAGAAGAGATGGTGTTGTTTATGAAATAGGGTAAGTCATATAAAAATTCCCAAACTTCATAGCAAGTTTTTAAGGTTTAAAAAATTTGGTCCATAGGGGATGATATGTAGCTCCATGGCTTGAAAAAACTTGGGATAGTTATAAAAATTAATTAAAATTATTTATTGAGAATTTCATGTTTTTATTAAAATTTTAAAAAGGGACTTATGGGGTCTTCATCAAGACTAGGCCCTATTAGAAAACTGATTAGGTGGAGAGCCTAATAGAGGAATTATGGCTTTAATAAATTCATTATGGATGGGATAAATGCCAAAAAATACTTATTTATGGTTTATTAAAATCTCTAATTTGCATTTGAATTGTTTTAGAGATGTATAAGGCTTTTAGGCCAGGCAAATTGTGTTTTGAGTTAGACTATGTATTGTTTAATCTTGTGAATCTTAAGAGATCTCCAAGGTTTTTATAGAGGACTTAAGGTGGATTGGATTGGTGAAAAAGTTCTTAGAAGATGGGTTAAAATTATATATGATAATCAAAATAGTAATATAAAGCTAAATGTATGGGATTATTTGGTTGATGCCAACCACTTGAAGGTTGAAATGTTAGGCTAGTCTTTGGCAAGAGGCTTTAAATGTGCTTGCAAGTTGTTTAAACACCAATAGAGGTTTAAATTTGATGTTGAATGGTATACAAGTCAATACTTATAATAGTGACAGATAATAAAGAAATAACTAAATTCCTACGTGAAAAAGTTTGTCAACAAAGCTACCTTCTCTCAAATTATTTTCTTTATTAAATCCACATCAATTCCTCCCTTTTATTCCAAAAAAATAATTATTTTCAATTAATTTGACAACCATAGTTTAACTAGGTAACAAAGAAAGATGCGTTAGTTAAACCGCACCTTCAAACATGTAGTGGCTATCCACTTTTAATTATAAAATGATTATTTCATTCAATTTAAATAAAAAACCGATTTTTAATTTCTATTTACATAATATTCCTTCAATTTTTAAAAATTATATAACTGATTATAAAATTAATTTTTACAATTTGTAAATGCTTAAATTCAAAGCTTATAATAACAGTCTCATAAATGTCAGCTACACATTAATTAAAAGTACATGCCAATAATTTTTTTTTTCATTTAGCTTCCTTTAATAGGTCCCTAACTAATTGCAACTTTTTTCATGCTCTGAGCATTTGTAGTAATTCCTCGTCTTTCTTTACTGGCTCCTTATGCCATATCACTGTTGCATTATTTATCCAATATCTTATTTCCACTTTTACATGTAAAAATATATGTGTAGTTAATATATTTTAAAGCACATCAAAAACAAAATTTAGGCATTTAGAATTTACTTATGTTAAATCAAGTTCCTTTAGTTCTCATTTATCAAAAAAAGATGCTTATATGATTATAATTTTCGATTTTTTTACGAAAAAGAAGTGTATCATATATGAAATAAATTTTATATGTGGTCATGAATGGATGGTATAATTATTTTCATGCAAAACTTTGTAGAAGTCAAAAGGATTATTTCCAAAGTTTAGTGGTATGATTAAAGAGTCTAATTCCATAGTACTTAGATTTCAAAGTGTGTCATATAGATTTACTATTAAGTGGTGAATTTTCAAAATGAAGAACATGTCTTCATTACTAATTAACGTGAATAATATACCTAAAAGTGTAGTGAATTTGTGTGTGGTTTTTAAAATCTAAATAATTTTAAAAATGAAAAAGAATTTTTTTCTTAAATTTAAATAAATATTAAAATTCTTTTATTTGTTTATGACAAATTGATGGCTAAAATAATCTTAACAAAGACACAACAGAATTAATTTTCCCTTATCTTTCTCAACTAGTTATTAAAACATATACTTGAAAAATCAAAAGACAATTGATTTACTATTCAATCTATCATACATATGCAAGATTGATATAATAGTCTTTTATCATATCACAAGTAATAAATTAAGTAAAGCATGCTTGTAAAGTAAAAGAAATGATGCAAGAAGAAGAGAAAAAAAATCAAGTAATTATATAATTATTAATCCCTAACGGCCTAAGTCTAATCAATATAGTTCCACTAATATCTTATTAAGCAACCAAAAGAGTGATAAAATTTTCTCATTTGCCCATTTCTTCTTAAAGCAAGAAGTTATTCTAGTTCACCAACTAATATATTAGTATTTTGAGATCAAAAGATCTCTTACAAATACAAAGCTATATATCTCATACTATTCACATCTCAACCATAAGGATTACAAAGTTCAAAGATCAGAAAAATAAAGAATAATACACACTAGTAAGAGAAACTAGCCAATAAACTTTATTAATAAGAGGCTCAGAGGAATTCTCTAAGAAAATATTAACTTCTCTATTCATTCATGGCTTCTTCTTCACACACAATTTGGGTATGATATAAAATAAATTATATTAAGGGTATCAAATTATATTAAAAACTAAATTACACGTTGATCATATAATTAAAATCATATTTCACAATATGATAAATTTAAACTATTTTTTATCCATTGCTCTTAAATCTAGATATAATTAGACTAATATGGGAAACTCATCATATAATATGATGTACAATATATAGTAAAAACAACTTCAATGTATAATTGCTCTAATTAAGAAATTTAAAATTGTAGTTAATTGTTTGAAATAAACCAATCTTATAACATAATTAGGCAAAAGTTAGATTAAATTAGTTAATGCAAGTTTATTTAATTATATTTTTTAGTTGAACACATATTATGTCATATTGTCTATATCATATAGTATGTCAATTATGACCAATTTAAATTAATTTCTTATTTGATTTAATTTTAATTTAATATTCTTATTGTGCACCAAATGTCCTTACAATCCACTTATAACACATATAAATATGAGTTAGAACATCAAATGCCTATTTAACCCTTTGCAGTAATTACCTTATCTTTTTTCTAGACGGTTTAATTTTATTTACTTAGTAAACTCTTGAATTATTTTGTTCAAGCTCTAACCCAACAATCTTGAGCTATGAGCTTTTTAGGAGTCTAATATAGACTTTTTATAATTACCTAATATTTGAATTTTACTCTTTTAGGGTGCAACTATAACGTAAGTTTGGTTTTATAGGCCTAATAATCAACTAATTTTGTTTTGATAGATTTAAATTTATGTTTGGATAATCTAATGTATGAATTAAGTATTTTAGGTGCATTAGGTTTATGAATATGCAGATGAAAATTGGTTCAGGATTTGAGCCTAGAAGAATTCAAGATTGATAGCTCAAAATTTTCTTTCAAACTTTATTTTTTTACTCACAATCAAATATATTTATTTAATTAATCATTAATTAATAAACAAAGATTAATTTATATATAAATAGACATAAATATTTAATTATAGTTTTCTTAATTTGAATATATTTTTTTAAATACTTTCTATATAATATTGAATTCATGAAATAATATAATTGGGATGTTGAAAATAAATAAATGTTTTTTTAGATAAATGTTTTAATATTATTTTAATATTAATTAAGATATTAAATAATTATCATAAAAATGAATAATTTATTTTTCTACTAATAAGTTTTACCGTTATAGAACCTTATTTTCTCATCTACTCCATTGCATTTATTGGATTTTGTAGATTCAATTAGAAAGGTTGCATGTTCTACATTGAATTTGAAAGAAATTTGATATGATGTTTCGAATACTCTTTATTTTCTACTGAGTTGACTAGCAATTATGTACTCTTTTTGTTCTATTTTGTCTACATATTTGAGAACCATTCGGATCTAATATTATTTCAATAAAAAAAATTTTTATTGAATATTATACTATTAATGGATAAACTAATGTTAGAATATTACTATGCAATGAATTTGGTTTAAAATTATCCTTTGGTTATAAATAGCCTCAATTTCTTTATGAAGTGCTCTTAATTCTAAAAATGCCATCATATGCTCTTCTTTTTTTTTCTTTCTTTTCATGTGAAAATCTTAATGAGAGAAGTTCAAATTTTCATTTCAAGTGCTCTATATATTTACATGATTGTATTCATTCGTTTGGAAGCCTTTATGCACTCAATCAAGCAAAATTTCTTAAAACATTTGTGTTTGTTTCTCTTCACTTAAAATATTTATTTGCTACTCTTAATTTATTTTATCCTTTATAGAAGTCTTATTTTTGGATGAAATAGTATTTGAGCATTGTAGATTAAGTCATGTGGTTAAATTCTTCAATTCATAAATTTACAAGCAAGTTAATTAATTTTAATATAGATCTACATTCAAAATATAATAAATATTAAGAAACATCAGTGAAAAAGGGAGCTTAATTATTTTAACTGAAAATCATAATAACATCCTTTACATAAGCCACACTATAAATATATTTTAAATTGAGCAAAATTATTTTCTATTTGTTAGTTGTGAGGGGATTAAGAATACTTTAAAAATTGACCTAAAATTATTTTTAGTTCATTGTTTTATAAGATTATTTGAGTTTGTATAACCCATAAAATTATGTGTGTGTATATATATATATATATATATATATATATATATATATATATATATATATATATTATCTAAGCCAATTTGTTTAGTAAAAGTCATATTTTATTTAGATTGAGTGTAAATACTCTTACAAAATAACATTAAAATAATATAATTGTTTTAATTAATCAAATAAATTAAAAAACCCCAATTGATCCCTCTCTTAGTTTTCACAATCATTAGTACTCAAATTAGCATCAAAGTTAATAATTTTCTCAACCAAAATATATGTGTGATCGGCAAAATAACATGGTACTATCGTAGCCTCATGAGTTCATAGTAACTAAAAGCAAGGTTACTAACTATTTAAATAACTTTTGAATAAGATTTGGACAAATGTTGAGCATAATTCAAGAACCTTTGGAGCTTCTCTTGACAAGGATCAAATAAATCATTGCGGCATTCTTTCTAATCACATACAAAATGATGACGATGTTTGCAAGGAGAATGATTGGTTGCTTAGGCAGAATTGTTCAGCCAAAATATAATCATACCAAGGTCATTTTCATACAAAATGAAAGTTTTTTTAATCATATTTCAACAAATAAAAAAATAACAAGCATATTTGTCAAACATAACTATCATGAGGCATAAAAAGTCAACTTTTCATAATGTTTTCCACTTCAAATAATCGAACATAATATATACTCTTGTAATGTGGCATGACAAACTCATCAAATCCTTGATACCAGCATCACAAGTTTTGAATTCATCCAACCCTCTACCCAATATGTAAGATATTCCATCATGGTACATTATAAAAAATATCGAACCATTCTCTATGGTTCGCTTATATGATAATAATGGCTATACAACAGAATTTAATCATTAGTAAAATACAAACAATAAAAAATTGTCAAATTGCAAATTTCTTCCAACTAAAATAGCCGTATACATACACTGGGACAAGCGGAACAAAAATTTCATCATCTTAGCGATCGACGGTTTATTGTTTTCTCCTTCAAAAGCAACAATTTGGTGCTTTATTTAAGTTTTACAGAAGTAATTAACAGGACCGCTCAGACAACCATAGACAATACACATACAAGTGAACTATACAGAGGCTATATGTATAGACTTAGATAAGATATCTTCACCCATAGACTCGAGACGACTTCTTCACATTGAAGGAAAACCAGGAATCAACAAACAAGAAGGAAATGGAATCACATTTGTTAGAAAATAACAATGGGAACTTCCCCCAGTTCATATTTGAATGTGTAGTTTGTTTCTCACACCTCTTCATAGACTTTGCTTCAACTTAATTAGTGTGAGGCTGCCAAGTAATTTACAAGATAAACCATCCAGTTTTTAATGAATTCTCGGGGTCACATTGAAGTGGCTGCCATGGACATACCTGCATCTGCCATGGGCATAACAGATGACCCAGCAGGATTGTGAAAGAGAAGGTGGGCGACAATCCGGTCAATAGGATTGGTGACTGCCTCAGAGTCTAGCAACCTCGAATATCTGCAGAGAATAATGCTATTAATTCACAGTATGTGGCTGAATTCATATCGAGGAAGGAGAATAATGAGAATGGGATTCGGTTCATAGTTCTTCGTTGATATGTGTACTTCTTTTGAATCTGAGAAGTTATACCTGTTCTTGTTGTTTGATTCTTCGTCTGTAGAAATCTTGTCTTCTTCCTGGTTGCTCTTGTTAGTGCTGCTTCTGTCACTATTTTTTTGCCTTTCCATGGCACTTCTGGCTAGACGATACAAGCTATCACGAATGCTGAGCCTAACATTCATGTCCAACTGCAAAAGGGAACATTATGCATTTCAAATAATAATAATTATAATTATTGAGAAAAGTGTCAAAATGATACTGTGACTATTTGTTGAAGGGCATTTTAGTTCTTGAGGTTAAAAGTGTCAAATTTGTCGAAGATTTTTTAATAGGGGTTAAAATATCCTCCTTGGGAACCATCCCAACTAATATTAAAGGAGTTTGGGGACTAATTTAACACACTTTTATAGACTCTATGTAAATAGTCGATGGACAATTTTGGAACTTAGACACAACCAATATGAAACTGAAGTTGCCAACCTTTCCCATGGCATCTAGTAGCTGATAATATATGGTTTCTTCTACGGAGCGGTCGCCGAGCGAAGAAGAAATCATCTGAGACTGATCTTGTTCTGCTAGACAGCTAGCATCTGATGATGAAAGCTTTCGTGCATGCTCTTCCCCGACAGCAGTGGTTTTGGTTAGACCCTGATTCTGGTTATTTTGCAAATAGGCCATCGAGGGAGCTTCATCAGCACAAGAGATTTGATGATTATATTGCTCTCGTTGCTTTTGAATGGCAAGCATAGCTTGCATTTGCTGCCTTCGTCTCAGTTTTTCGATCTTTTCTCGAGGGGTCATACCCAATGGTTTAGAAGCAGTTACGACGGATTTTTGATGCTTCGAGAAATTTAGATGAGCTTTAAAACCACCAGGCATGGGCTTATGATGGTTCCCTATTGGATGGATTTGTGGGGGAAATGGCATACCATGTAACTGATATGTGGGATATCCGTAATCTGTGAGCATGACAGGATGAGATGTGTTTGGTTGTTCCAAGGGTTGGGATTGAAATGTTGATAGAGGATTCACAGTTGAAGCTTGCAGTCTAGGACTTGATAATTGTTGGTTTTTATTAAATGATATATTATTCACGGCTTGTGAAGATCCGCTTTTTCCTTTTTCTTCCTGCTTCTTCTTCTTAGTCCTAAAAGTTTGATTTTCTACATCTGCCTGCAAAATTGAGAAGAGTGGCAACGTGAGGTAATTTAACTTAGCAGAAGCAATGTAACTTATAAGACCATGTAAAAGAATTGTGGGAGGGAAAAATGCTAGTTCATAGTAAGACAAACATAGTGTAGGGAATATTGCATTTTGTTCTTAATTTGCAGCAAAACTGCTGTAATATACTTTACATCAAAGCCCCAGATTGGTTGCATTTTGGTTGCATTTGCATTGAGAGCTTTTGCATTGAGAGCTTTTGCATTGAGAAAAGTAAATGCAACAAATTGGTTTATTGTTTTACTTCTCAAAGCCCCAGAAAAGTAAATGCAACAAATTGGTTGCATTTGCATTGAGAGCTTTTGTTTAAACTTTTGAGCTATTTGCAGCAAATAAATCTAGAAAGAATAGATGCATGTAATGGTCCAACATTCACGGCTATAAGGATAAAACTAGCCGGTGCTCTCCGCAATAACCTGTTCTACAATCTATATCAGATCACATTAATGCAGTCCCATATTCAATCCTTAGAATGAATGCTGAAAACGAAGGTATTTCTAACAATACAAACAATGAACGAGTGCTATCATATCCACTTAGAAGTCAAGAGCATCCAAACTACATGAAAAAATAACAGCAATTGGAATTTTCCGCACAATGTGCCGAAATTGCTACACAACTGAAGAACCATAATTGCTTCAAAATGTTGATTGATCTTATTATACTCATAAAATGAAGCAGAAATTATGGACAACTGGATATGAAGCTTCCCGACAATCAAAAGGGCGCAAATCCATGTGGATGATAAATTTTGTTTCAAATTGAGTTGGACTTAAACGCTATGTAATCGAAATAAATAACTGAATTGTATGAGCAGAAACCTTAATTATTTAGTTTGTAAATTAACTAATTACATATGCTAAAGGGCAGCCTCAATCTTGTGAAGCTAGTTGAGTGGAAAAATTAGGTCTAGTTGTTTGAGTGAAATGGTATGATTCAATTTGAGTGTCTTGAAGAAAGTCGCAAATTTGATATTCCGTCAAGTTCTCCCCTGAATTTCAGATTTGAGAAATTAAGCGATACCGGAGTTAAGCAAAACCACAATAGGAAGAAAAAGAAAAAAATTGCTCAAAAACCTAATCAATTCATTCAAAACATGGACTTAAATAGGGTATTATAATGTTTTACAAATACAACTCCTCTGGTAGTGGCATTATCTCGCATGTTTGATTTTTATTGAGAGATCTAAACTCATGTATATTCGCTTTCCACTTGGAATACTCTTTAGCAATCTACCAACACTTGGGTATAGAGAGTGTTCAATGATGTAATAAATGCTCCATGTAAATGCGATATGTTAGAATATGAAACAAAGTTAGCAATGTCATGTTCCCACCAAAAACGACCGGGAGAATATTCCGCATTGCTGCAAGAGGTCCTTTTTAAAGTTGTGGGGTTAGGAGGAATCATATCACCTGGGGATTCTAAGTAGGAGGAGAATGGTGTTACTGTCTCAAGAGTTGGCGAGGGTCGGGGGGCTTGCTGGCATAAGTGGCACTGCAGGCAATTTTCCCTCATTTTGTTTCATTCTCCATGTATATACCCTTAGCTCACCTTCAACCCGAATCCCATCACCTCAAGGTTCGCTCTTCTCATTTTTTGGTTCCTCAACTGGTTCATCTCACATAACAGGACAAGGCATTGCTATCACATGTACTACTCTCTCAAAATTGAAACTCACACCCACTTGGCTCATATCTCCAGTATCCGGTGAGTCACAGAAGGGTAAGGTCTCCTCCCGGGTGTAATACTGTTTAAATTTTCTAAATGATACATTCATGCTCACACAGTCTCTTCTCTATCGGACTCCAGCAGACATACTCATTTCAGATAGTAGAATAACCTACGAACACATATTTCATAGCTCTGGGATCCATCTTCCCTACGATTGGCCAATTGTCCTTCACAACACATCGAAGCACCTTCAATAGAAGAACCCCGCAATTATCTTCTTTCAACATCTGACAAGGAGACTTCCAATCCAACACCCTAGAGGGAATCCTATCGATTAATTGAGCAGCTGACGAAACTACCTGCCCCCATAAATGCTTTGAGATATTTATTAGAATCATCATTCTTTGAGCTACCTCTAGAAGATGTCTATTCTGCCTCTCTGCTACTCTATTTTGGGCGAGTGTGTTTGGACATGTTGGCTGACAAATATTCATCATATATTTTGTTGGTATACTATGTTTCATTGTCAGACCTCAATACCTTTACTATTATATCATATTAAGTATAAATTGCTTTGTAAAAGTCTTTAAAACAAGCAAACACATCATTTTATTTTTCATCAAATATAACTGACATGAAAAAAACAATCGATAAAGGTCACAAAATATTGATAATTATTCATAGAACTTATAGAAAAAAATCCCCAAACATTAGATTATATCAAGTTAAAAATATTACATCTCGTATTCCCAAAAGTAATATAAGAGTTAGTGAGCTTATCAAACTCACAAGCATCAGAAAGAAATTTTTCTTTATTTATCTTTTCATACAATGAAGTAAAAAATTGACTTAATAAGCTAAAAAAGGGTGTCTCATGCGTCTGTAATGTAGCAACAACACATCCTCTACACTCCTAGATTCTCCTACTCCAAAACTCGCTATCATGGATGTCAAAGTTGAGTCCATCCCTCGGTCCAAGTATCAGAGTCCTATGCCACATTTCAGAAGTAAGTGTCTAGCTCGTTTCTTCCTTAGAAGATCACCTTAGAAATACAAAAAGATACAACACATTTTAGTTGGAGAATAATGACAATAACGAATAAGTGATTCACTGAAACAAAAAAATATGCAAAATATTGAATAAAGTCATATAATTGGTACCCCTCACAATGCGCTTACCAAAATATTGAATAAAGTCATATAATTGGTACCCCTCGCTATGCCCTTACCAACAACAAGTTGTGTTGTACCATCAGTAGTCTGAATGCTCTCTAGATCTGATAGGGGGCCTAAGAAGAAGTCTCTAACAGTACTTGTCACATGTTGAGAAGATTTAGAATGTACTATCCATTGTGATGATTCTATGGTGGAAATAGAGACGAGAGCATGTGTATCACAAATACTTTTATTAGAATGAGCAAAGTGACAATGTTATCCGTTGATGACGACTGATTAGAAGCATCCTCAGTCTCATCTTCTGATGCTTTCTGCTTCCTTTAAAACAACTCCAGATACTCATGATTCTCATTATTAAAAACCAAACCTGTCTCTCCCTCCCCAGCTACCATCAGATTTGCCTGGTAGCCTCCTTTTCCTCCTTTCTAACCACCATAGTCACGATCATGGGCTCCATCATATCTGCATTCATCTATCTCTCTCCTTAGGTGGCTTAGGATAGGTCTTGCTCAGATGCCCAACTTCACCACAATTGTAGGACTTTTGAGTTTTTTTGGACAACTGTCATACCTGAGCTCCCCACAGCCAAAGCAGATTGCACGCCAGAAAATATAATTAAAGTCAGAGTATAGCTTCACGTGCCTCTCCTATATCATAGCAGCAATGATCTCATCCAGTGAAAGGATGTTCACTTAGCTAAGAGGATTGATCTCTTCCAATCAAAAGTCGAGTTCAGGTAGGCAAGAAACTGCATAGTCATCATTTGTATAAGGATCTCTACATTGTTTCACTTTTAATCGCCACAGCTTTGCATCGGTGAGAAGTGATCAAGATTTGCCCATAGTGGCTCCAGATCTATGGCGTATTCCTAAATCGATCTATCACCCTATACCACTGCTTCTATCTACCGTTGAATCTGGAACACCCTTATGTGGTTCTCAATCGCATCATAAATCCTCTTCAACTTTGCCTTGATGTCCCTCACCTTTAGAATGCCATTTACTGAGAATATAATTGATGAAACCATTAAGTTGAGTAACCTAGTGTAGATTAAGGCGAGTGTGATTCTCTACTTATCCCTCTCAGCACTGTCCCTTTTTAGCTTAACCCCATTAGATATCCCTCTAGTTTCTTCCCTAAGCCTCGTTCTGACGTGACCAACTCAGAAGTGTGGTCGGTCTATCAAGTTCCAGATCCATGAAATGGAGATCTAGTTTCACATGCGTCAGAGCAAGTGCTGAGGTAAGAGACGCTAGCTCCTTGGATGACCCCGACAAAAACCTTCAAAACATTAGGATCTATCTTTCCTAGAGGCTCCAATATTTTACCTCCTGCATTATCTCAGCTTTCTAACATCTTCAATCATAAGGATCTAAGTCTAGATCACACATATCACATGCAAATTTGATACCTTGCGTATGTACGTATTGCGTCATGGCCACCCTATCAAGTCTGTCATCACAATGTGTCCTCCCTCATTAGATATAATCATGATTGTATCGTGGGGTCCATGCAGCAATCTTGTTGTTGCCTTCCCAATTAGCTCTAATCACGAATGTATCACGATTGCGAGGGTTCACACCTCTAGTTAATCCCATCGTTCGCGTCCTAGTTAGCTCCCTATGTGATTTCCTCACATCCGAGCACTAAATTTAGTAGATGGCATCTCCAACGAGCTCGAGTTGTGGGGTCTTCGTAAGACAATTATGATTCATCGAGCGCCTACTAGGGTTAGGGCTCTATTACCAAAAAGAAAGAATGTTCAAAAACATATTTTGTTCAATCATAACAAGGGCTTAAATAGGGTAATAAGGTCCATTCTCAACAAAAAAGCATACATTATTACAGAAAAGCAAATAGGTGGTTACAATAACACCCACTTAAAAAGGAAATTACAACAAACATGACACGAACTCATGTTAGGGTTCAGACTATAGGTGGTGAAGAACAACTATGTGGTTGGGGAGCAAAGGTAGGTGGTTTAAATGGGGCCATATATTGTTACATAAAAGCAAATAGGCGGCTACAATCACACACACTTGAAAAGGAAATTACAACAAACATGACACAAACTCAGATTAGGGCTCAACCTTTAGGTTGTTGAGATCGGCTAGGTGGTTGGGAGTAAAGGTAGGTGGTTGAAATGGGTAGGGGGTTGGGACAACCAAATGAGGGATTGGAATCACGTTGGAAGCAAGGCAGATGGCTCGGGTAGCAAGGCAGTAGGTGGGGTGGCGAGCAGAGAGGCAAGGCGTGGTAGGAAAAACTGGAACAGTTAGGGGACAATAGGAAAACAACATGTTTAATGTTTTTCAAATGACGACAACAAAGGATAGAAGTGGAGGGACTGCAAGACAACAAGGAGTCACTGTCCGAGGTTGGGGCAGCGAGCAAGAAAGGTTGGAATGAGAAGATTGCAATGAAAAACAATAAAAGTTGCTCGCCACCTCGAGAGCGAGATACAAAGTGCGATGGAGGAAGCATAAATCATATCCTCGAGAGCGAGATACAACCAGAGCACAACTTGACCCTTAAATGCAACCACAAATGAAAAAAGTGATTGTCGAAGGCAGTCCTGATAGAAATCGGAGCTAAAAACTAACCTAAAATACAAGAAATAACATATAAATAGTCTTAGGGTAAAAAGGAGTGGACCCTGCTTTAAATAGTAGGGAAATTCACATAAAAGAGTGGTCGACCGTCCCTCCTGGACCGGTCCAAGTGTCCCTCGCTCAGTGAGAGTTTGCAACACTATACCAATGGTTGCAAAAAAAAAATCTCCAATTCATTCCCACTTCAGTCTACTGGGATTGGGAGACCGTCAACCTTATCTATCGAATCTTTTTTCTCCTCATAATAGTGAGGTCAGCCTTGTTGACAATAGTGAAAATGTTGAAAGCCTCGAGAAGTCAACCATGGAGGCATTGTCATTCTAAAGTACATCTTAATAGAATAAGTAACCATCCACTTTTGACACAACTTGAGCAGGAGCTGCACCAAGAATAAGCAACCATCCACTGGATGGTTTATCTATTGGCCTCCCAGGATTAAGTGAGCTTGAACTTCATCTTTTAAAGTCGAAGCTTCTGATTCCTCGTAGCACAGAGTCACATGTGCTACTTCAAAAGTTGCAGAAATGTTGTAATCCATGGCATGTCCATCTTGTAGGCGTTGTCATTTAGCCTTTTAAGAATCCTGAAACGTCCATCTACCCTATGATTGAGCTTTCCAAAGGATCCCACCAAAAACCTTTCTTCAACTTAATCAACACTAGATCCCCATCTGTCGGTACCCACCTGCTTCCCGCCAGTCCACTGCCTCCCACCTGTTGCCATTAATGTCGATGTTGCCTGTTGTCAGCCACCCATCGCAGGTGCCCATTACTATTAGCAGTTTTCGCCCACCGCTACCAACCGCCAGCTGCTACCACTCTTCATCGGTCGATGCATAAAGCTATCCACCAAGAATACCTTATATTAAAATATATTGTTTTCAATCTACCATAAACCAAACAAAAAAAAATATAAAATCCTACATTTATTAGACAGCGAATCAAACAACTCAAAAGTATTTCAAATAAAAAACTTTACTTTTGTGTTACATTCATTTTACACTGCATTACTTCTTCAGTAAACCGAGTAGCCTCTTAACTAAACAGATTTGAGCCAGGATAAAAATAACATTAGATATAGCATACAGTGAAAGATTTCCTAACCTTTTTAGGTAATAATTTAATGTGCCACCTCAAATGCATAATACAACTTGAGCAAAAAAAGATCATGAGTCGCACTTAGAACATTAAAGTGTAAGAGGTGATTTCTCGGCATCTTATAGTGAGGTGTGCCTTAAGACATGCACTTTAATCATCTTTTATGTCAGATTGCAACAAACTCCGCTGATCAATGAGAGATCTAACAGAAGAGAATACTATAATGATACTCAATTTTTACAAACACTTACCATGACTTATATCATCAAAATTGAGTAAGTAGAGAATTATTCATTATAAACCATCACCAAACATACAATTACAATTTAACTATTACAATATTCATTAATAATAGTATTACAAAGTCGTGAATAAAAAAATCATCGAATAAAATATAAAGCTTTAAAAAATTTTAAATATAAATCATACATACCCAAAGCCTTTATTTACATCGAATATAACCATCTTCTATAAACACTCAAAATTATACTATCATAACCTATATAGATAGATAGTTCATATGACTATCGATTAATTCATTAGGTTGTTATCTAACTCTTTGACCATAATAATTATTAATGAAGTTTGGTCATTCCAACATTCCATTTATTAACGGCCCCTTTATACTAACTAGACCATTTCAACTTCCATATGAGAAGCTGAGAGTTCACTTATTTCTTTACTGAAGCACATCTCCAAACACTTATCTTCCACTACACAAGTCAACATCATTGTTGTCCGCCTATCATGATTATCTTTATATATTACGTTATTTGTCTATCCATCCCCGGTTAATACAAAAATGCCTAATAAAAATCAACCATATTAGCATGTACTAAGAGCACAAATTGACGCGATATTCAACATTGTATTTGTTGATGCAATTCTATAAAACTTATGAATTTTTAAATGAACAAATAATAATTTACATATGATTAAAGTTTGCTAATAAGATAAAATGTGCTCAATATGAATGAACTCTAAATAAAATTGCATAATAATTTGATTTACATATGAGCGGTTTAAAAGCATTAGACATATTAATGACTTGCTCTTTATTTTTTAGCAATTAAATATCATACCAAAATTTTTTAATTCCCTTCGAGATGTTATTCATCATTTCCCCTGATTTCCCCCACCTCAAAACATAGATCATGCAACATGATAAAATCAATAAACTTAGATTTTTTACAATAAACTCCTATTTTACTTCAATTCTATTCAAAATTTCACTAAATAATATTTTTACCTCAAAATGTCCTCCCTTCATCTCCACACGTATAATATTCCCAATCAAATCAATTTGTTAAAAAGGATAGAAAAATCAAATATGTAACTCAAAATCTAACTTTTCTTCCATTTTTTATTTTTCCTATTTACACTGATGAGGGGTTCGTAGATAATGCAAGGATCCAGAGAATGGTTAGAATGATTGTGAGAAGAGATTAAACACAAAAAAAACTTGAATGAAGATATTTAAGAAGGAACAGCGAGGCTACAACGGCGGCCCGACAACAAGAAGGGTTGAACTTGAATGAAGACATTTCTCTTTTTCCTATTTATTCTTCTCATAGGTCCTCCTTTTTTCTCGCTACCATCTTGATCGACGCTCACCTCCAGTCCTCTGGACTTTTCATCATCTAGAGAGGGTTGTTTTTGTCGTGTGTTATTTCCTTTCTTATTTTTGCCTTCATTATTGTTGTTTATTTTTTACATGTGTTGTCGTTTGTTTCATGTTCGCAAGAGTCTCATTTATATCCTTTTGAATTCAATAATAATAATTTTGCTTTTCATCGTGGATTGGACTTCCTCTAGTATTATTTTGTATTAGAGCTATCCCAACCCTAGCCCTATCCTAGGGTTCCCTAGCATCTCGCCCCCACCCAAGCCACCACCACTAAAAACTTTCTGCCCTAAAAGCTTAAACCAATGAGATCGAAGCTATCCTGGGGGATTGAGGAGCTTTCCTGGGACGTGGTAGTGTAGCTGTTATAGTACTACGACCCAACTCTTCTCCCATTCCATTTTTATTTCCCTCCCTCTTCCTTTCCTCTTCCATAATTCTTCTATTTTATTTCTTATCTATTCTATGAGGCCTTTTCTATTTTTCATTTTTGAAGCATTACCTGTTCTGTTTACAAATTTTCATTATATATATGTGTTGTTGAGTGCTTTAAGAAGCAGTTTTTGATGAGTATAGATTTCTGAGTGCTTCCTTTGAGGCGTTCTTCCCCTCCGAGGGCTGTACCCGACAACAAGAAGGTGCTCCGGCTATAACTCGTTTGAAGTGATGACTGTCTCCAAGGGTCTGGGGGGTGCTCTAGCTGTAGCTCGTCCCCTACTATACATTTATCCTTCTGCAAGCCCCTCTAGTCAGGCTTCCAGCTTCCTCAAACCATCCTCTCTGCTACTATTCAAACTCCGCCATCCCTCTTAAGGTTGTTGCCCAACATTCCGATTGTTGTCTAGATCACGCCATCCCTCTTAAGGATGCTCCCCATCATTCCAGTTGCTATCCAGACCACGCAATCCCCCTTCTGGTTGCTGTCAATATTATCCGCGGCCCTCCTATCTTCTGCCCCTACTTCCATTGCTGATTTTCCACCTCCAGAGCCACAACAACCGCTGCTAGCATGACCGATGCTCACCTCATGTCCTCTAGACTTCTCGCCATCTAGAAAGGGTTGTTTTTGTCATGTGTTATGTCCTCCATCTTGTTTCTACCTTGGTTATTGTTGTTCACTATTTACATGTGTTGTCATTTATTTCATGTTTGCAAGTCTCGTTTGTATCATTTTGAATCCATTAATAAAAATTGTAATTTTCATGGTGGTTTGGGCTTTCCTCCAGTATCACTCTCAACTCTACCTCAACAATTCACAACATAGAGGTTAAAGGAAAATGAAAATAAAAAGTGAGAATGCTTAATAACTTGAGTTATTTATATAACCATAGTTAAAGTTTTTATCTACATTCATATATAACATAATATGGTATTAGAAAAACTCCCTATCAACCACACGGTCTCATCAACCATAGTTATGAACGTGGGCTCGGCAATGCTACACTGCTACAATGAATTGCTCCAGTGATTTTAATAAAACAGCCAAAAATTAATTATAATACAAATTAATTAAATAGCTATTGTATATTTGAAAATGAATATATATTTCTGTATATAAAAAAGTTCAGGATAAAGCATAGAATTTGATAAAAAATATTTTGATGATTTTTGGAATGTGTAAAAAATGAGGTATGATTTAGAAGCAAATTTTAACTTGCTCTTTTCTTTCCAGTTATAGGGTTTACATAAACCCTGATTGGTCACTGAATTAAATACCAAAAATGCACCAGAGAAATTACAATAAGCACAGGAAGAAAAAGATGCATTAAATGCACGAATGTTGGATCCCTTCCCAAAAAAGCATTTCTAGTTGCCCAAAACACACGAAACTGGAAGTCACAGTGTAAGGTTTAGGAAATACAACAAATAAGAAATAATTAGAAAGGAAATTAAATAATTTCTAAGACAGCACCAAGGAAAAGGAAAGAAATTAAAGTAAAACAAAAATAATCTCTTAGCTTCGCTTTTCAGCTAGAATCTTTATTTCTATGATTTTTAATCACTCTACAAGAGTGCAGTTGCCCTTTAACCGCTGTAATTAGTTGCAAAAAACTCTAACAAACTAACTGAATACAGATACAATTCATTTATTTATTTCAATTTGCATGTTCTATTACTCTCACGAACTATAAAAAATTTGTATCCGCATGGGTTTGTATCTCGGCTGATGCCTATCTAATTTGTTGGGAGCTTCCAATCATAAGATGAAGAGCGATGTCAAAGCCGAATGAACCGAATGAGAGAAGTAGATGTTTGAAGAATTCCATAATTCAAATTAAGCATAGTTGACAATTAATCATTCTCTTATGTTAAATCGGCATTGAAGTTGATGAGATGGTAAGAATGGTTTAAGGAAAAAGATCTTATATATATATATATATATATATATATTTAAATATGATGTTTAGCTATTTTCAGTCATGGTTGTTAATGCAAAGATTTACTAAAAACTTACTTAGTTAATTTTGCATTAGCAGATCATAAAAACTTGAAAAGCAATCAAAATCCAACAGGCATTTAAAAAAAAAACCATTGTGATTAAATGCAACGTTAGACCACTATGAACTACCTATATTCCAATAATAAATAATATGGATGCATAGCTCATACCATATATATTTTTTCCTATTGAAGCTACAAAATTCTGTCAAATTTAAGAGACATGCAAATGAAAAGAGGTTAAAAATTCATCTCGAATAACGTCCGGCTGCAAATTTGAGAAGATTCACTGTCAACATATAAGAATGAGATGAACAGTAAACCTCAAAAAGAAGAATTTTACAGAGAAACTTACCTTCCCCTTCTTCAAATGGTTCACTTCTACATTAGAATGTTCACCTAAATGATGAGAGGAATAGCCTTCTTCCCAATCTTGTTCTCTGGATATTGGAATATCCTGTATGCCAAATGAAAAAAATCCTCATTATTGTACCACAAGAATTCTTTTACAGACTAAACACTACTATTTTGAAAACATACAGGCACCGGAATAGATTGGGAAGTGCAGCTAATTAACTCTGCAGATGCATTGAGAAAGGTATCAGGGTTGGCAATCATTTCATTTCCAAATATTGAATCATGGTTTCTGTCAAATCATAAAAAATTTGAACATTAGGTTAAAAAAAAAAGATTCATGAAATTTAATGAAAATAAGTTGAGGAAATCATTACCTAAACATCTTATCAAGATCACCAAAGTCTTCAATGGCCCAATCATAGTCCATAAAATTGTCGTTTTCATTTTCATCATTCCCAAAAAAATCAGGCTCACCATCCAGCTGCATCTCATTGCTACTCAAGAGAATAGATGTTCGGCTTAAAGATGGTGAGGCCTTGTCACGAAGAATTCCACCAGAGTGTTTGTATTCTTCCATAAACCCCCCCATAGATTTCAGATCGACGGTATCAGCAAGGTGAGTCACCAATCCAGTTACAACAGAATCTTGAGCAATTTCATCATTGAAGCATCCACCAAATGCCATGCCTAAGTTAGGCAAATCAGGCCATGAATCCATATCAATGCTTGCATCATTGAATTCCTGATTTGTGTTACTACTGGAGCCATTTTTCACGTTACAAACGAGAAAATTGTTTTTTGTTCCACAATCATCTTCGCATCTCTGGTTCCTGCTACACCTTTCAAACTTGCTGAAACTATTTCCATCATGTTCCTTAGGTTGGGGCACTATATGGTCTTCTATTTCTTTTTGCTCACCCCAAAATGCATCACCAACCTGGACAAGCATAAAATTTTTGGTATTAGATACTACAGTGTTATGACATTAATGCTGCAAAACTAAGTTTTTTGCAAGGTGCCAATGAAAAATGCCCTAAAAGGATTATGCTCCAAAAATTTAACTTATACAAAAATAATCAAGAACTATTCCTGGGCATTAATTACTGTTCATGTATTACTGCAGCAGCGTTTTCTTTTTTCCATTTATTGTGGATGCACTAGCTCTGATATTAAGTTTAAAGACATTATAAAATATATTATGACATATGTTTAAATTTAAACTTGAACACTAATTGCATTCCTCCATTAACCGTTTCCCGGAGTTGAAGCCATGAAACAAAGAGTGGTGGGTTGTTTAAAGGAAAAACATAAAGCAAATAGGAGGAGTAAGAGAAGAAAAGGAGACGAAGAGCCTCAGGCTTTGAGCTAAGAATTTCACCTTTTTTTTTTTGGGTAATATCTTCAATACAATGACTTAGATTTAACATCAATAAGCATAGTGACATGCATGATAAGTTATTTGGAGGTAAAAGACTACTTTGAGGTTGAATTGATCTGGCATGAGTTGAAATTTCGGAATAGAAAATTTTGTTTATTTCTTAGTTGTTTACAAAGGAAAGAAGTTTTGGGGTATTTGATTTGATAGGGAGTATCATTATCAGATAATAAATGAAAATTCTAATATAGAAAATAATTTTTAAAATCTTTTAAATGCCATCTATATTTAAATTAGACTAATGAGTGAAATGTATTAGAAATTCCTCATATAGTAAAAAGCATGTTCATAGTTTAATACGCAGGTGTAAATTACCACATAAATTTTGATAAGGCAAGCTCTCAATAAGATGTATTATTATTATACAAATATTTTGTTAATCGATAACACTTTTAATTGAATGTATCCAGTACTTGAAAATTACTCATTTATATATACAATTAATGAGTATAGTTCAAAAATGAATTGCATATTTATTTAAATGTTCAATGATGAAAATATGATGAGCTAATGTAATGTCATGCTATGGGAGATAAGTGGACAATCACAAGTTTATAAAACCTACACAGATTGAGCAAAAGCATCTCCTATGGAGTAAAAAGACGCTCAATCTAGTTTAATAGCAAAATGAAGGGAGGTTTTACCTAGGCTAGAATGTACTTCATGATGTAATTTTCTAGTTAAGTTTATATTTCATGTTATGTAGTGTGTATACAGCTCATTACCTTATAATGGCCATTAAACCTAGACAACTACATGACACATTCTGAAACTAAAATGATATTCAAATGCAAAAAAAGGATTAAGCAAAAATATTAATTTTATGTAATTAAATAATGTGCGAATATTTTGATCATTGACTAACATAATGTAGTGAAAAAAAATGCAATTTTATTGCAATTTTTCTATTAATGTAAATCCTTGTCTAATCAAAGTTAAATCTTGTACATTATAGTAATATAATTGTCAATTATTTTAAATTTTATAATTTTGTCTGTCCCTAATTAATATGCATGATGCTTGTTGTTTTTAAGTATTTGAGTTTTGTGTTAGATTTGTTTATCTTGTTGAGCCTCATAGCTCACTAGATCATTTGATTGTTTTATCCAAAAAAAAAGATAAAATGGAGACCAAGTAAAAATCATATTCAATTCTATGATCAATTTTTGTCTTATAATTGTTATAAAATAAATTATTTTTGAGGTAACGTATGAAACGAAAATTTTATTTTGTACAAAAAATCTTAATTTGTAGTAGATATTTTATAAATTTATAAATCAAATATTTCTTATTATTTTCACGTAATTTGAATGGTTTGACTCTATTGCATTTGTGTAAATTAGAGTATTGCATTTTATGTTAGTATTGACGCATTTGTGTGATTGAGGACATCACTCACATTATTCTTGTTACTAGAATATCATAATGGGTCAGAAAATAAGTTCAATCAACTAAGTGTGTGATTGGAATAAGTTCAAAAGTTGTTGTATAAATTTTGTTGTTTAAAAGCTAGAATTCCAGAAGCAATTATTCCAAAGAAGGCACTCAACCCACATGATACTACACACACACAATCCTAAAAAAGAAAAGATATATATAAGATCAAAAAAACCAAAAGCCACCAACGTGAGCAAAAAGCTAGGGATGGTTCTGTTTAGTCCTATTTCTGCCTCGAGTTCTCGGAAGGGAGTCGGCTAATAAATTGGTGAGGTGCGTACCATTACCCGAACTAATCAAAGTATCATTCATCAAATTCCTAAGTCTAGCTCTGCCTTTCTTAACACAAGTCAAATCTAAAACATCTAAGATGGTCGACGTTTAATCTGACCAAACCATCCAAGACGACTTTATCTAATTTTGTCCGTCACAGGAGCTACACCAACCCTATCACGGATTTATTCATTTCGCATTTCTCTAAGTGTAAAGCCACTCATCCACCTAATCATTCTCATCTCGGCAACACTTAACTTTTTTTTATGCTTCTCTTTTAAAGGCCCAACATTCAGCACCATAGAGCATTGCAGGTCTCACCACCGTCTTATAAAATTTTTTTTTCAATTTAAGTGGTACTTTTCTATCACACAAAAGACCCGAAGCAATTCTCCACTTCAACTAACAAACTTGAATTCTACTATTAACATCCCCATCTATATCACTATCGCTTTGAACAGCGGACCCAAGATATCTAAATTATTCACACCTTTTAATATTTTATCACCCAAAGTCACACTTCTATCACTGGAACTATTACTACTAAATTACATTCCATGTATTCAGATTTAGTTCTACTTAAATGAAGGCCTTTAGACTCCAATGTAGACCTCCACAATTCAATTTTTTCCTGGGCTTTTTGTCTCATTTTATCCACGAGAAAGGATATCATCAGCAAAAAGCTTACACCAAGGTACATCCTTCTGTAGATGTCCAGTAAGACCATCCATAACTAAAGCAAAAAGATATGCGCTTAAAGTCGATCTCTGATGTAATCCAACAGAAATAGGAAAATATTTAGTCAATCCTCCTTCAATTTGATCACAAGTAACAACTCTAGTATACATATCTTTAAGGACTTGAATATAAGTCATATCAACACCTTTCTTCTCAAGAATTCTCCAAAGGACATATCTTGGAACCTTTCTTCGAAGCAAATACGAGTGCAATTATTATATTTAAATATTGGATAATACGCAAGTATACGTATCGTCATCAAGTAATATAAGACTTTTTGATTAAGCCCTGAATATCGAACCCACAGGGAGAATTTCAATCCTTAAATCAGTCAAAACAAATCAGATAACAAATTCTACTTTGCAAAATATTCTTACTCAAACTAAAGATGCTATAATAGGAATGAAAGTTCGATTCTTTTTTATAATTTTTTATAATTGAAAATAAAGTAAATAACTAACTAAATTTAACTAGGTATTTGTAAGATAAAGGCAACATAAATAAAATATTTTTTTCCTTATCATGAAGCAGTAACAAGTATAGGAATTTTGTTGTAGAAGTATTCAAATTGTGTTGCGCCAAATATGAGCAAGATTATTCATTATCCTCACTAAAGATGCTATAAAAAATATTAGCTAATTTAAAATTTGAATAGTCTTGAAGACAGACTGAGTATGGAAGATACTAGCTCTCACTCTAGAGTTCCTTCTTCTCCCTCTACCTAGGGGCTAACATCTCGTATCAAAGCCTAAAACTATAAACCAAATTGGGGGCTTTAGCCTATTGCTCTAAAGTCCTCTAACTCTACACCTTCAAAGTTTATTTCCTATTTATTTGCACTCAACCATATGAATTACATTCTTATCCATATAATCTCATGTTATTCTTACCATTAGTTGACTGAGACAATATCACCTTAGATCTTACATATTCTCACAATAAATATTAACATCTTAATCTATCAAATCAAGAAGTAAATGAAGTACAAGGTTTAAAATCATCACAACTTACTCCAACATTAAAGATTAATACTTCACACAACTTCCATCCAACACTTAATCACTTATCATTTTAAGAAAAATGATAAAGAAAACTACTTAGAATTCATGAAGAAAACACAACCACACTTAAGTTTTAAAGTAGAAATCATGTAAATACACACAAAAGTCAAGAATAAAAGCAAATGCAGTCACAAAGGTAAAAACTTATCTTAAATTCTCTCCACCAAACTCTTGAAGTTCCTTTGAATCTCTTCTCATCCTTTCTCTTATAATGCTCTCTACTAACACACTATAACTCATCTCCTTCTTCTCTATAAAAGTATCATAATTATTCTAAAGAAGTTTCAAAGAGAGGGGGCGGCGGTGGCATCTGAAGTGGACTAGGGGGGCTTCTTCAATTCAATCCAAGTCTTTTCTTATAATTTTTCAAAACGTGTTTTGGTGTCTCTTCAAAATGTGTCCACATTCAATAAATTTTCCAAGAGCTGCCTCCTTCAAAAGTCAATTGAATGTATTTTCGTGTCCACTAATAATATCCCACGTTTTCATCAAGAGTTGTTTCAAACACACCTTCAAAAATTTGACCAAATTCATTACATCATCAAGTAACTACCTCTGGTGTTTAAGCACGAGGTATGTGACGCTTACACAACCTTCTCGATTTTCCTGGCGCTTAAGCGCCAGTTCTGGGAGCTTAGGCACCACAGTTCATTTGCACACCATTTTTTATGCAAATTTGATTATTTTTCACTCATTTTACTGTTTTTCATCAATTTGATTGTACCTGAAAGAAAAACACACAAATATCTTCCATTAAAGCGCAATATCCTCAAAAATAAGTATAAAAATGTGTACAAAAATACTATATATTTTAGGTGTATCATTATTCTTCTTAAGTTGGCACAAAATTACTTCACCAGTCTGACTAGTTTTCTCAAAGCTCGCTGCCTAGTGTAAAAAACCTTAATTTCATAATTTAATGAAATCTTAAGTTATCTCATGAGTTAATCGTAAATATATCTTATACAAACTCTGGCCTCAAATGGACTTCTCTGCATAAATTCTAACTAAAATCTTTTCTATTCTTTTTTTCGTTCTTTCCTATCTCATTAATTTTCTTGATTTTCAGCGAAAGACTCGTACAAAAAGCCCACAAATCAAGTTTGTACTCTATGAAACAAGTTCAACTCCCGCCACGACGATATGAAATGAAAATACGTATTGATTCGTGACAAACAACAAAATGGCAGAATGAAAGGAATGTCACAAATATCGTGGAAGAAGAATTTGTACTCACAAAAATCTCACTGGGATACGAAATTGCGAGCTGTAACTCTGCAAATAATTCATCCCATCTTTGTTAGTTCCTGCTAAAGAAACGAGCCACGGAACCTTCCAGGAGAACAAAATCGAGAGATGAGAGGGAATGTGAAGAAATATAACATATAAACATGATCACGAATAATCTCCATCTCATCGAATCAAGCCAACAAATGCGCAGCTAAGTGCGAAGAAGTCGACTGGGAACAATGACAAGACAAGGAAGAACAATTAAGGGATCAATTAAGTTAATTAAACTTATAACTTTATAATTTTATATTTTTAAGTTGTTAAAAATTCATGCATACTGTTATACTTCAAATTGATAGTTTCAACGTGTATAATTTTACAAAATTAATTTGATCGAGTTCTAGGGATGTGAAATATGAGGTATAACTTAAATTGCCAAAATTGGGTGTTACAGCTCCCTTCCTAATAAAAACTTCATCCTTGAAATTTTTGAGTTTAATTGAATAGAGAATGATATTTCAGTTGCATATCTTTCTTTTTCCCATGTAGTTTCTTTTTCAAGCATGCGCTCCCATTTTATCTTGACAAAAAATCTAAATGTTCTTAGTTTCTTAACATATGTTTAATTTTCTCAAGCTTTTCAATATAAATTAGATATTTCTATACATAGATTTCTTCATGTTAAATCCTCAGGTCAAAATTTGAAATCAATTTTCTCATCATTGAAATAAGAAACACATCATGAACATATGGCATATCAACAGGTAAAGCTAGCCTATAAGCAACTGGGTCAATCTTTTCTATATTTCAAAATGAACAATATACCTGAGACTCAACTTACTTCTCTGACTAAATATGATTGTATCTTTCTTTGGTGACTTTCAAAAACACAAAATCACCAATTTCAAATTCTATTATTTTATGCTTTAGGTCATAATATTTCGACTGTCGATCCTGAGCTGCTTTCAATCTGTCTATGATTAACCTGATTTTTATGTATCTTCATCAACTAACTCAGGACCTAACAATTAACGTTTACCCATTCAAACCCAACTTAATGGAGTTTTGTATTTTCTGTCATATAGTACTTCATAAGGAGTCATTTGAATATTAGATCAATAACTGTTATTGTAGACGAATTCAATCATTCGAATGTGATCTTCTCAACTGCTTATATAGTTGAGAATACAAAGCCTAAAATAATCTTTCAATGCCTGAATTTTCATTTCTGATTGTCCATCGAATTGTGGATAAAATGTTAAGCTAAAATGCAATTGTGTATCCAAGTCTCGTTGAATGTATTTCCACAACTTGGCTGTGAATCTTCCATATCTGTCAGAATAATAACTTTTGGAATTTCGTGTAGTATGTATCTTTTTTATATAGAATCTAACTTTTTAATTGAATCGCTCTCTAATTGGTAAGAAATCAACTGACTTTGTTAACCTATTAATAATAGCCCAAATACTGGTCTGACCCTGTCTGGATTAGGAAATTCTATAACAAAAATCATAATAATTTCTTCTCATATTCATTTCGTTATATCCAATGTTGTTGCAATCCGCTAGGTTTTTTATGCACAACCTTTACAATATGGCAATTTTCGCATTTAGACAGATTCAACAGCATCCTTCTTCAAACCTAGCCATCAGAATATCAACTTCAAATTCTTGTAAATTTATGTTGTTTAAATGAATTGTGTACCTTAAGCGAAAAGCTTCATGTAATATTTCCTATTTCAAATCAGAATCAGCAGGTATCCATAACTGCAACTTGTTTTTGATAACATTATCTTCATTAATAACCATATCCGAACTCTTTCCTGATTGAAGTTATTTCAGGAGATCTAGATATTTGCTAACTTTCTGAGCTGCCTTCATTCTATCTATGAAAGTTGGTTGTACGATCAGCTGATAAAGATATCCAATATCACCTAAACTTCTAACTTTCAACTGTAAGACATCAATTTTTTTAATTAAATTCAACACTTGAGTAATGATCCAACTTGCACTACATGTGAATTTACGGCTCAAAGCGTCGACACCAACATTTGCTTTGTCAGAACAATATTGTATATTCAGTTCATGGTCTTTAATCAACTCTAATCATCTCTTCTGCCTTAGATTCAACTCATTTTGTGTGAAAATGAACTTCAAACTTTAATGATCGGTAAGGACTTCGAACTTTACACCATAAAAGTAATGTCACCAAATTTTGAGAGAAAAGAACAACAATTAGCATAAGATCATGCATCAGATAGTTCTTCTCATGTGGTTTCACCTGTCAAGATACATAGGCTATCACCTTTTTATTTTGCATTAAGACAATCCAGCCTCGCAATGATGTTTCACTATAAATTTGAAATTTTTTTGTCACTGATGGAATAGCTAGCACTTGAGCAATGATCAAATATTTCTTCAACTCTTAAAAATTGGCTCACATTCTATATTCCACTCAAGTTTAATATCTTTACTCATCAGCTTGGGCAACTGCATAGTTGCCTGGGAAAATCCTTTAACAAACCTTCTATAATCATATCCGATCAAGCTGAAAAAAACGACATACCTTTGAAACATTCTTTGGAGCAAATCATTCCACAATTGCTTTTACCTTTTGAGGATCCACCAAGATTCCTTGTCCGCTGATAATATTCCCCAATAATGCAATACATAAAAATTCATATTTTGGCAATTTTACATATAGCTGATTCTACCTCAACGACTCCAATCGTAATTTCAAATGCTTGGCATTTAGCATACTGATCCACATAAGAATTGAAAATTTAATTAAGTGTGTCCATAAATATAACAAGAGCATTGATATGTCAAAAGACAACTAAGAATTCATAATGATCATACCTAATTCCAAAAGTTGTCTTAAGTATATATGCCTCCTTGAATCTGAATAAATGATGCCTTGATCTCAAATCAATATGGGAAAATATAGTAGCACATTCTAACCGATCAAATAGATCATTGATCATTGACAATGGATATTTATTCTTGATTGTCACCTTGGTCAATTCTATATAACAATACATTGTCGCATGGATTCTTCTTTCTTCTTAACAAACAATACTAGAGGACTCCAATATGAATTTTTTGGTCTGATAATATTCTTATCTATTAGTTCCTGCAACTGACTTTTCAGCTCTTGCAATTCCTTTGGAACCATCATTTAAAAAGACTTGAAATTTCATATAGGACTATGAAATTGGCTCGAAGATCGTAAATCGCTCGTAAATTAAATCAAAATTTAGCTAGGATCGAAATCGACTCGAAATATTTGAGTCAGGCTAAAAGCAAAATTATTTTGATCAATCCTTGAATCAGGATCAAATCGATTTATAAATTAATCGAGATAGACAGTGAATCATGAAAAGTCAATCGCAAAGTACAAATACCTATAAGTCATATCCTATATTCCTATTTCTTATTTCCCAATTCAGTGTCGCTCGAATCCCAAAATTTCACCATTTCGCTTCTTGGTCTATGTTTGTCTCGCTCTCTCTTCGACTCTTCCTTCCCCACCCATCACAAAGGAGGTTTTTGCTATCTTCCTCTTACTCTCTACCTCTCCCCTCTCATATCTCACTCCTCACTCTCCAGTGGGGGTTCAAGTGTTCGACCGTCGACAGCGGTATCGTGCAATTGTTTTGTGTGAGTAATATTTGACTTGGTAACCCTAACTCATAGTATTCTTTTTATTTTTCTTCTATTGAATGTCATAGTGATCACTATTCACGGTTATCAACAGTTTTTTTTTAATTTGAAAAGAAATTTAGGGTTTATATTTTTTCTATTTTTCTGGTTTGGCTACGGTGCAGTTCTTACCTACTGTGGTTTTTTCTGTGAGAGACTGAAAAACCTTTTTGGGTTTTTATTCACAGTAAAGTTTTTTCTATGTTCTCTATTCTAAGTGTAGTTTTTGCTCAAGAAATAAACTCTTAGGGGTTGTTTGGTAGCTAGTTTTAAGCAGAATTTATAAAAGATTTATGCTAGATCCCGCCAAATGGCAAAAGAGGCATCTGTAAACCCTGGAAATTCTTAAATCTTGTTTTCCCATCATTTTTCCTTAAATTCTAGATTTAGTAAATCCCATTAGAAGAGGGATTCACCATATTTAGAGAAACTAAATCCTAGGGAAAGATAAATCTACCCAAAGTTGCCAAATGTTTCATCAGATTTATTAGGATTTATTTATTAACATAATAAACAGTTTTCAGAGATTAACCCTTTCAAGGTTTCATAAATCCAGATCAACAGGATTTACTAATCTTATTTAAACTAGACGCTACTTGTAACATCTGTTGATTTATTGATAGAAAGTAGTACATGAGCAATTCTGCACTCACAAATTAGTTCACAGTTAACAAAATATTAGTTAGCAATGTTTCAAGTGCTAAGTATGTAAAAGAAAATCATCCAAGAATCAAATATAATTCTAACAAATTTTGATAGTCTTGACATAATGTTTGGGGGATGCTTCTTGTAATGATATGAAGCATGTATGTCAATACATCATTTATGTTGGATGGTGATGTGCAGTCCTATATTCATATGTCACGTGCATGGCTCTAATGATTGATTTTCAATGCTACATAGTTCTATGATTCTTGGATATATTGAGGAGTGGTGTTAAACTTTTTTATTTGATATGTTGGGGTTGTGGTTCTTAGCATTATCTTTTAATATGTTTGGTTAGCGGTTGTTACCATTATCCATGATTCTTGGATACATTGAGCAATGTACTATATAAAGTTCAATTTGACGTACCATCCTCAAACATTTGGAAGCATAGAAAGCTAAAGTTCAATTTGTAAGATAAGTTGTTCTCTAAATTTTAGGTATGCTCCATGGACTTGTTGTTCGAGTAGGTACAGTTATAAATACTACACTTGATGCCTTGATGGTGGCATTTGATCTTAATTCTTGTGATTTTCGGATACATATATTTTACTTCATTTTTTTTCATTTAGTTTTCTATTTTATGGAGTTTTATAATTAAGCTATGCTGTTTTTCAAAATCCTCAATCAAGACTCAACCTAATGATGATTGTATATTTATGATTTTCTTTTTTATACATGTCCTCGAATTATCAATTGATAGAAATTTAAATATATTTAAGTGCATAATGATGTTGGTGTTGGACTAGAATGGATTTCAACTTCGTCATGCTGTTTTTTCTTCTTAGGAATTATTTCTTCTGCTAAATAGAAAATCCTGTCATACAGGCTATCGACAAATCTATTTTAATAGCTTTGGTACACTTCAACTTATCTTGTTTAGGGAACATGTTCTTAATAAGTTGTGATATTAATTTCATTCTAGATTGAGTCCCTCTTGCACTGTGGTTCGAATTTTTTAACCATTTGTGTTTTGGTCTGAAATATGATGAAGCTTCTTTTAAAGTCTTTACACTTGTAGGTGCTATATATTTTTTTGGGTCCCTTTTTTTTAACTATTATTAGGGCTTTATTGAAAAGATATGAAACATGTTTCATATTTTTCACTTTGTATTTACAGTTATAATGCTTATTAACTTAATGTTGTAATTTTTTAAAGTCAATGGCAAGTGTATCTCAAAGCAAATCTAATGGTAGTTCAAGTGAACCTAATATTGTTAGTGATGTATGAACCACCCAAATCGAAAATGTAGGTGAAAAAACTTCCATAAAGGAAAACAATACTAAGAGACAATAGTCAGAGGCATCACAACATTCGCTGAAATATCAATCACTAAAAAGAAAAATATTATACAAAATAGAAATGTAATTATTGTGTGAAGTCATATGTGAAACAAAAAACAGGCATTATATCTCAAATGAGTAGATATTTTAAGTCAATCACTACAATAGAATTATTGGTAATGAAAATAAGGAAACTTTTTGACCCAATAGTTGAGAATATTGAAGAAACTGAGTTTATTTCTATTTTGTGTTTTATCATTCTATGATCATAGCAGAATAAAATATATCGTGGGTAAAATGATTATTATTCACTAATACACATTCGTGACTGTTGAACTTCAATGATTTAATATTTTGATGAAATCAATAAATCTTAATTATCATAAAACTTGTAGATTTGCTATCAAGGAAGAATGTATAAAAGTCTACGAAATTGAGAAAGAGAAATTTAAATAAAATTTAAAATTAGTTGAGAGAGTCACTTACTAGTGATTCCTAGACATCAAGTCAAATGATTGTCTAGATGTGTCTTATTGTCATTATATTAGTTCTGATTAGAAGCTATATTCTAGGACCATTAGCTTTAATGACTTAAATCCTCCACATAGTAGAGCTATGATTTCTGAAGCTTATTCTAAAAGTTTGTTAAAGTTAGATTTAAAAAATAAAATAAGTACAATTACTTTAGATAATGTATCATCAAATGACGTGGCTGCTAGAAATCTCAAGGGATTGCTGGCATAAGGTCTGGTTTTCTTAAGGTAACTTAAACTAGATTGATACTGAAAGTGGTTCTTGGTTTGGATCAAATTCAGGAGAACACTTGAGCAACTTCATAGTTTTTTCGTCATTGGTGAGGTATTTCTTGTAGAAAATCCTAGCATAGTCTTCATTTGTAGTCAATTGTATCATCACATATCTCCCATCAAAGAGACCCACCTTCCATTGCCCTACCGGTTTGAGATCCTCAAAACCTTTGCGAATAACCTTTATTTTGGAATGCCCCAACTAAAATTTCCCAATGAATGTGAATTTGCATTTTTCAATCAAAGTAGAGACTTTGAGGTCTAAAAAAATAAGTCATCTTAACAAACGGACTGTCAGTATTCCTTTTAAGAGAATCATGATAGATTTGGGGAAACACCACAAGGTCGCAGCCTTGTAAGAGTCTAGAACTTTACCAAGCGCCTCAACAAAAGATTCTTTACCTAAGTACTGATTCAAGGGAGGAATGGTGGCCATCGAAGCAATAGTGAAAAAACAGAGAAAGAAATAGGGAGTTGAAGCCGAATTTTGGAGCAGAGGATTGTCCTACTATCGAGCAGAGTCGGGGAGGAAGGTGAAGGAGGAGCTTCGATCGTGTCCTAGCTGAGTGTCAAAGAAGAAAAGTTGTGTGGGACGTAAAATCGAAGCAATCGAATTGAGCCGCTGTTGCAGGGGGAAGTCGTGGCTGAAGTTTGTGCGGAGGAGGACGACGAACCTGCAACGACGCAACCCGTCCCCATCTTCTATAAGAGGCGACGAAACTGCTTTGAAATGAACCTCTACCCTTCTTCTTCGAGCATGACGAAGTGACGAACATGATACGTTCTCTATCGGTGTAATGGTATCGAGGGCTACACGAGTTGCCATGTTGCGACCATAGTAAACCCTAGCAAAGCAAAACCCATCGGAAAAAAAATATGGGTGCATCCTCTGCGTCAGCGTGCATCTGCTTTCGACACTGCGCTCTTTCTACGCTCAACAGTTTCTTTCCTTTGTTTCGACACTTCTTTGTTTGTGTCTGCCCGTGCTTCTCTCCAACCCGAAAGCAACTCTGTTTGTCGCTCCCGGTGAAAGCTGTAGTTCAACGCTTTGCTCTGATGACATTTCCTTCTCCTTTGGCTGAACCGGCAAAGGCCTCCTTTGCCCACGTGGTGGGCAACCCTCTGGTGTAGTCCACGGTAGTATTCCTCTCAAGTTATAAGGAATGTTGTGATGGTACAGATGATTATCCTTTTGTTAACAAGGAAAGTAGGAAAGGTGGAAAAACAACAATCTTTTTCTCTGACTAAGAATTGTCAACCCTCGCGGAAAAATTCAAATTTGCTCTTATTGGAAAGTTTCAATGTGAACACCCACCTATGGATGTTATCAGAAAGAGGGTTACTCTCAAGCTAATGAGCAAGTGGAAAGTGGGACTCATGGATGAGAGACATGTGTTGATTCAACTAACAGTGGCTGAAGACTAAACCCAAATTTTCTTCAAGAAATATCTTAATATCACAGGCAAATCAATGAAGTTACTCAAGTGGTCTCCTCAGTTTGACCCAAATCATGAAACTTTCACTATACCGGTATGGTTTAGTTTACCTGGTCTCAAGCTGCATTTTTTTCACCATCAGGTTATCTACTCTATTGAGGTCATCCTTGGGGATCCTTTGAAGCTAGATCTACCTACTTGCAACCTAATCAGACCCTCGGTGGCCAGAATACTTATGGAAAGGGATATTACTTTACATGATATTACTGAAGTCTGGTTGGGCACAGCCCATAATGGTTATTGGCAATAAATCGTCATGGAGCACAAACCCCTATATTGTACTCACTGTAAGATGTTTGGTCATGTCCTTGATAAATGTCATAAGTTTCATCCAAATTTGAAATCTAAGGTTCAAGTGAATTGGATGGGTCTATCCCCACTGTAGTTCCACTTGGGGAGGAAACTACCAGACAGGAGGTGTCTGTTGCCCTTGACAAACCCACCCATGACACTGTTTTTACTGCTACTGCGAGTGATGTGATATTGGCACCTTCAAACCCCATAAAAAAATACTGAGAGACTATTACCTACAAATGATAATGTTCAGACTGATAATCAAGCTCCACTTCTTCAAAAAGTATCTGATGTAGGGGCAACTCATATTTCACATATACTAGAACCTATTGTGGGTACTACGATTGGTAATCCTTCTGCTTTAGCTCTACCACATCATCAAACTGATTCTTCGGAAGAGGAATGATAGGTCTATTCCAGGAAGAAAAAGAATGATGGTCGACTCTAGCTTGGAAACATATTAGATGACACATTGGTTACTACTGGAAATGGCAATCATCTTACCACCTTATTAGCTTGCTCCTACCCTAAAATTAGAGGCAGAGTCAAAACCAAATTGGGTCGCTCTCTAGCCACCTGATACTATGTATTTTGGCACTGTTAGGTTTTTTATTTAAGTATCTAATGCATTTTTCTGTTTTTTCTAGTATTTGAATCATCTGTGATTTTTTTGTGGGCAGGGTGTCATGCTTGGGCCCTCCTACACATTGTATCTGTATCTTTCTTTCTATTTAAAATATTAGCTTTTTTTGGCTTTTAAACATATATATATATGTTTCGCATGGAGCTTCTACGATGAATCGTGTGGCTCTCCATCGTCTCCGTCGTAGCTGCAGAATGAATCACCGTTTTGTCGTCTCTGTCGTAGTTGCAGCTCCCTATCTCTCCTGTTGAAGTCGAGCTCTCCAACCTGTCTCCATTGTAGATAAGGATCCCTATTGTCGTCGTCGTCTTATTCCATTGACGACGGCGCTTTCTCCTTCAGTCGTCTCCTGTAGCCGACGACATTGCGGCTGTCTCCTCGTTCGCTCCTGACGAACTGAGCCCGGGAGATGGCCTCGATGCTCCGTTCCTATGCAAATGCCATTACCAGTGACTTGCCCATTTCTTCTCGTGCCCCTCCTCTAGGTTCAGAGCCTGTTTTTGCTATCAATAAGTCCTGCAATGTTCCACAATCGTTCCATGATGCTCTTGAAGGTGGAGGTAATCACATTTTTATTAAAAAGCATGGGAAAAAATGGGAAGTCTGCACTTGTTCTCACATATAATGAAACCAGTAATCTCGCGTCCTCTTGGTGTTTTGCCCTTGTGGGGAAATTCCTTTATGGTCACCCAAAACTGGAGATCATCATAAAGGAGTTTGATGCTATGAAACTATTGGGCAGTTGGCACATTGGCCTACTTGACGTTCGACACATATTCAGCTATCTCACGATGTCAATTACACTCGCATTTTCTCTCGAAAAGCTATCAAGATCGACATTCATTTTATGAAAATTTTGAAGTGTACTGTATGTTTTGATCTAAAAACAGTCCCCTATCATTCCAGTTTGTATAAAGTTTCTAGGGTTAAAATTACATCTGTTCAACATGAAAATCATCTATTCTTTAGCAACTGCTTATGATAAGTCTCTCAAGGTGGATAGTCCTACGCTTGCTGTCACCAGCCCTTCTATGTTTGTGTATTAGTTGAGAGAGATATCATTCAACCAACTCTGGATGACATATGGATTGACACTATTCATAATGGATATTAGTAAAAGGTTGAAATAGAACCACATCCTCCTTATTGCTCACATTATAGTATGTTTGGCCACAGTTCAAATATTTTCTATCGTTTGCATCCTCATTTAAGGCTGAATATCGCTAAAAATCAGCCATCTACCATCCTTGCTGAGAATGTGTAATCCGATACTCTTTCCAACATCGCAGTTCAAGAGGAAGAACACCTTAATACAGGTACAAATCCAAATATGCTGATACCACTTAACGTTATTGAAGAAGTCTCACTTACATGCCAAGACACACGAGAGTGCTCTTTCGACCCGAAAGAAGATCAGCTGGTACAACAAGTAGTTGCCTCTAATATTCAACAACCTACACATATTCACACCTCAGACCATTCTGTTGATTAGGTGAGCGAATCCTTAGATGAGGAATGACAGGTCTACACAAGGAGGAAGAAGAACGGAGGACGACTCGAGCTGGGAAATTTATTGGATGATACATTAGTTACTACTAGCAATGACACTCATCTGACCAATTTATTAGCTGGCTCCTTCCCTAAAACTAGGGATACAGGCATGACAAAATTGAGTCACACTTCACCTACCTGATACTCCTATTTTGGCACTTTTTAGTTTTTACTTTTTTAGATCTCTTATGTATTAGTTGTATTTTCTCTTTTTTGAAACCATTTTGTATGGTAGCTTTTGTGTGGGTTGGGTGTCATTTTTGGGATCTCCCACAAAATCTATCTGTACCCAACTTTATATATATATATATATATATATATATCCATGCGCGTGCGTGTTTATATATAGATACTTTTGTATTTGATTTTAGTTAACCTTAGAACAATCTTTAATTCCTTAATTCCTTTCAATCTTTAATAATTTGCAGCATCTATACTTTAGTAAATGGTTGGATACTAGAAATCAAAGTGTTTGGGAAGATGAGGCTTTGGTAAAGATTAAATACATGTGTATTTATGTGTTGAGTGAATTTTATAATCATTCCGTCAATATTATTGGTATGGAGTTAAGAGCAATTGTTTGCCCTCAAGTTGCAGTGAAGGATTGAAGAAGAAAAAAAGGGAAGATATAAGGAAGGAAAAGAGATGAAAGGAAAGAAGAATAGGAAGGAATTGAAGAAATTCAATTTATGATTATATTTAGATAAATGTTCTTATAAATTTCAATCAACTTAATGAGCATTTATTTTATTTGGTTGTAGTCTTGTGGACATATTGTTTAGTGACCAAGGGAGTGTAGATTTTGTCTGAAGTTATTTAGTAGGGATTAGTATTTAAATGCAAAAAAGATCATTTCAAGGTGAGAATCGACAATTGAAATATGTTTGGGATAAATTAAGACATAAGCAATTCCAAAATTTAAGTAAAATTTTAATTTTGAGTTTGTGCATTCTAGATGGCAAGGTCTAGGCGAGCATAAGGAATTTTACCACGAGATTGTCTCGTCAGTTGAGTCAAGATGATCAAGTTCTAATTTAAGAAGCAAACAATTCCATAGAGCTATTGTTTGTTATTGTTAATAGTATAGTTATTATTAAACATTGACACATAAAATTACATTTAGAAATCCTTGCATAAGATTGATGCATGCATATCTATGATAGAGAAGTTCAAAAAAAATTAATTTTACTGATTTTATTATATTTTTTAGCATGTTTATTAAATTATTTGCTTGCAAATACATTCATATAAATTAGAAATGCATATGTAAAATGATTTTTAACAGGTAAAAGATTAAAATAATTTCATAAGTATCATAAATTGGCAGATTATTGTAATGATCACTAGAGCAGGTAAATATGATAGAAATTATAGAATTCCTAACTCTTGATATTAAGAATAGAGCATAATTTTAAGCATTAAGGGGTTTGTTAATAATTGTTATTTTGGGAGATGACCAAAATTTATCATGACTATTATAATGGAGGGGTTGGGTGATGATGAAAAGAAATGAATTAAATCAAAGTATACACAAATACAAGTAACATTTCTTAAAAAAGAAATATAATAAAAAATAAAATATAAGTAGATGTATACAAATGATTGTATAAGAGATTGAATGAAGCATATGATATATTATTTTTGTTATTGTTAATCTTTTTATATTTTTACATATTTTCTATAACATATTGTTGACCTCATTTTGAGGTCATTACTCTTTTCATTAGGATCCTAGGATATAGCTCTAGGAGTTCTTATTGATCATCTTAGAAAACTAGAATTTGAACCCACACTTTTAGAAATTCCAGCCACTTTATATTTTTCTGTGATGTCTAATATTTATGGTCTCAAAACAATCATCTTATGGACGAGCGGTTAAGGGTTATTGTGTGGAGACTCAGGGAGGAGTTCCCAATATGATCTCAAGCCCTAGGAAAACCTCCTCAAGACTATCGTCACACACACACAAAATGCACAAAATTCGCTAAGTTACACAAGATCGCACTTCAATTAAGCCTAAATGATGGGTGAAAATGCAAACTTCTCCAGACGACCTCCGACGACAAAATGGACTGCGCCAATGCATTCGGGACACCAATTTTAATGGGAGATGACACTCATATTGTCATATTTCCGACATGAGAAAATTTGTACGCAAATTGTTGAATTCATCAAGACGACCTCCGACGGTGAAACGGACCGCGCCAACGCGTCTGGAACGTCAGAATTACTTAAAAATGATACCAATTTTGTTATGTTTTGACGCACGAATGAAAGTCAAATCAAATTTTAATTTTCAAAATTTTTTATATTTTATAATTATATCATTAATTATAATCTAATTAAATCCTAAACCCTATTTAGGTTTTCACCCCTTCACCACCTGTTTGACCCATTCACGGGTTCGAACAGGTGAAGTGCTCGGCTCTCCCTCTCGCCCATGCCCTAGCCTCCACGATAGAACTACACGGCTATCATCTTCTTCCCCGTCTTTTCCCCTTCTTTACGTGATACGGCAGTTGTTTGGCTCTCCAATTAGAGGAGTCGAGCTGGCCGAAGCTCCTTCTACTCGAGGTTGTATACGCTCCTCCTTTATGGCGACGCTTCCTTCCTTTCCCTCGATTCGTTGGTTAGGGCGACAAGAGTGGCGCTCTCTTTTCTATTCCCTGCCTATTGATTTTCTAGTGGTGTGTTTTTTTTTTCTTTTGTTGGGTTGTTGTTGAAGTTTTTTTTTTTTAAAAAAAAGAGTGATTTTGGGGGTACTGTTGAAGAAGTTGCGTTCTTTACTCTTTGCTGCCCGCGAGATTGTTTTCCTTCTTTTTTACTGTGGAAGGTTTTAGGGGAGAAAACTCTACTAACATCTTATCTAAAATTTGATTCTTGTGTGCTGGGGTGTGGAGCATCCGTTGGTGGTTGTTTCTCAAAGCTTTCAAGAAGAAGGCTCTGTCGAAATTTCTGTTTGGTTAGCTGTTTGTGTGCTGGAAGTTTAAAGGATTTGTTGGTTGCTCCTTTTTTTGGAAGTTTTTAGGAAGAAGATTTCTTTGGGAGGCATTAAGAGGTATTCTTGGATCTTTCTTACATTTATTTGCTATAAGTCGGCATTAAGAGGAATTCTTCTTCCATCCTTTATTTTACACTATTTCGGATGACATCTGAAGGCATCTCCATTCTCTTATAAAAAAAATATATGGAAGTGAAGCTTAGGGTTATTGTGAAATTTAAGCATGGATACTCACTAGAAATGGTGAAAACAAAGCATGTATGGGCTGTCTTTGTTCTTCTTGCTTGAGAGATTTAGAAGTATCGTAATGGTAGTTTTGAAATGAAAATTACTCCTCTAGAAATGCATGTTAGAAGAAATTATCAAAGCTTTTATTATCGATATTCATGCTTAGAATATATGTTGGAAAAGATTGGCTCTAAAAGGATTTATTCATGTTTATTGATTGCCCATCATCATTTAATACAAAAGCTGGAAAAATATTCTCTGTTTTGTCCCATTTGGTGGTCTCAGTTTGGCTCTTTTTGAGATGAAACTATGCTGGAAATATACTCTCTGTTTTGGCTCATTTGGTGGTCTCGATTTGGTTTTTTTTGAGACGAAACTATATTGAAAATATTTCTCTGTTTTTCCCACTTGATATGCTCGGTTTTGGCTCATTTGGGATTGAATATGTGCTAGAAAATTTATTTGTTTTGAGCCTTTATGGATTTCAGTTTTAGCTCCTTTGAGAACTTCTTATTGTGGTAGACTTGGGCTGAATTTTACTTTTTATGGGGTTCGGTTTTCCCCTTATGAATGAACTGGATTTCTTCCTTATGCCTCACGGTTTTGTCATGGATTTAGGCTGAGTTTTTGTTCCTTTCAAAAATGCATAAATGATAGAAGTATAAATGGAGATGTGGCTTTACTTTTCACGTCCTTATGCCTCTCGGTTTTTGCCCCTCATATTTTTGGATCTTTTTGATATAACTTTGAGGATTGTTTCACCCTTATTCCTTTGATCTTTTGGGTGAATCAATTCCTCCTTTCTCCCATCCCCATTTTTATTCTTTTCTTTCCTTGCTTATTGGTTCAATTTTATGTGCTTATGTCTGATACATAATTACTCATATATAGTCTTCTGTTATATGTGAAACCATCAAACAAGGTCGTAAGGAAGTCGGTTTTGTTTTGGGGCGTAGGGTGATGATGAAAAAGACACACCGGGAGTAGAGCAGAATGATATCTCATCCCACAACACCAATACTCAATTCTAGGACCTGATGAACTGTAAGATGAAAGTATCATTCACCGACATAAGACTAGAGGGGAACTCATACCTTTTTAGGCTTTTGGTAGTCTTAGGCCCAATGACGTGATCAACTTGTGAACAATTAAACCTTTTAAAATTGATAAAATAAATTGATAAGGACAGATACAATATTTATAAAAAATATTTTAACTAGAAAAATTGATATGACTTTCTTTTTTATGCTTGAAATATATATGCATGTTAAAACTTAAATTTTAAAAATATGTTACATTTAGGTTGTCCACTTGTTGATCACCGATCTTGAGCTAAGGAGTACCCTCCTAAGTTAGGTTCAGTAGGATATCCTTCTAGTTGAGTAGCAGGTTTTATACATCAGGGTGACCGAGTGGCCTTCAACGACCCAAGTGGCCTTCGAATAAATATATTTGAGTCTAGCCCCGACCTGAGTGCTTGTGGTCCCCTCTTTTCGTACTTTTTCATATGTTTTTCTTGGAATTTTTGGACAAAGCACACGTTGTCTTTTCTCCGGGATTTTCCTGAGGTTTTGATAGTTTTATTTAAATTATTACTTGTTGATTTTCCCGAGTCTTTCTTTGTGAATTTATTTGTTGATTTTATCAAATTTGTCAAGCAACATTTCTTTTATTTATACAGTGAATAATAGCTAGCTTAAAGGAGCAACAAACTTCTCAAATTTACAAGTGTGATTTACATTGCAGCATTTTTATTTCCTAGCATGTTGTATTACTCTCCTAGCATGCTATACTGCTTTTCCTAGTACATTATACTATTCTTTCAACATGTTATACTGTTCTTTCTCTTTAATGTACATTATATTGTTCTTTTCTTTTATATTGCATGTTTTGTTACTTTGATACACATTATACCTTAGTTTAGGAAAACCTAGTGGTTACATAGGATTGACATCAAACCTAAAAGTGCTACAACAAAGAGCTTAGGGCAAATAGCGTGGGCAGCTTGACGAGGACATTCAGAAGAGCGACTTCAAGGTGGATTATCAACATCAAAACACTGTCACATTCACACCGAACACTTTCCTTAGTTTAAATAACAACACATAGGAGTTCGAGGTGTTTTGCCTAGCGCAACGTATTGCATAACCCTGTTTATGCAATTATAAGTCCTAACATTTTAGGATTCTGAGGTTGTCGTATGGTACGATGTAAATCCTCCTATTTTTTTAGGTTATTTGCACGATCAGATATCGTACAAATATAAGTTCTAAATTCTAAATAAATTGCAGGATTAAACATTAAATAACATCATTTCAAAGATATAAAGCGAAACATTAGGATAGTTGGGAAGTCACCGAGGTTTTCCCTCGATCTGTGATATTCTCTATTCTTCATTCCTTTAGCTTCCTGCAAATAACTGTTTCTGTTTGAGTCACTCCCATTTGATTTTCTCATGTCCAATCTTGGAAACCTAAACTTTGAAATCTGAAAAGTAAAATCAATGATCTTAATCGAGAGTTTTCTTAAGTGACTCCGGTCATTTAAAATGTAATTAACTAAAGGGGTTTGCCTCTATAGAGAACTTGGAACCCAGGTAAAATAAACCCTATCTAATCTTTATATTAGGTAGGGGAACTTGTCGGCCTCATATAAAATATTTTGCAGACCAAACGGATGTCACAAATTCTTTAGTTTAGGTGATTAAGCCTAATACAAGTGATATATTTATTCTTCGGGATAAGTGCATTACTTGTGGTATCGTGCTTAGTCACCCAAACTATTCAAAATGTGAGACTTGTTTGGTCTCACTTATTTTTAAATCAAAATGTTATTTTCAAAAATCATATTTATATCAAAACTAGTTTCATATTTTTTTATATTTTTCAAAATAAAAAATAAAACGGCCGACACATACCAATTAAAGTATGCTTGTTCATTCCTATTATTATTCATATTAGTCAATTGACTAACGTAAGCTTTTTCTTTGTTTGTTTGTTAAATTTTACTCTAACACCAATAATTTCATGAAGTTTGTAGCTTATTCTAAAGACATTGCATTTCAATGAGGGGTATGGAGCAAGAGAGCAGATAGCGTAGTGGTTTGATTTGTACATTTTTTGAGCTGTAACAATTTGAGAAGGTTGTGAAAACTTTTGGGACATTTAAATTTTGATAATTAGATATTTAATGGTTATGTACATATTTTATAAATTAATTATACACACTTCCCTGTGTGGTGAATATGAATAAAAATAAAAATAAAAAATACTAAAAGATATCAATTGATGATTGAGTGAGACTAATATTTTATCCAATTGATCCTGATTCGTATAAGTCAAAATGAGTGTTGGCGAAAATTATGATTAGCATCTCTACTTAAACCTTGGTGCGGTCAGCTAGGATGTGACAAGACATGTTGGTAAATGGATGCAAATGGATGTTGAACCATACAAAATGCAATTCACATTATTTTCAAACTCTCATATTTACTATTTTGTACGTCAAATTTTAAATTATATAATTGTGACCGTAATTTGAGATCATAGTGGCTAGTATGCTGATGATCGAATATTGAGTAAATCCATATCATTTATCAACTCTTCATAGTTCTCTCTCACACTTAGGAATTTCATCCTATATAGCAACAACATTTATATGCATTTTCCTTATGATTAACTTCCTCATGCAAAATTACTTGGGAGAATAAAAAAGAGTCTCGCCCTTGTCGGCTACCTTCAACATGCCAAAAACATTAAAATTTGCATGATAAAAAAAAATTTTTGTATTGATTTAAGATCATGATGGTTATCCAATATTACAATCATGCTTTCACAAAATTCGTTCATGAAATAATCTATCATTAGGCGCATCACACAATTAATGGGGGGCCTGAGGGGGTACGTCCACATGTCACTGTGGGAAGCTTCACAACCATTTCGGCTTTAATTCTCTCTATACTTTTATCTCCTTTGTATTCGATCCTGAATAACCATTTGCAGCCTACAAGATTTTTTCCATGACGCAACTCTGTAAGTGTCCATGTATTATTCATTTATAGAGCTTGAATTTCTTCCTCAATTGTATGTTTCCATGTTGGAACCTTTAGAACCTCTTAAGTAGACTTGCGAACTTGCACACTACCAAAGTTTATCACAATAGCCCTGTAAAATGCTAGCAACTTCCAATAAATTATATATTTTTAAACAAGATGGCCAGTGCACCCTCAAATATCTTTACTGTGTGCACTTCGTTGATTGAAATCACCAAATATCAATGTAAGAGTCATGAATTGAGCCATTCGTATCATTATGATTATCATATGCAAGAGGATTTTTTTTTTTGGCTCTTGACAATAATAGTTCTGCAAAGTGTCCTTTACATCTCTACATGCATAGTGGACCTTCCTCTTACGTTATAAACATAAAACTCCATATCATTGTTGTCATATTGAGGTAGGGTAGAGACAATTGTGATTATTTTTATGACATTTTGCTTCTTCAAGTGAGATTAGTTGAGCGATGGGATTTTGATATCTTGAAAAGAAATCTCAAATCTAATATTATCTTGAATTCTACTGAATTTCATTTTTTGGAGAATATAATTGGTCCTTAAAAAATGTGACATACATAGAGTTATATATTTTTCTTGTGGTTGAAGAATATCAATTGTACCCATTTTTAATGGAGGACTAACCAAGAAAAATACATTTGAGAGACTCGAGATTAAGTGTGATCATTGTTATTGGTAAATGTGAACAAAGGCATAACCAAAAAACATTAATTGTAAATATGAAGAAAGAGTGCACGTGAAGGTAGGATTCTATGATACTATTATTAGAAATTTAAAATTTTAGGAATCAACTAGGTCTTTATACAACAAGTTATGAATGATGAGATGATCTCCCTCAAGAAGAACAACACTTATAAGTTGGTAGGAAAGCCAAGAAATAAGAATATTATGAGCTCCAAATGGTTGTTCAAGAAGAAGGATGCAATCCCTAAAGTAAAAAAGCAAAGATTCAAGCTAGTCTTGTAGCAAGGAGATTATACCAAAAAAAAGGGGTGCATACTATGCTAAAATTTCTCTCCATTGATATCCATAGGTTGCACAAATTGATATGCATCTTTAACAAATGGATGTTAAAATGTTATGCTTTCTTGGAGAATTGGAAGAGACTATTTACACGAATAAGCCTAAGGATAAAATGCTTGATGTTGGCTTTACTCTTGCTATTATGATTCTTATATATACTTGAAATCTAAGGAGGCTAATAGCGCTATTTATCATTTCCTTCATGTTGCTGATATGTTAGTTATAAGTGTTAACTTAGAAGAAATCAGAAGATTGAAGAATTTGTCCAAGGTGGAGTTTGAAATGAAAGATCTTGGCCTTCCCAAGAAAAATCTTGGAATGGAGATCATCAAAAAGAAAGGGAGATGAAATTTGTTCTTGTCTCAAGGCTCATACATTAAAAAGATTGTGAACAAATGTAGGATATCGGTTTGTAAAACCTATCTCTCTACATTAGCAATAGAATTTTAAGTTGTGTGAGAATCAAGCATTAAAAGATAATGATGGAAGATCAAACATAAAGAAAATTTTCTTGCAAAATTTTGTGGCCAGATTTGGCATATTCACTCAATAATATAAGCAGCTTCATGGCTGATCCAAGGAGATAACATTGGAAAGCTGCAAAATTGGAGCTGGTGTACCTTGAATAAAATCATAACCGTGAGATTGATGTATAAAAACTCTTATACTCTATGGATGATATAATAATTGGTTAAGTAGATTCAAATTTTCCAAGATGTTGTGAAAGTTAAAGATTGCCTACTGGCTATGTGTTTATGGTGCTAGTTGTAGCATTTTCTATGACTGAAGCTGAGTACTTTGCAGCATCTGAATTCATAAAAGAAGTAGTATGGTTGAAAGTGTTAATTTATGAATTATTTCAGCTAGTGATTTCTGCTGTGCATGTGTTTTTTGACAATCAAGGTGCAATATTTCTCTCCAAGAATCGTATTTATCATAAAATAACTAAGCAAATAGATTTAAAGCGTTCCTAATGGGATTATGGAGATTGTGAAAATTCCAATAAGTGATAATGCATAAGAAGCATTCAAAAAAGTCATTGTTTCTCCAAAATTTTAGCATTACTTGGAGTTGTTGGGATAGCAAGTGAAAAATCTTGAAGTTGGGTTCTTGTATCTTTTTGATATAAAGAACCAACATAGAGATTGTCATATCGGTCCTTAAATTTATTTCCTTCGGTAATTTTGTCTATTTGTTTTTAGTAGTTGCGGGTGTGGTCATAAATTGAAACCACGATACCTATATTCAAAGGCAATCTAATTCAATTCTCCATTCTTTAGAGTTCTTTCTTCTCTCCCTCTATCCACTTCTTTCGTATTTTGGGTTTCTTTGTGCTAGTCTATAAGTTCTAGGAACAGTAACCTAAGGATAAGCAATGTAGGTGAAGGCAGAAAAGCTGATGAGGAATTGCTGCTGTGAATGGTTGTGGAAAGGAAGAAGGTTTTTCTTCCGTGAAGATGTTCTTTTTCTGCTGCCAACAGGAAGAATCCTGAGCGTCACTGCCCATAACCAAACAGAGAGATAATTGCTCTTCCGTTTAGAGGAGTATTGCAGGAACCAAACTGGTTCCACTGTTGAGGAAGAATGGCAGAAACAAGTTTCTAGCTGTAGACAAGAAACCCTAGGATTCATCCAAAGAAGCACTGCTGATGCCAATGTGAAGCCATGTTGTGAAAGGCTAATCAGAGAAAAAAATATAGCTGGACAAGGCTTGTATTAAGAAAAAAACCACTTGTTGGAGATTCTATAAGCTTGTTGGTGAACAAAAGATGTGGATTCTCTGTTATTTACTTATTTATTCACTTAGTTATTTATTTATTTATAAGTTTATTAACATGTAGAAGGATATTTTTCTTCTACAAAGATAATAAGTAATTAAAATTAAAAATACCAAATAATACGACAACTAGAACCATCTATTTTTCCTTTCTACCAAATAAGTCAGCTTGATTTGTGGAGAAATTTATTTTCCTCTCATATCAGCAGTTATGTCAATATAATCTTCTGCACCATACCCGTAGCATGAATTTTGATAATTCAACTTGTGGATGTCAACAAAAAAGTATCAATATATCATATGAATATAAATTTCTAGATTGAAGGTAGCCAGAAATTTAAAGTTCCTTAAAACCCTTTTACTATATATCCATCTACCTACATGTTTTCAAAATTGATAGACACCGCCCATGAGGGTAAGATTCAATCTTCCAATAAATTCTTCCGTGAAAAGATCTAATAACAAGAGCATATAAAACGGCACAACCTTCCTGCGAAAATCCAAAAGACCACGCTTACTAGCTTAAGTGCAGAACAAAAATCCCGCCCTAAATTAGAAAAGAAAACAGGGCAAAAACTGAATCTAGATCGCAGAATTTCAAGCTCAACAACCCTAGCTTTCAACACCCAATACAAAATTACCTCCAAAACAGAAAACAAGATTACCAAAACTCAAACCGAATCAGGAGAAAAAGAACAAGAAATGCGAAACCTGGTCCGGATCGTTCCAATTAATCATCCTGAAAACGCTGACAGATCTCCTGGCAGAAGAATCTCAAACCCTTGGAGTGATCTGTGAACCTCTTTACCATCTCAGTATCACAAGATTCCCCAGTAAGCCCTAAAACACACAAGTTCGTATTGAGAAGTGGAAAAACTATATGTCAGCAGAGAAAGAGGGATTAATTCATCTTCCTGTATGCACTGCAGATATAACGACGGAGATTTCCAGAGCCCTCACGCGAACCCGACTAAGCGAGAGATGAGAGAGGCCAGGGAGGGGAAGGTTTTACTTACGCGTATGGACGTGAGCGAAGCGGACACGTGTCCATCCGCATCTAAAGTCGTGGTTGGGAGAGGCCTGATCAAATACTACGATTTTATTGGCCACGACTGGATTTGCTTTGCATTTCACATTCATTTCATTTAACTTTTTTACACAAATGTTCCCGTAGCCATATGTGTAGCGTTATGATGTGCTGCTGCGACTTTAATTTAGGAGTCAATTTGACTTCATTTTATTCGCAATTTTATAGCTTTTATTTTATTTTTATTTTATTAAATAAAAAATATCTAATATTCTAAACTTGAAGTTTTTTTTTTTATTAAGAGTTTTTTTTTATTTGATCTTTCTATTTTGTATTTTTATTTTATGGCTTCTTTTAGTTTTAAAACATGATTTTTAGCATGTTTTTTTACTTTTTTTTTTTCAATAAAAATTAATTCATTTTAGGAATTCTCAAAACAATTTTCAAGTATTTTGTGTATGTTTATCTTAATCAAATATCTGAAATATGTTCTATTTTTAATTAAAATAGAAATAAAAATTAAATAATGAAAAACAAAAAATATCAACACATTTTATTGATTTTAGAAATTTTATTATTTATTGATTATGATGTTGTCCTGGTCATATTTTATAAAAAATTCAAACATCATCAGATTGGTAATTAATATTTTCATTTGATTAATTAGAATTACATTATAATATATATCATCTAAAATGATACACGTAATAGAGTATGATTAATTCAAAGTTTGAACTTAATAATTAATGAGAATAAATAATGAATATAGGACTATGATAATAAAGTGTAACAAATATTATAATACAATATTATAAGTAATGCAAGCTAATCGTATTAATTTATTCCTATATTAAGATAAATTGCATATTATAATAACTATCATACTGTTGAATATGAATTTGTCCTGTAAATAACACCCAAAAAATATAACATAGGACAGGAGAGAGAGAGAGAGAGAGAGAGAGAGAGGAGAGAAGAGTGCACGATAATGAACACCAAAATGAAAAGATTGTGTAACCCTTATTCATGAAATAATTTCGCTTTTATAGTAAATTCGGTACAATATATATAATTACATGTTTACCCCAGCTTTAAAGGGAGTGTTACAAGGTATTTTGGATATTTACATAAATGAGCCTATGACTCAGCTACCCTATTGCTCGACCGACTGAGATTAGCAGGATTGGTTCAGCAAGGCTCGTTCGTCTAACTACGCAGAGTTTGGGCGGTCAATCGACTCTTATTAATCATCAGTCATCCGAACTTAACTCAGTCAGTTTGAGTCTACAGGTCAGCTACATTAGTTTGACTGCGACTATCGACCCCTATATGAGGAGCTTTTGTCTCCAATATGAGATTAGAATGTTAGATAGATGGTGAATCATCATAATCTAATAGGTAGCTCACCCCTTTAACAAAAAGTCCTTCAAGGTGTTTGCAGAGCATATCATGATAAAAATTTGGCTTCCTGATGAAGAGTCTCAGAGGTTCCTATGAGGTAGCTGGTGATGTTGAGGCGAGAATTGGGTTGAGGCCTTTACTCGACTTGATGGACCTTAGTTATTTTTTCTATTGGCCTTCGTTTCATCTGCTTCAAGCCTAAATTTAAGGGATTTACACTTGATCAATCGAATCATTTGATCTTTCATTGATGAGACTTTTGGTGTTACTTATGTTAGTCATACTTGACCCCACTTTCATTGATTAGACTTTTGGTGTTACTTATGTTTCTCAATGAGGGCAAACACTCATATTTAATTACATCTCCAGAGACATGAGACTTGAAGAAAAATCTCGATTAATGTAATGAATTATGTTATCTAAATTAGAATGTTATATCAGAATTGAAGTTTAAAAAGTGAATGAAGGATCAAAGATTGAAAGAATTAAGCTCGAAAGGATGGGACTTATAAAGGTTAGAGAAGCCAGAGGAGTAAATTTCATATTTTTCTAATCTTTCTTTGATTTCTTAGAATTATTTTAGTGAAAACTCATTTTTAGCCTTTAAAAATTATTTTTAAGCTTTGAAATTCAATATCTTTATTTAGAAAATCAGGAAAAATATTCTAATTATTTCTAAGTGCTTAGAAAACAATTTAGAATATTTCCATGAATTTTATTATTTTTTGTTTTTTTATGAATTTTTAAATATTAAATAGGTTAAAAATCAAGTTTTTATTCTAAATATTATTTTATTTATATAAAATATCTATGATCAGAGAGAACTCAAAAAACTAAGTTTCATAATTTTTTGAGTTTTATTTTGATTTTTAAAAATCATTTAAGTGTCAAAAGTGGTATTTATCTTTAAAAATCAACTTAAGTTATCAAATGAACTCAAAATATTTTAAACTTTTTATAGTGAGTTTTTTTTTATCATAAATCACAGTAGAGATAAAAAATCAAGTCATTTAAATGTTTATATTTTCGAAAATTAATTATTTTAGTGATTTAGTGTTTGTAAAATTTAAGTGCATTTTAAATGACTTGACTAATGGAATTATTTCCAAAAGTTTCTCTTGCCATGGTGGATCTTTCAAAATTTTCTTAAAATTTTCTAATAAAAATGCTAATTTCTATGATAATTTTAAGGAAATAATGTTCAAGATCTTGAAAAATATGACTCTCTGTATTAAAAACTCCTCTGAGTTTAGAAAAATCAGAGGATGTTTCCCTTGACAGAGGCTACAACATGCCAAAACTTCAAGCCAAGGTGATGTATCAATATGCATAGAGAATCAAATGATCCCAAAAAGTGTTTAATTAATTAAAAATATTTTATGCATTAAATGGACTTGAAATTTAATCCATATTATTCTCCTCTGTTCACTGAGCAAGAGGGTATTTTTATTTTATTTTTGAGATATTTCTACACAAACTTATGGATTTTCTAAGTAAGGGGTATTTAAATAAATAGAAAAAGCCCTATTTTTTATTTAAATCTTGTGTGCCACCTCAACCTACGACGGCTCTGAAGCTCCACGCAACGCGCTTACATTTGATGCTGCCATCCACCTCAGTGATGACTCGGCGCGCTGTTTATGTCCTGAAGTGTCGTCCGGCTAGATCTCTTCTGTCTATTTGATACACGCTAGATCAAACGACTCCCCGTCATCGTCCCCGATAGAATGATCCCGTGACCGTCCACATTAAAACTCCAAAATCTCAGCCTAGACTCAAACAAATCACCTCGGGTTTGATCCTATGGACTCGTCTAAGTGAGACAAACACATCCATACGGTAATCAAGCAATCACATTAACTCTAAGTAGATGGAGAATCAAAATAGGCTCGAGATGAGATGCGGTTTTATACCTTTGCTCTGAGAAGTGAAGCTTCGATTAGAGGGTCTTGGCACATTCGTTATAATCCAAAGAGGCTAGGGATTGAGTACCTAGTCTGGGTGTAAGGCCTAGGTATGAATTTGATCACGACCGGATTTAGGTGTTGGTCTAGAGCTATAGTAGAGGCTCTATGGAAGGGGGATTTTATGGGGCTTTGGCTTCTTTCACTATTGTGAAGGTGTGGGTAGAGTTAATTTGAGTTTGGGTGGACTGTGGAGGTGTATTGGGTTCTGTCCTAGTTTCCGACAAGGTTCCAAGCTCAAAATTGAGCTCCGACAATGGGAATTGCTGAGGGGAAATGGTTGGAATGCACTGAAGAGATCTTAGGGAAGCTCTGTGTGAAGTTTGGAGAGGTCTCACAAAGAAAATTTCAGCACTTAGTTTAACGGCCATGGAGGTGGCCTTTTATAAAAATAGGGTTATAGTGGCTGTCATGGCCAATTAGGAGGTGTAATATGGTGCTTAGGTGGAGGGTAGAGGAACACCATAGTTTGATTTGGATGAGCTGACCTCTTGGTTTGATTTGGGTAAAGCTCCATGGGGGTGGCTCTCGGTTTTGAGCTTATCTAACCACTAGGCTGGTCAGCCAGCCAGGGGGAGGTGGCTAGGAGCTCAGGGAACCTAGGGGAATATGTCACAACAATTTAGTGCAATAATACCTAATTTTGGTAAGGATATCTTAAACACATGCATTTTTGGAAATAATATCCCTTGATTTAGGCGACCTTTGGTCCATGGCTTGATTTAGGTGGTTTCATGGTGTTTGGACTAGTCACTAAGTCCAACTAATGGCTGTGATGGAGTTAATTTGGTGACTTTAGGGTGATTAGGTCACATTTAGTGCATGGGTCCAAGTGGGTGCAAATGAACAAAACTTGTGTTTGGGCTAGGTTAGCCATGTCAATTGACCCAAATAAATGTTTCATTTAGTGTATATGATCATATGGAATAACTTTGGTGAAGGATGGAAGTGGTTTTGAGCTCAATTGAAGGGTCAATTTGAGGGAATTTTGAACTTTAATCAATTTGGTCATGTTGGGCTAGGCTTGGGTCTAGCTTGGGTTAGCCTTGGGCTAAGTCCAAATTGATTGTTGTGAATGGTCAATAGGGGCCTTATGAAGAGTTTTCAACATGAATTGGATGCCAATTTGGGGGTTAAGGCAATCAATTGGGTAGAATTTGGGGACTTAGCCAATTGGGGGCTAAATTTTGGAATTTTTTATTTAGGCCAAAATCAAATGGATTTGAGACTACAACAAGGCCAATTGATGGTTGATTTTGATGTATAGGAATGTTATAAAGATTTTGAAACATTAATTGAGGCCAATTTACTAGGCTATAGGTTCAGTTTGGTCGAGTTAGGTCATATGGTCAAAATTGGGGGTTTTGACCCAAATCAAAATTAGGCTCAAATAATGGGCCAATTAGGCTTGTATTTGGTTTAATTTGGTCATATTAAAAGTGAATTTGAGTTCATGATTGGAATTGGGGCCAAATGAGATAAAATTGATGGACATTTGGGTTGAATTTGGGGAAATTTGGGTCTTTAAAGGCAAATTTGGGGATTTTGGTTAAAGGTGGTCAAATTGGCAAAATTTGGTCATGTGGTAGTTGAGAGACATGAAATTGAGAATATTTGGAATTTGTTTGAGATTTTCTAAGAATTTTTGGAATTTTTGAGATTTTTGGCCCAAGATGGCTATTTTGATAATTTGGGGGTGCTTTAAGGGTAAAAGGCCAAGATGGGTATTTTGGTAGAGTTGAGGTACCAACTCTCAAAAACAAGCCATGGACCAATGGAAACCCCATTTTGGGTCCTCTACATAGTGGTCTTAGCCAAACCATAGCCCTAGTGCTAGTAGTTTTAGGGGACCATCTACATGAGTATCCCAAAAAATCAAGAGACTTAGGCTAGAAATTTGAGTTCAGGGCTGTGAGTGATTGTGGGTACATATAAGTGTAGTGAGTGCTTTAGCTCCACACCAACACCCAGAGTCAACCTTAAGGTCCAATAGTCCTAAGGGTGACTCATCTTGAGTTCCCCCCATAGTGACCCTATCTACTAAGTGCTAGAGGTTATGACTAATATGTGGAATTTCAAGTTGAGTAAAGAAGAGTTTGGAATTTCTAGTGGTGAGGGTGTCTTTTCTAGTTTTCTAAGAATAGTCAATAGGAAAATCCTATGGCTAGACCTTAGGCCAATAAAGAGGAAAAACTAAACCTCAACCAAAAGTGAGGTCAACAAATGGACCCCCAATAGGTGTGGTGTGTTGGGCAAGCACACTGCGCGTATTAGCGTTGACCGACAAGATCAACAAAATTATTAGAAAATATAATTCAACATACCCGAAAATATTTGTAGAGTTGTGTGTGATTTGTTTCTGCTGGGGAATTAGCAGGTGTGTGTATAATCAAGTCGAGAAGTAGGGACTCTCGCTGGGGATTGGAGAGTGGACTTTGAGTTATGAAATTTCAAAGATTTTCAAAGGACAAGAGTCAGTATGTAAGTGCTCACCCCGAGGTGGGAATTGAAATTTAGATATCAATTCAAAAAGGGAGAGAGAGTCAGAATGTAAGGACCGATCTTGAATGTAATGAATCAGAAATGTAGGATTAAGATTTGAAATGTATATCAATTCTTAAAAGAGAGTATCAGAATGTAAGGACCGACCTTGAATGTAATAAATCAGGAATGTAGGATTGAGAATTGAAATG
>NEWO01000120.1:67451-103986 GCA_003013225.1 Phalaenopsis aphrodite | reverse complement strand
TCAAAATATGTTTTTAAAGTTTTAATTTTAATTGGTTGATTTTCAAAAGAAATTTATTTTATTGTTTATTTGTTGGTGATTATTTTTCATTTATGTTTTATTTATTGTTGAAGATTTGTTGTTTCGTTCTTTGTTCATTGAAATTCTGAACCATCACATGGTCCACGGCTTTCATCCATAGCACAAAAAGGAAACTGACAAAAAGGCACAATTTGAGAGAAATTTCCTTGAATTTGCTCCAAAAAGGGATGTCATAAATCAGACATAGGTTAATGCCTCAAAAAGGTACATCATGTAGTTCATGTCGAAATACATCGAGAACATCTCATGCTATGAATACATTGTAGGCTTTCATACATCAGATACATTCCTTCGTGCCTTGGCTGGGACCAAAACTGGTGTTGGTCGATCCGGAATATGAGATTCAGCCTCTAGTGGGATGTATGACTCTGAGCTCCATGGTGTGTGTTGATCCATCCTCAGTGGGACATATGGTTCACTTGTCACGAAGTCTGGAGTCTGAGACTCGTTGGTGCTTGAAGTGTATTCTTCTAATATATTGAAATGTTGTAGATGCAGAACGTTGCAATTCAGACATTCTACAAATGCGCCCGTGACTAATGTCCCGGCTAGTACCTCAACGTTGCATGTTGGGCAACCCCTGCATAAGATATCTGGAACTGGGAGCACATCTGATTCTGTCACAAATCCTCACTCTTCATCTGTAGTGGGCAGGCTGGCAGAAGTTTCTCTCAGATCTGGGTCGAAATATGTCCCTCAGGAATGGGGGTAAGAAAACTATCCATGTCTCTCTAGCGTTTGCGTTCCTATCGCAAGAAGATACTCAACTTCTTTCGGCTTGCATTTCTGTGCTACGTCCTGCAGATCAGAGTATTCTGTAATCGTTCATTACGGGTGGCTATCAGGTCCCTTGCTGGAGTAACTACCATGGAGGGCAGACGTCTGGGTCCCTCCATCGGATCTTGTTCTGCTATCACGTTTTTACCTTTGCGTGACACATTGTCTTGAATGATTACCCTCAATAGTGATGGCAGTCCCTCATTTTCTTTACTGTTGACTATGTCCATTAGAGGACCCTCGTAGTCCATATCAACTTGGTTGAAATCCATGTTGAAATCTATGACACCTCCTTGCGGTGTCATCTCTTCATTCAGTGCGAGGTTTCAACCGTCCTAGAAGGCAAAGATCAGCCTCTATCCTGACATTTTTCTGCAGACAACAAGAAAAACGTCAGTGGTCCGAAGCTTGGCATGAACAAGAACAAAACAAAGTATTTATTAAAGTAAATTTTAGTTTATTTTGGTGAAGAGGATTATTCATTTTATGTGTGAGTTTCGTTTAATTTAGTAGGGTCTTTTAATTCAAAAGTAGAAAAGAGAACATGTGAAGTTCAAAAATTTTCTCATAATTTTCATTATAATGATGTTAATTACAAAATTTGGACCCCATCATAGACATTTCGCCACATAGATAACCCTAAAATAAATTTTAAAGTTTCAAAGAAAGCAGAGGCAAACAACATTGAGCAGCATCATGTTGCGTAATAGGTTTTCAGGTATCGTTCATTCATCGGTAACATGAGTCTTTCGCCCCGGAAGTCCACTAACTGATAGGCTCCTCTTGTATTGACCTTCTCAATGACAAATGGTCCCTCCTAAGTTGGCTCAAATTTCCCACCTACTTTGCGGTGTGCAAGAATAAGTCTTTTGAGCACAAGCACGAGGTCAACAACTTTAATGTCCTTGGGCGGACCAATTTGTCATGGGCTTGTACCATCTTTGCCTAGTAGAGCTACAAATGTTGTTGTGCTTCCAGTTGTTTTCCCTTGAGACTCTCAGCTCTTCAAGTCTGAGTTTTGCACTTTCTTCCGTTGTGAGTTGGTTGACAATAGCGACTCTAAGAGATGGTATCTGGATTTCTAGCGGTAGCACGACCTCGGTCTCATACACGAGCATATAAGGTGTACACTAAGTGGGAGTCCTAAAAGTCATCCGGTAAGCCCACAAGGCTTCTAACAGTTTGTCATGCCAATCTCTTTTATTTTCATCCAGTGTTTTCTTCAAAATTTTTACCAGTGTCTTGTTGAAAGCTTCGACCAGACCATTTGCTCTGGGATAGTAAATTGTAGAGTATCTCCAATCTATCACATGTCTTCTGACAAAATTGTTGATCTTTGTACTTTTGAAAGCTATCCCATTGTCAGAGAATATTCTTCGAGGTACTCCAAAACGGTAGACAATTTGGCTTTTGAAAAATTGAATGACGTGATGTATCGTAACCTCACGTAATGGTATTGCCTCTGCCCATTTAAAGAAGTAATCTGTAGCGACAAGTATAAACCTGTGTCCCTTGGAAGATGGAGGGTCTATCAGACCTATTATGTCCGTGCCCCAACACTCGAATGACCACGAGGCAACAGTTGGGTGTAGCGCTTTTAGAGGCTGGTGTAAGACCACCCCATGCACTTGACATTGGTGACATCTTCTGGCTGTATCTATGCAATCAGACATCATTGCTGGTCAATAATACCCTAGTCTTTTGATCTTCATTTTCATNATTGGTGACATCTTCTGGCTGTATCTATGCAATCAGACATCATTGCTGGTCAATAATACCCTAGTCTTTTGATCTTCATTTTCATTTTTGGTCCTGACCGGTGAGCGCCACAAAATCTGGTATGTACGTCCTTAAAAATATTCTATGCTTCGGCTCTGCTCAAACACCGTAGCCACATATAGTCGAATGATCTTCTATAAAGAACATTTCCCACCAGGGAGTAAGGTATGACCCTTCTTGTGATGTGGTGCACCTCAAACTTGTCTTATGGCAGCTTTCCAGTATGCAAATATTCTATTAATGGATTACGCCAATCTTCGTTGATGTCTGCAAATACATTTATTGTTTCTTATTTTCTAATTTTATGTAGAGTTTTGAAGTCGTTTCGAGACAGGACTCGTCTTCCTTGCACCGTGACTTCGATGGAATCCTCCGGGGGACATGCCATTTCATTTACGAGTTTTGCTAGAGCGTCGGCATGGACATTATCTCCCCGAGGAATTCAGTAGAAAGTTGCCTCAGGAATCTACTCCATGAGCTTCATCGTGTACTGATGGTATTCTGCTAATCTTGGTTTCAGAATTCTGTATTGTCCGGCGACCTGCCGGATGACAAGTTAAGAGTCACCATAAATGACAATGTTTGTTATATCCATTGAGATTGCCAATTCCAATTCAGAGATTAAAACTTCATATTCTGCTTCATTGTTGGTGCACGACTCTGTCAGGTGGTATGAGAACCTCAACATACCCTTATCTGGCATAATAAAGATAAAACTGATCCCTGCTTTACCTGGTATAACTGTGTCTAATCCTTTGTCTTTCATGGATGATGAAGCACCATCGAAGAACATTTCCCAACACTGCGCACTGAAAAATTCCATTTGTAGTATTTGCTCGTCTGGTAACTCGTCGTTGAGAGAGGACCCAACTAGCAGTGGGTGTGCAGTGAGAAATTCTGCTAGTATCTATCCTTGATAGCACGGAGGGGAAAAAAAGTTATATCAAATTGCAATAAGATCATTGACCATCTTGCTAAATGTCCGGAGAGTGTTGGTCGGGTTATCAGATATTGTAATAGATTAACTTTCGAGATTAGGGTAATCTTATGAGAAAGCATGTAATGTCTAAGCTTTTGAGCCACAAAAATCAATGTCAGACAATGCTTCTCAATAGGTGGATACCTTATCTCCGTCAGTATTAGACGATGACTCAAGTAGTAAAGTGCATTTTATTTACCCTCATCATTGACTTGGGCTAAGAGGGCTCCGAGAGAGTCATCTAAAGTCGCGGTATAAAGTATCAACAGTTTCTCTGGGATAGGGTCTGCCAAAACAGGAGGTGTCATTAAATATTATTTAACATCCTCAAAAGCCCGTTGTCATTTCTCTTTACAAGTAAATTCGACGTCCTTTTTAATTAATGCCGAGAAAAGCTGACACTTACCTAAGAGATTAGAAATAAAGCTTCTCAGATATGACAACTTCCCCTAAAAGGAACGTAGCTGTTTTAAGGTTTTAGGGGGAGGCATTTCCAAGATAGCTTTAATCTTATCCAGGTCGATCTCGATTCCTCCATGCGGACAACAAATCCTATAAATTTCCCGGAGATAACGTCAAAGGCGCACTTTAAGGGATTCATTTTAAGGTCATATCATCGTAACCGTTCAAACACGATCCTCAAATCATGCAAATGATCTATTTCTCTATTTACTTTTGATGACCAAATCATCCATGTAGCATTCTACTTGGTTGTGAATGAGGTCGTAAAAAATCTTTGTCATTGCACGCTGGTATGTTACTCCGGTGTTCTTTATGCCGAACGACATCCTGTGTAGCAAAAAATTCCAATCAGTGTTTTGAAGGCTGTAAGTGCTGCATCCTCGGGAGCCATCTTGATTTGGTTGTATCCCGATGATCCATCTATGAAGGAGAAAATTTCATGTGTTGAAGCGATATCCACCATCATCTCTGGTATAGGTAGTGGAAACTCATTTTTTGTATATACATTGTTCAAATCTTTGAAGTCGACACAAACGCGGATCTGTCCATTTTTCTTCTTAACATGTACAGTATTGGCTAACCATGTGGGGTATTGCTCTTCTTTAACAAAGTTGGCATCTATCAACTTTTTCACTTTGATGATGACTTGTTGTTCTATTTTAAGGCGTATTCTCCTGGGAGCTTGTTTTACGGGGGTTATATTTCTTATCCACCTCGAGTTTAAGGACTGCAACTTCTACGGATAGTCCTGACATTTCATCGTAGCTCCATGCGAAGCAATCTTTGAATTCTGTTAATAGTTTGACCAATTCTGCAAATTCTTCTTCATCAAGTAGAGAACTTATAAACGTAGGCCGGGGTCTTTCTTTAGTCCCAAGGTTAATCTCTTTCAATTCATCGATAGAAGATTTAATTTCCTCAAATTTTGGCGGAGCATCTTCTATTGGTTGACCAGTAGAGTCATCCTCTACATCGAGGCAATCGTCTTCTGACTCATTAGTAATGATCATGCAAAATTCAAAATCATCGACTGGTCCAACTGTACCAAATCTGAGACCCTCTTTTAAATTGGGAGTTCGACTTTTAGCATTCCATGGTTTTTCAAAAAGTTGAAATTTATCTTTTAGCATTTGTTTTGGTAAGCGTCCCCGTTGAATTAACTTTTGAACACAAGGTGAGAAGTGACCAAAAGGTAATTCCATTAATTTATTAGAATCAACATCCAAATTTACATGTTTTTCAAGCTCAGTAGAGGTAGAAGCACGATAAAATTTGATCGGCTTTGAACCAACACTACGAAATTTCTTGACCTCTAAACTCTTGATCTTTTGCGGGAGAATCAGAGTAAGGGTCATAGTATTCACATAGTGGTTTATCCGATCATACATTATTTCATATTCATTCTTTTCTGCATCTTATAGGGATATCTCGTACTGAGGTCTTTTCCGCTTTGTCATAATTATTTCATCTTCAGAACTATCTTCATCACCAATGTTGATGGTTGGCCTAGTCTGTTCAACAATTAAATTGATCTTTCCTCGTCCGCGTCCCCGGCCTCAACCTCCCGTGAACTAGAAGAACTTCCACCAACTCGTTGTAAGGGAGTGGTAGAAGGTTGTTGAAGCGGAGTTGTATGGCCTCCTTTTTGTGATTCTTCTAAATTTTGATCTTTATTTGTCAAAATCTCACGCGAGAAGACAGTCTTTTTTGGAGGCATGTAGTAGGCAGCATCTTCATGGATACCTTCTTCGTGCACTGAAAATGGTTGTAGGTCTCCCTTCATGCAATTCTCTTGATCATCTTTGTGGTATTTGATGAACTGGTGTAGAGATGATGGAATCATATTGTGCTCATGAATCCATGGTCGACCCAATAGAGCGTTAAAAGAAGTTTCGGTGTCGATGATATGAAATTTAGCATTTGTTACGAGTTCTCCAACCTTCATAAGTAATGTAATTGATCTGAGCGCTCTTTCTCCCTTTTGGTTGAATCCTCTTAACATCATCTTATCGGTCGTAAGCTTTTGAGCTTCAATATCCAAGTAGCCCAATGTCCGCATGCTCATCAAGTTAAGAGATGCTCCAAGACCCACTAAAAATCTAGATAACACAAATCTGCCAATGTTGACGGAGATGTAGAGCGGACGGTTGTGGTCAGCGGTACCGAGCAGCAAGTATTCATCTATGAAGGTTACCCCTGACTGTTCTCTCAACGAGCAAACTTCATGTGAGGATGTGCTAGCCAACTGAGCTAAGAAAATTTCTGGCTCAAGCAAAGCTGTAACCAGAGATTCTCTCATCTTTTTTGACAGGATCAGAGCGTCGTAGATGCTTAGTCAGGCAGGCAACTTCCTAAGATGAGCTAGCACATTATAGTCTACTTTATATGATCCTCCAATTTTATCTTGATCATGTGGTTCTTCCACTGGTGGAGGTGGGGGTATCTCTTCTTGAGTCATTATCTGTTTTCCTTTATCTGTTGGAGCTATTCTTGGTGATAACACTTTTTTGCTCCTTAAGTTAACTTCTGTGACTTCTTCTTCTTGAGATATCATTATTGAATCTTCCGGTGTCTTTTCCTCTGCGTTGGAAAGATCTAAGTTGATGGTGAGCATTGTAACATGATGCTCGAGAATTGGCTCTTCATTATCGGTGTTGTCGTAAGCGTTATTATTGATGTCTTCTTTGGACTTGACAATGAGTTCATCAAACTTTAGTACGATTTGAGGATCATTTTGGGGATCGAGATCGCAGCTAGATTGGTCATAATCAGTTACGTTATTACCAGAAACAAATAAAATGCAGCCAAAATCACAATCATTATATTCATAAGAGCCCAGAGGGACAAAAAGATAATCATACAAAGTCAAGGGTTCAAAGATTTTATTCCCCAAATCCGAGACAATCAATCTAGTAGAGGCAGTCCCTTTCCTACCCCCCGTGCTATCAATCTTGGAAGTGATGATTTTCTTCTTTTTCTTTGTCCTTGACGATGACGGATCTCCTGACAAAATCTTCATCTCGGGCTCGGAATGCTGCGGACTCTGAATGGAGGCTTGTTTTGATGCAGACTGAATCTTGTTCAGTATCTTCTTGGATGATCTGCTCCATACCTCATTCCATCATTCTTTGGTATTTGTTGAAGTTTGCTTCAATAAATCCTGTATTCGATTAAGGACCCTCTTGAGTTCATCCTAAGTTGTACTCCATCCATCTACTCCAGCATATGAATCATATGAATCATTTTATGGAACCTTTTTCAAGTTCTCTCAAATACTCCTTTGGGATTGTAATGTTCTATTCCTTGAGGTTTTTCTTGAGCCAGTCCTTAAAGACGAAACACTTGTCTATAGTGTGCCCAAACAACCGGTGGTATGGGCAATAATTTGGTTCATTCTTCTTATCCACCTCTTCAGGTTTCTTTGGATTAGGTAGTTTGAATTCTGGTTTCTTCATCAGGTTTTTGAATATTTTGGTATGATTTCATCCTTGAAAACATACACAACTTTCTGTCGCTCTAACAGGGATATTCTTTTACCCACTGTTCGAGGTGATCCCTCCTAAGGCGGTCATTGGTTGGATTGACTACTTTGTTTCTGAGAGTACTGTGACAAAGACTGGTGATGCTCTTATGCATATATCTTTATCAGCTGCTTTCCTTTGTCGACAGCCGCGAGTACTACTTATTTCTTTTCAAACACTCTGGTCACCTTAGCCCTTTCATGTGGTTCCATGTGCTTCATTTCTTCTTGAAGACTGCTAGCTTTACTGAGTATCTTCTCAAAGGATTTGATGGTGAGTCCCTTAAGCATGAAAGCTACTGGCCCATGAATGCTCTTAAGTAGAATATCAATCGCTTGATGTTTTCGTAGCTGAGGTTCACATTTCATGCTAAGGTTTCTCCACCTCAAAATATAGTCTGCCAAAGTTTCACAGGGCTTTTGCTTCTCTATCATGAGCTCTCCAATAGACACATGATGTTGCACCCCGACAAATATTTTCACAAATAGTTGTTTCAACTCAGAAAATGTTTTAACTGACCCATTGGGCAAGTCAGCGTACCAGTCAAAAGCAATCCCTAACAAACTGCTGACAAATTGTTGGCAGAGTAGAGCCTCATTATTCCTTATATTACCACAGCTGGCTCGGAAATGCGCTATATGCTGTCTAGGATTTCCAGTGCCATCAAATATCTTGAAGTTTGGGGCCATAAATCTCTTGGGGAAAGACACGACATCAAACTCCTCCGGGTAAGGTCTACTCTTCAAAATTGATGCACCACTCTTAGATTGGGCTAAGGCATCCCGCACTTGTTCAACCATTTGCTTGAATTCTTTTTCTGGCGTGACACCTAACGGAGAATCTTTCTTTGGTTGTTCGTCTTTATCTGCTGAAGTAGCCTCTCTTCTTTCATCTCTGATGTGTATGACTTCTGGCTGATTAATATTTGGAGAAGCCAATCTTGGTGCTTGTGATTGCCCCTGAATGGTGGCCATGGCGGTCATAGTTGCGGTCATCTCTTCTATTTTTTTCTCTAGTAGACTGACTTGCTCATCCCTTAGGAGGATAACCCTACACAGCTCATCTACGGCGTTCTCTTTGGTGTGAGGTTAAGCCTTGCACATAGATGTGGTAGCTCTTGTTTCGATCACATGGACATCCATGAAATCCTCCTCCAGGTAATCATTGTAATCAAAATCTTTATTATCACTATTGACGGAAATTCCGTGCTCTCTAGCTAACTCAGAAATCTCGATCCTGAGTTTCTTAAAATTCTCTTCAATTATTGATTTTTTTATCGCTTTAAGATCTGGAGGACCTTGGTGGATATCCTCTACTTGCTCCTCCATCTCGCTGGCTATTGTCGCGACGATGTCAGATATTTTAGGCACTAATTTTACTTCCTGTCCTGCAGGCTCACTGAACTGTATCGGTGGAGCGACCTTGGGTACCCATACCCTCTTTTTCTTCGATGATGATGTCTCAGGAAGGGACGTCTTAGTAGAGACATCAGTATGTCGAGGGAAGGTATGCTCCCCATGGTGTAGACCGACTACAGTTTCAAGTAATCGCTTTATCTTCATCTTTGGGATTGCAGGAATGACGGGCAAGATCTTCGGACCCAGTCTCGAGTTAACCGATTGATGACCTATGGTCCTGGTGGCAGTTTGATCAGTAGTAATCACTGAGGTATCAACTCTGTTCCTTAAGCGGAGCCAAACTGGAATGCGAGAAGGCGGTGCTCCAATTGTCTCATGGGATTGTCTGGCGGATTTGACGCCCTTCAAAATTTCCTTCTTCATATGAGGAAAAATTGCATCTCCCACTCATTTAAGTAACTTGCTAACCGAACATCCTTCCTTGGTAGCAAGTCTTCTGAAAACTGCGCTAACTCGAGTGATATGAGTGAATTTCTTTCCCTCTTCACCATGTCCATGAAGTGGCAGTAATGCGGCAGCGATCCTTTGGATACTCTCATATTCATCGATATCTGTCAGAGGATGGAATCTACATCCTCGTAGGAGTGGATAAATTTATGGTAACACTTCCTCAACTTGATGAGGCTCCTCCTCGATGGGTGTCGTATCAGGAGCCTGGGCTTTAATAGCCCTTCAAACTCTTCTATTGTGGTTCCTCCTTTGAGTTTGGGTCAGTGGTACAGTCCTTGAGCTTGACCCAATTTCAAACACAGGTGGTGGGAAAGTTAATCCCTCAGTCTGATCTTCAATGATCATCACTTCTTTTCCCTTAACAGCAGCGGGGCTAGTGGGTTTGACGGGTGCCGCAATAGCAGTAGCTTTAGCCTTTTTGCAGACAGGGAAGTCTTGAAGGTTGTTCAGGTTGAATTCTGCAAATGGCTCCTGCATTTCTGGAGTGACAATCTTCATTACCACCAATGGGGATTTCCCGAGGATAACCTCAAGATCTTCGAATCCAACTCCGAACTTGATGGTGGGAGCAAAGTTATGGGCACTGCGGTCCGTTGGCAAGTTGCAAGAAAAGGTCAGCGTTGGGTAGGCCATTGCAGTGGGCTTTAAAACAGAAAGTTTTAGGGTTAGCTATATGGCCAAAAAACTTGTAATCTTTAATGCAAGCACTGAAAATAGAGGTTGATCTGTAGACCGGGTGGGTCTTAATTTATGGGTATTTTTAACATCACTGTTTAAAAAGGTGCAAAATTTAATTAATATAAGAAAATTTTGAAGTGTGTGCACCACAACACGATTTGGTTTAATTTACGGAATAACAAATCAAATTTGGAAGGGAGATGTGAAAAAATTTAGGACCCAGTGCAGGACCTAATTAGTGGCAGAAAATGCCTAGGTGGAATTAGTCCATCGACACACCTATTGGGGATCCGACCCCATATAAAAAAGAAATTTAAAGAGTCCTTAATGGCCTTCTGAACCCCTCTGTTCAAAGATGGTTGAACAACTAGTCATGAAGTCCAAAGAGTTGACCATACCTTCCCAAGACATAATGGGTAAAGTACGTCAACGGAAGAAGAGTAATTTGGTCCAAGAGGGGCATGGACACATAACCGATGTGTGAAAATAATATTTTTTGATTTGAATGGAGAAAAAAACTTGTCCTTAGCGGAGTCACTAGAAGCTATCGACGTTATTTTTTATTGGAGGGGAGTTGCCCGTAAGAAGTTTTCGATCTCCAGAATTAAAATCCCGTCGCCCGCTTTGGAAGGACGTTGAAGTATGAAATCAAACTGACCCCATATTTTTCATAGTTTAAAATGAAAGAGCACTATACCTCAAATCATGTATCTATCCTGAAGGATAAACACAAGACTTGAGGATGAGGCTCGATCAAATAAACAAAGGAAAGTATGACGTCCTTCTGGTCTGCGAAACCGTTCGATTTGCCGATAAATTCCCCTATTAATATAAAGGATTAAATAAGGTTTATATTAACCTAGGTTCGGGCATGCTTCCTATAAGGGCAAGTCCTTATAGTTAATTACATCTTAAATGACCAAAGTCACCTAAGAAGACTCTCGATAAAAATCAAGAAATATTATCTTCAAGGAATTTCAAAGGGTAGGACTTTTTAATGAAATCAGACGTAGAGGTGTGAAAGGGGATTAGTTCAAATTTGGAACATTTTATTGTAGAATCCAAAGGAGGAAGAACTAATGGATGTCATTGATTCAGAGGCAAACCTCAATGACTTCCCAAGCTATCCTAATGTTTGGCTTCAGTTTTGAGGAGAAATATTTAGGTGTTTCATCTTGCCAATTTTAGTAGTTTGGGCTTACATTCATGTGAAATGATCACACAAATAGCCTAGAAGATGTGAGGGTTTTGGTCGTGACAAATGACAACCTTAGAATCCTAAGACGAGTTAGGGCTTATATTGTATAGCAGGGCTATACAAAGACCTAAGGATAAAGTGAAGATTTATGTTGCATAAGCAAGCAACCTCGAAGTCCTATGGCTTTGTTGTTTAAGTCTAAGGAAGAAAGATTTGTTTAGATGGGTTTTGCTGTTGAAGATGGCCGTGCTGCCCACCATGCTAGCTCCAAGCTCCTGCCGCGACGAGTTTGAGTTTTTTAGTGTGTCAAGTTATAATGTCCAATCAGGTGGCCCTATGGTTAAGTTCTTTAAATTTTATAGGGGCATATTAAAGTTGATTAGGGTGACACCGGTTAGGATCCTACGGTTCCCTCGTTCCGACACTACTATTTTCTATTGGATTCACTTAGTTTAAATGAACTTACTAAACTCAACTAAATGAGTTCCATAATTTCATTTAAACCATGGGAAGCCTCGTTAGTAACCGTAGGTTACCTCCTCCAAGGAATTCCCGATCATCAAATAGAGACATCTTAATTTAGTTGCAATTGTAGTTTTGTGTGATGTTTGTGATTAATTTTTGAGTTGTTTTTTATTTTGAATTTTGTGGCGGTGGATTTTATCTTAGTTGAATTTAATTTTGGTTTTGGTTTGATGGTTAACATGATAGTTTTAGTTTTCCATGCAGGGCGGCGTCGTTGTTTAGCATGCAAATTTGTAGGTATGAAAGAACAATATAAAGTTGCAAGAAAGACAATGCAGAAAACTTTAAAAGCGTACCTTGCGAGTCTTCTCATTCCACCACCTGAAATTCAAAATGCATGTTAATGCAGTTTACATGAAACAGGGAAGTAAAATTTTGGTAGTTTTTCTAACCCTATGTCACATCTTGGTGGGTCCGTAGGAGTTTAATTAAGGATGATTTTGTCAAGTAAAACATATTAAGTTTAATAGACTTCTGAGGTATCCAACAAGTTAGGAGAAGGAAGCAGGTCCATGCCTCCCTCTCAACAACTGGTGAAAAGTTTCGAGTTCATTTAAACCTATTATGTTGCTTAATGGTTCATCCTATAAATACTTCTAATGCTCAGTGAACATTGATGTCTTAATTATCCCTAAGAAAGAGGTAATTGTCATTTATTATTTAATTTAAAAATTATGTGAGTGATTTTCCTTAAAGGGCAAGTTGTTGTAACCTGAACACTTAGCCAATTTTTATTTAGGCTTAGTGGTGTTTCAAGGATGTTTGATTATGTTATGTTTATTTCTCTAATCCTCATTTAGTCTATTTTGATTTGGCCTAAGTCACCACTAAGCCCTTAAGACCTAGGTGAGTGTTTTAATTAGTTTTGAAAAGGTTAAGCTTTAAGTGGTCATGATTCGTGATTTGGATTTTATTTGAACATCAAAATAGAGGTATTAAATTGATTAATTATTGACTTCAAAATTCATACCCCTAAGTCCATGATCATTTAATTGTAATTAACTTCCAAATTTTAATAAATTAGAAATTTATTAACTTATCTTTTTAATGAGGAAAGTGAGATTGATTTCTACCAATTAACCCCTTGTGTTTCAAGCATAAAATAAATTGATTAAGATCAGAGGTTACCCATTTCCTTCCTTAAACTAAGCCTAAATGTTAATTAAGGCTAAATTTCTAAAATTACACATTTGCCCCTAAGGCTCTAACACTTCATAATTTGTCAAATTTAATTCAAATGACTTTGAAAATTTTGTCCTACCTTATTCATGGGTCAATTAAGACATCAGAGGAGAAAATTAAGTTTTGTATCTTTGAAAAATCTATCTGAGGTTAGACAACCCAAAGGAGCAAATTTCATATATTTTTTTGATTTATTGGAATTATTTCAGTGAAAACTCATTTTTAGCCTTTAAAAATTATTTTTAAGCTTTGAAATTCAATATCTTTATTTAGAAAATCAGGAAAAATATACTAATTGTTTCTATTTACTCAGAAAATAATTTAGAACATTTCCATGAATTTTATTTATTTATTGTTTTTTATGAATTTTTAATTATTCTAAATATTTAAAATAGGTTAAAAATCAAATTTTTATTCTAAATATTATTTTATTTTTATAAAATATCCCTGATCACAGAGAACTCAAAAAACTAAGTTTCATAATTTTTTGAGTTTTATTTTGATTTTTAAAAATCATTTAAGTGTCAAAAGTGTATTTATCTTTAAAAATCAACTTAAGTTCTCAAATGAATTTAAAATATTTTGAACTTTTTATAGTGAGTTCTCTAGAACATAAGCCACGGTGGAGATAAAAAGTCAAGTCATTTAAATTTTTATATTTTCCAAAATTAATTATTTTAGTGATTTAGTGTTTGTAAAATTTAAGTGCATTTTAAATGACTTGACTCATAGAGTTATTTCTAAAAGCTTCTCTGGCCATGGTGGACCTTTCAAAATTTTCTTAGAATTTTCTAATCAATATGCTAATTTCCATGATTATTTTAAGGAAATAATGTGCAAGATCTTGAAAAATATGGCTCTCTGTATAAAAACCTCCTCTTACTTTGGAAAAATTAGAGGATGTTTCCCTTGAGAGAGGCTACAACATGCCAAAATTTCAAGCCAATGTGATGTATCAATATGCATGGGGAATCAAATGATCTTAAATAGTATTTTATTAATTAAAAATATTTTATGCATCAAATAGACTTGAAATTTATTCCACATTATTCTCTTCGGTTCACTGAGCAATAGAGTATTTTTATTTTATTTTTGTGATTTTTCTACACAAAGTTATGGATTTTCTAAGTTAGGGGTATTTAAATAAATAGAAAAAGCCCTATTTTTCTATTTAAATTGCGAGTGCCACCTCAACCTACGATGGCTTTGAAGCTCCATGCGACACACTTCTATTTGACGCCGCCATCCACCTCAGCGCTGACTCGACCCGCTGTTTGTATCCTGAAGCGTGGTCTGGCTAGATCTCCTCCATCCATTTGATACACGCTTGATCAAACGGCTCCCCGTCATCATCCCCAATAGAATGATCCTGTGACTGTCCACACTAAAACCCTAAGATCTCAGCGTAGACTCAACCAAATCACCTCGGGTTTGATCCTATGGACACGTCTAAGTAAGGGGTATTTAAATAAATAGAAAAGGCCCTATTTTTTATTTAAACCGTGTGTGCCACCTCAACCTACGACTGCTCTGAAGCTCCACGCGACGTGCTTACATTTGACGCTGCCATCCACCTCAGCGATGACTCGGCGCGATGTTTATGTCCTGAAGCGTCGTCCGACTAGATCTCCTCTGTCCATTTGAAACACGCTTGATCAAACTGCTCCCTGTCATCGTCCTCGATAGAATGATCCCGTGACCGTCCACACTAAAACTCTAAAATCTCAGCCTAGACTCAAACAAATCACATCGGGTTTGATCCTATTGACTCGTCTAAGTGAGACGAACACATCCATACTGTAATAAAGAAATCAAATTAACTCTAAGTAGATGAAGAATCGAAATAGGCTCGGGATGAGGTGAGGTTTTATACTTTTGCTCTGAGAAGTGAAGCTTCGATCAGAGAGTCTTGGCACGTTCGTTATGATCCAAAGAAGCTAGGGATTGAGTCACTGGTCTTGGTGTAAGGCCTAAGCATGAATTTGATCACGTCCGGATTTAGGTGTTAGTCTAGAGCTATGGTAGAGGCTCTGTGGAAGGGAGATTTTATGGGGCTTTGGATTCTTTCACTCTTGTGAAGTTGTGGGTAGAGTTAATTTCAGTTTGGGTGGACTGTGGAGGTGTATTGGGTTCTGTCCTGCTTTTCGACAATTCCAAGCTTAAAATTGAGCTCCGATGATGGGAATTGGTGAGGAAAAATGGTTGGAATGCACTGAAGAGATCTTAGGGAAGCTCTGTGTGAAGTTTGGAGAGGTCTCACTAAGGAAATTTCAGCACTTAGTGTAATGGCCATGGAGGTGGTCTTTTATAAAAATGGGGTTATGGTGGCTGTCATGTTCAATTAAGAGGTGTAATGTGGTGCTTACGTGGAGGGCAGAGGAGCTCCATAGTTTTATTTGGATGAGCTAGCCTTTAGGATTGATTTGGGTGAAGCTCCATGGGGGTGGCTCTCAGTTTTGAGCTTTTTCGGCCACTAGGTTTGCTGGCCGGCCAGAGGGAGGTGGCTAGGAGCTCAGGGAACCCAGAGGAATATGTCGTAGCAATTTAGTGCAATAATACCTAATTTTGGTAAGGATATCTTAAGCACATTCATTTTTGGAAATAATATCCCTTGATTTGGGGGACCTTTGGTCCATGGCTTGATTTAGGTGGTTTCATGGTGTTTGGACTGGTCACTAAGTTCAACTAATGGCTGTGATGAAGTTAATTTGGTGACTTTAGGGTGGTTAGCTCATATTTAGCGCATGGGTCCAAGTGGGTGCAAATGACCAAAACTTGGGTTTGGGCTAGGTTAGCCATATTAATTGGCCCAAATAAATGTTGTATTTTGTGTAGATGATCATAAGGAACAGCTTTGGTGAAGAATAGAAGTGGTTTTGAGCTCAACTGAAGGGTCAATTTGTGGGAATTTTGAACTTTAATCAATTTGGTCATGTTGGGCTAGGCTTGGTTCTAGCTTGGGCTAGCCTTGGGATAATTCCAAATTGATTATTTTGAATGGTTAATAGGGACCTCATGAAGAGTTTTCAACATGAATTGGATGCCAATTTGGGGGTTAATGCAATCAATTGGGTGAAATTTGGGGACTTAGCCAATTTGGAGCTAAATTTGGGAATTTTGGATTTAGGCCAAAATCAAATGGATTTGAGACTCCAAAAAAGCCAATTTATGGTTGATTTTGATGTATAGGATTGTTAGAAAGATTTGTTAACATTAATTGAGGCCAATTGATTAGACTATAGGTCTAATTTGGTGAGATTAGGTCATATGGTCAAAATTGGGGTTTTGACCCAAATCAAATTTGGGCTCAAATAATGGGCCAATTAGGCTTGGGTTTAGTTTAGTTTGGTCATCTAAAAAGTGAATTTGAGTTTAGGATTGGAATTGGGGCCAATTGAGATCAAATTGATGGATATTTGGGTTGAATTTGGGGAAATTTGGGTCTTTAAAGGTAAATTTGGGGATTTTGGTTAAAGGTGGTCACATTGGTAAGATTGGGTCATTTGGTAGTTGAGAGAAATGAAATTGGGAATATTTGGGATTTATTGAGATTTTATGGGATTTTTTGAATTTTTTGGGATTTTGGGCCCAAGAGGGCTATTTTGGTAATTTGGGGGTGCTTTAGGGGTAAAAGACCAAGATGGGTATTTTGGTAGAATTGAGGTACCAACCCTCACAAACAAGCCATACACTAATGAAAACCCCTTTTTGGGTCCTCTACATAGTGGTCTTAGCCAAACCATAGCCCTAGGGCTAGTAGGTTTAAGAGACCATCTACATGAGTGTCCCTAAAGATCAAGGGACCTAGGCTAGAAATTTAAGTTCAGGGCTGTGAGTAATTGTGGGTGCAGATAAGTGTAGTGAGTGTAGTGANAAGACCAGGGGATGTCATGGATTCTAGAGGAGAACCTCGGTGACTTCCCAAGCTATCCTAATGTTTGGCTTCAGTTTTGAGGAGAGATATTTAGGTGTTTCATCCTGTCAATTTTATTATTTAGGGCTTACATTTGTGTGAACAATCACACAAATATCCTAGAAGATATGAGAATTTAGGTCGTGACAAATGACAACCTCGGAATCCTAAGACGAGTTAGGACATATATTGTATGGCAAGGCTATGCAAAGGTCTAAAGATGATCTGAGGATTTACGTTGCATAAGCAAGAAACCTCGAAGTCCTATAAATTTGTTGTTTAAGTCTAAGGAAGGAAGAATGGTTTAGCTGGGGAAGACTGGTTTTGCTATTAAAGATGGTCGTGCTGCCCACCGTGTTAGCTCCAAGCTCCTCGCCGCGATGAGTTTGAGTTTTCTAGTGTGTCAAGTTATAAAGTCAAATCAGGTAGCCTTATGGTTGAAGTTATTTAAATTTTATGAGGGCATATTAAAGTTGATTAGTGCGACACCGGTGAGGATCCTACGGTTCCCTCGTTCCGGCCCCACTATTTTGTATTGGATTCACTTAGTCAAAATGAACTTATTAAACTCAAATTAATGAGTTCCATAATTTCATTTAAACCGTGGGAAGCCTCGTTAGCAACAGTAGGTTACCTCCTCCGAGGGATTCCTGATCATCTGATAGAGACGTCTTAATTTTATTGCAATTTTAGTTTTGTGTGATGTTTGTGATTAAATTTTGAGTTGTTTTATATTTTGAATGTTGTGGAGGTGAATTTTATCTTGGTTGATTTTAATTTTGGATTTTGGGCTTTGGTTTAGTTTGATCATATGAAAGGTGAGATTGAGTTTAGGATTGGAATTTGGGTCAACTGATATCAAATTGTTGGACATTTGGGTTGAATTTGGGGAATTTGGGCCCTTAAAGGCAAATTTGGGGATTTTTGTTAAAGAGGGTCAAATTGGCCAAATTAGGTCATGTGGTAGTTAAGAGAAATGAAATTGGGCATATTTGGGATTTATTGAGGTTTTTTTGGAACTTTTGGAATTTTTGGAATTTTGGTTTATGGAGGATTATTTTGGTAATTTGGGGGTGTTTTAGGTGTAAAAGTCCAAGATGGGTATTTTGGTAGGGTTGAGGTACCAACCATTACCAACAAGTCATGGACCAATGAAAACCCCATTTTGGGTCCTCTGCATAGTGGTCTTAGCCAAACCATATCCATAGGGCTAGTAGCATTAGGGGACCATCTACATGAGTATCCCAAAAGATCAAGGGACCTAGGCTAGAAATTTGAGTTCAGGGTTGTGAGTGATTGTGGGTGTAGATAAGTGTAGTGAGTGTAGTGAGTGCCTTAGCTTCACACCAACACCCAGGGTCAACCTTAAGGTCCAACAGTCCTAAGGGTGACTCATCTTGAGTTTCCCCCATAGTGACCCAACCTACTAAGTGCTAGAGGTTAGGACCAATATGTGGAACTTCAAGTTGACTAAAGAAGAGTTTGGAATTTCTAGTGGTGAGGGTGCCTTTTCTAGTTTTCTAAGAATAGTCAATAGGAAAATCCTATGACTAGACCTTAGGCTACTAAAGAGGAAAAACTAAACCTCAACCAAAAGTGAGGTCAACAACCCTAGGTTGGACTGGGATGACATGATTTAGAAATGAATTTACCTCAGTTGACTTCCGTTAACCTGTTTTGGATGTTTAATTGGACTTGGGTTGGCCTGAGTTGGACCTGCGTTAAATTGGGTTGGACATAAGTAAGATATGAGTTTGGGTCATGCCGAGTTTAGACTAGTGTTTGGGTTAGTTGAGACTAGAGTTTGGGTTAGGTTAGGCTAAGGTTTGGGTTAGGGTTAGGTTGGGTTTGGGTAGACCTAAGAGAACTAAAACCTCCAAACCAACACCTAATCCTTGGCTATTGAATTGGGTTGACTTACACACTAATAAAACAAATTAACTCAACATAAAATAAAGTAGAGGGACAGGACTCATTGGTGAAAAAGGCTACAAAAGATCAAAAGAGTAGGAGGAGGTAAGAACTGGATCTTCTCTAAGTCCTTTATTGAAATCAATTTTAAACTGCTCTCTTGACATCATCATGCTGCCTTTTTATATTTTGCAGAGGCAATGGTGGGAGCCTTAGTGACCATTGATTGAGGTTGGGATTGACGATCACGATCTCTTCTATGATTGTACCTCCCATGGATCACTAACGGTGAAATTACAGATCAATTTACTGTTGGATCTGATGATGAAGGCCACAAATCACTAGTGTGGCTCTGGTGTGGCATTCAAAGAGTTTGACGTGACCGCATCCAGAAACTCCTAGGCATAGCTACACCCAAACTGATAATTACCATTCCTACGAACTGGTTGCAGGCACACACGCACGACTATGCACCCATGTGTACACTGGTGTGTGTTGAGCTGAATGTGAGTTGGCTTTAAGTTGGAATGAAGGGTTGACTAAATTTGAGGTAAGAAAATGGACTCCCAATATGTGTGACAGACTGTTCAAGGTATGATGCACACAAATTGATGTTGATCAAAGAGGTCAACCAAGTCCCAATGATTGATATTTGAGATGTGATTTCAAGTTTTCTATTTTGATTTGAGTGTTTTAAAGATATGGAGTTACAAGTTTGTGAACTGTAATGTTTAGGATCCACTGAAGGATTCAGGTTCATCTAAACAATAATGGGGGAAAATTGTGGATTCGCATCTAACTAAAAAAGTGAACATGGTGATTATGTTAGGATAGAATATTATGGGGATTTACATTTGTCCTGAGGGCTAATAAAAAGAGTATAAGAACCGACTAGGCTACAAAGGGAACCACTCAAAATGACATTCAATTTTGGAAATTTGCTCTGAAAGGACATCACTGGGACTATTTTCTAACCTGAGAGCATGTCAAAGAATGAGGAAAATCGAACTACATGAGTAAGGAAAATGCTGGGTCTAACATTCGTCTTAGAGAGCAGTTGATATGATTAAATCTGGAAGAAGAACACTAGAACTATCATTCTATTTGAGAGCTACTTAAAGAAAATGTAGAATTTGGATACACTAGGAAGGAAAGTATTAGGACTAATGGACATCCTACAGAGTAAATGAAGTGACTAGATCAGGAAGGACAACATTGGGACTATCATTCATCGTGAGAGATAATCAAAGAAAACTGAGAGTTTTTCTACACTCGGAAGGAAAGCGCTGTGACTAGTATCCATTCTCTAAAGTAGATGAAGTGACTGGATCAAGAAGGATAACACTGGTAATATTATTTGTTCTGAGAGCTAGTCAATGAAAATTGAGAATTTGTTTACACTAGGAAGGAAAGCATTGGGACTAACATCTATTTTACGAAGTAGATGAAGTGACTAGATCAAGAAAGACAACACTTGACTATCATTTAGCCTAAGAGCTATTTAAATTAAATATAAAATATATCTACACCAGGAAGGAAAGTATTGAGACTAACATCGATCCTAGGAAATAAATGAAGTGACTCGATCAGGAAGGATAATGATGGTACTATCATTCAGCCTAAGAGGAAGTCAAAGAAAATATAGAATTTTTCTACTATAAGAAGAAAAGCGCTAGGACTAACATCCATCCTAGGAAGTAGACAAAGTGACTAGATTAGAAAGAACAGCGTTCAGACTATCTTTCATCCTCAGAGCTAGTTGAAGGAGACATAGAATTTGTCTAGATGAAGAAGGAAAGTGTTGGGACTAACATCCATCCTAGAAAGTAGATTAAGTGACTAGATTAGGAAAGATAATATTGGGGCTATAATTATACCTGAAAGCTAGTCAAAGAAAATATTTATGTGATTAACTAAGTAGTTGATTTAATTTCATTAGGGAAATTAGTTTTTTTGGGCATGGTAGAGAATATGGGGGCTCCAATAAAAAACTAGTCAAGTGGTCAATTTAAAGTAGACAGATCAAGGACTGACATCAACCTTAAGTTCTTGCCTACTTTTCTTAGAGATGAACCATTGGGCTTTGAACTTCTAAGGGTTCTTCTATAGTTTACAATGACTATACCAAGAAGATGCCCACTCTACTGGATTATTGAACTAAGGCATTGAATTATCTAATCATATGTGGGGACTAAGGTCAATGAACTGTGAATGAGGAGATGTTGTTTAATTTTATATTTGTTGGGGGATGTTAATTTTATCAAATGACTAAAACTAAGAAAGTTTTCTGCAAGGATTTTGCTTGCTCTAGACTTACTTCAAATTTACCAAGGCATTGGTATATTTTACCCAACAATAAAGTAAACATAGTAAAACCAATTGCTCTGTGCGGGGGCTGTATCAAAGCTTCATCATGAAAGAGAAGAGCCAATGTCAACCCATTCTTCTAGTCCACGCTAAACTGTCATAACGATCCTGACTTGGTGGTGTGCAATGAGACTCATCCTAGCTTTACTTAGCCTATGTGTCAATTCTTGTTGTGGTTTGTGTGTCAGCAAAAATTTAATGAACTTGAGAAAGAAAAAAGTTGTGTGTTTGGTGTTTGATGAGTTAAACTAAGTAAATAATTATCAATAAACTTACCTCTTCTCATGATTAGTAACTCAAAGCATTAAGCTACATCAACCATTATAACAGTGACTAGATTAATGAACCTAATATCATAATTATGGTGTCATGTGGGGCATTCTCCAACTTTTAATAGATCTTAGTTAAACGTGTGGAAGGGAATGATCAAGTCCAAACCTTATCTAACTATATTTTCACAAGGTGTTCAATGAGTGTACTGGAATGTAATAAATATACTCCAAATTTATTCAGTCAAGGTGTGGGTCTGCATCATCAACTATTATTAATTAACAATACATGGACTTGTGATAGGAAAAGATTCTTTATAGGTGTCCAAAAAAATATACGATTGGAAAGATGCCCATTGACCAATCCATTATTTACAAGTCTAAAGTACTGAATTCATAGGATCCAAAAAACCTTTGACATCAGTTAACCCTACCAACTCTTACAAATTAGTCCATTCTAATTTCAACAAGGGAGCTCTAACACTGAGTCAAACAATGATTGATTTTAGATCGCTGTTACATATAAATAACTCTATCATAGTTTTACTTAGCCAAGTGTTAATTTTGTTGGGGCTAGTTTTAGACCAAACAAAATTGACAGACATTGAAGAAAGAAATATATTATCTTATCCATGTGTGATAAGCTGGTGACCCAACCCACAATTACACAATTAATTAAGTTCATAAATATGGTCAAACGGTTGAACCAATTTATATTCAACGACTAGTGTGCAAAATTAAATATTATATAAATATGATAAAAATGGTTTGTTGATCCCACTTTCTGGTACGATAATATTATGATGAACGTGCGGATAGATTCTTCATTATTATTATTTTATATTTCTTCTTTACAACGACACCAAAAACTTGATTTCTGTTATATTTAAATATTTGAATACTAAGCAAGTATATGTATCATTATCAAGTAATATAGGACTTTTTGATTAAGCCATTAAATATCAAATCCAAAGGGAGAACTAAAAACTTTTAAGAAGAAATTAGACAACAAATTCTACTTTAAAAAAGAGCCTTACTTTAACTATAGATATTATGGTTGGAATGAAAATTTGATTCTTTTTGGTAATTTTTTGTAATTAGAAATAAAGTAAACAACTAACTAAATTTAACTAGATTTTTGTAAGATGAAAACAATACAAACAAAATACCTTTTTTGTTATGATGAATCAGTAACATGTATCGAAATTTTGTCGAGAAATATTTAAACTGTGTTGTGCCAATAAGGAACAATATCATTCTTTATCCTTACTAGAGATTCCATAAGAACATTGGCTAATCTAAAGTTTGAATAGTCCTGAAGACGGGCTAGGTAGAGAAGATACTAGTTCTCACTTTAAAGTTCCATCTTCTCCCTCTACCTGGGGGCTAGCATCTCATATCAAAACCTAAAATAATATACTGAATTATGGGTTTTAGTCTGTCACTTTAAAGTCCACTTACTCCACACTCTTCAAACTTTATTTCCCTATTTATTTACACTCAATCATATGAATTACATTCTAATCCATACAATCTCATGTTATTCTACCATTAGTTGACTTAGAAAATACCATCGCAGATCTTAAATGTTCTCATAATAAATTTTAACATTTCAATTTTACAAATCAAGAAGTAAATGAAGTGTAAGAATTAAATCATCACAACTTATTCCAACAATATAGATCAATACTTCACACAAAATCCTTCCAATACTTAATTACTTATCATTTTAAGAAAAAAAATAAACAAAAACACTCAAAATTCATGGATAAAACACAAAAAACATTTATGTTTAAAGTAGAAATCATGTAAAAACACAAGAAGTCTAAATTAAAACCAAATTTAGTTAGGAAGATAAAAATTTATCTCAATTTCCTCTCCACCAAACTCTTGAAGTTCCTTTGAATCTCTTCCTATCTCTTACAACTCTCCCTTTATTCTCTCTAAAAATATCTTAATTTTTCTATGATAAGTGGGCGACGATAATTCAATCTAAGTCTTCTTTTCTTATAGTTTTCCAAAAAGTGCTTTGGCGTTTCTTCAAAATGTGTCTGCATTCAATGAATCTTCCAAGAGTTGCCTCTTTTCAAGAGCCATTTAACTGTATTTTCGTACCCATTAACTATAATTCACATTCTCACCAAGAGTTGCTTTGAATACCCCTTCAAAATTTGTCTAAATTCATTGAATTTTCATCATAACTACCTCTGGCACGTATGCACGAGGTGTTCGGCGCTTAGGCATGGCCTTCTATGTCTTTTGGTGCTTAAGCATCAGTCTTGGGTGCTTAGGCTCCATAGTTCATTTTCACAACTTCTTCATTTGAGCTCTAAATTTGATCCTTTTTCACTCGTTTCACCATATTTCATCCATTTAATTGTACCTAAAAGAAAAACAAATAAATATCTTCCATTAAAGCACAATATCCTAAAAAATTGGTATAAAAATGTGTTCATAAAAGCTATATATTTTAGGCATATCAAAATCCCCCAAACTTAATAAGTTATTTGTCCTCAAGTGACAAACCAATCTTTCAAAACCAAAATAAGCAGATTATGCAAATGAGTTTCTTCAGGATATTCTAAAATTTTGTTTTAGAAATGTAGTAGTTCAATTTAGAAAAAAAAATAGTAGATGAGACCAACTTAGAGTTTATAAAACTTTAATATAAAGAAGTTTGAAAATATGAATTCCTATCTAGTTCAAAGAAAGTTTTAGATTTACTTGTAGATTTACCAAATATAGGGTTTAGGCATTCTATCTCCCCCACTTAACATTTTTATTAAGAATAATTATACTTATTATATTACATCCTTAAACTTAAGAGTTTCTCAATTTTATACCTTAAAAAGATCATATATGGAACCAATTTTTGATTAGGCACTAATCCTCAAGCTTCTCCACCCTTTTTCAACTTTACTTTTCTTTTCTTTTTCTTTTTCTTTTTCCTTTTTCTTTTTCTTTCAGAATCTTTTTAATCCTTACATTTCTTTAGGTGAGGATTACTACATATGGATAGGCCTTTAATGGTTTTTAATTTCACTCTTCGTTTCCTAAAGTAAAGGTTTGATATATATCCTTTACTTGAAACTATAATATTAGTTTTGAAAATTATTTTTAATAAAAGAAAGTTAAGTATTGAACATAAAAGTCTAGTCCCTTCTACATTTTTCAAAAATACAACTTCTCCTACTAAAGATAGTTAAACAATATTTATCATTTCTATACTAAAAATTTTTAACTTTAAATTTTATTCATAACTATAGGTTTCAACTAAATTTTCTAACTCATTTCTATATTCAAATTTTTACTTCTCTAATATAACTTCATTTACATAATCATTTTTTTCAAGCAAAATAAAATTTATTTGTAGCACATTTGAGAACAAATAAGATTCAAGTTTTGAAAATTGTTTTTCATCCCCCCAAACTTAAATTTTAATAAGCTAAACATTTTAGCATAATATATAAATAGGCAATAATGGAAACTAAAAAGAATATTCTTACAAGAATTTTCATATCCTAAATACACAAATAAAAAAATTAAAAAAAAAGTTAAAATAATTTGATCAAATTTTATATTTATTTTAACATATATGAGATTCTACAAACTTCTATGCAGTGGAGGATAACATGAAAGAAAATAAACACACTCTAACGTAATTTCATACTACAACACAAAGAAAATACATGGTTGTAAATTGAAAATTTAAACATGAAATTCTTAAGTGAAAGTTAGCAATATTCTAAATACTCTGAAATAAGTTGTTCACATACCAAAAAAATACACTAAACAACAATGTTCACACAATTAGTACCACAAAAACAAAATATACCTACTCAAAACAACAAAACACATTTCTAAACATCACAACATTATCCAACACAACAAAAGACATATAACAATAACAGTCCTAACATCTACAACAAACAATAACATATCAAAGATTAGCAGTCAAAACAGTTGTAACACATAAAAGTTCATACAATTTAAAATTAAATATTCAAATCAATGTTCTTCCTCCTCCTCAGCATCATCATTATCCCAAAAATTTGTAGAATCATAGTGACGGTAATGTGGATATGAAGAAAATACCACACTTTGGTCACCTCTGATAAGGCGTTCCAATGATGTGTGAAATTTTTCTTCATAATCACTATCTCTTCATATAGGTATCAATATGACCTAAATAATTTTCTAAATTCAGTACTTTATCCACAGTGTAGTTGATGTTATCTAACATCCTCTGCATTAATTGTATCTGCGCATCAAGACTAGTTGATTGGCTTTGTGATGAAGATGCTTGTGAAGTTGAAGCACGAGATGTAGAAGCATCTGAACCTCTTGAAAATCCTCCTTTCCAACCAAATATAAAATGCTCTGAATAACATTTCATGTTGACACTAGTAATAAGCTTTAGTGGTTGCAAAATCTCATCCCAACTATCAAATCTCACACCAGCCTACTCGCATAAAGAAAAGATTAAGGATGTGAATCCCAATCCAGCAATAGTGACATCTATGACAGACTAGTGATGGCCTGATAGGTTAAGAATCCAATATAAATCAGCTTTGACTACTAAATACAGTAGTTCAAAATTGCTCTCTCTCTCTCTTGTAACTTTACTCAGATGATTTGTAAAGATTGATGGGCTGAAATAAAATAGTGTCACGCTTTTGTCGTGGCATCAAACTTTGAAGTAGGAAAATTCACTCTCCCTCATTAGGATTATAATTTCAATTAAAACATAATAAACTCAGTGGTAGATGATAAAATGAATTGACTACCTAAGGGGAAAAAGCTTTTCGTTTCCCTCTCACCATAACCAGATCTTCCTCTGCCTCAGGGAGATTAACATATAACTCTCTAACTACATAAATGACCGCTACAACATAAAAACAATAGAAATGCTCCCACTGTTAGTGAACTATCAAATCTTCCACAGCTTTGCCTGAATTTTTAAAGCACTGCTCAGGAATCAACTTTCTTGATTGCATCGCTTCTGCATATCGATCTTGAGCTTTTGAACTGACAAATTTACTTGAATCGAAAGTACAATTCCCCTTACTCCTCTTCATCTTTAGTGTCATTTCCTAAAAATCACATAAAATTTACAATAAATCCTCTCAAGTCTAAGTCACTAAACTTAACTTCTAAAGGCTTAACCTATCATTTCCATGTATTTTTCATAGATTTTTCGTAAGTTTTCAACATGAATAGTGATTTTTACATAATTTAACAATGTACTCCAAATATATGGTAAATAAAAAATTTCTACATAGAAGTGAAGCTCTCACCTCGAGAAGATGAAATCTAGCAAATTTAGCTCAATTCTACCATGAAATCTTCAACTTTGGAGATGCCCTAGATCCAAAATTGAGAACTCAAAAGGAAGAAGATGACGTCAGGGGGGTAATGGTGATTGTTGGTTCAATTTCTCACTTTTAACCATTTGCGAATCGATTTTCATGAACCGATGCTTAAGTGCGACTGGTTCGATGCTTAGGAGCCTACCTCTCGGGTAACCAACACTAAAGTGTGGGGTTATGGTGCATAGGCGCTACTGTACAATTTTGGATACTTTTGATTTATAAGTTAAATGCACATCTTGCCTAAGTCAACCACCCCTAAATGGTCTTATAAATATTAATAACTGTTTTCTTCCCCTGCTATTCTCCTCTTTCTCAAAATTCACAAATTTTCACAATTTCAATTTAAAATTAAATAACATATAATTTTTCACACATACAAACACTTTCATTAATTTTTCTAAACAAATACCAACACAATTTTCTCAACAATGACAAACACTTTCATAAATAAACACATATTATCTTTAATCCAAAGATTCTTGGATAAGAACTACTAATTCCCTCACATTTGTTGGGTGAGGTAAATTAACGATCACTTATATTTTTGCAAATCTACTTCCATACCATTTTCTGAGATATGATGTCCCAAAATAATTCCTCCTGCTACCATAAATTGGCATTTTTCTCAATTAAAGACTAAATTTGTCTCTTCATAGCGCTTAAGAACACTTGATAAATATTCTAAATATGATTCAAATGAAATTACAAATAGTGAAAAATCATCCATACAAATTTTAATGCCTTTTTCAATTAAATCACATAAAATAGTCACAATACATCTTTTAAATGTAGTAGGAGCATTACATAAACCAAAGGAAATTCTTATAAAAGCAAATGTACTATAAGGACTGGTAAAAGTTGTTTTCTCTTGATTCTTTAAAACTATTTGTGTTTGATGAAAACAAGTATATCCATCCCGAAAATAAACATATTTGTGCCCAACTAGTCTATCCAACATTTGATCTAGAATAAGTAGTGGAAAATGATCTTCCCTAATGGTGAGATTTAATTTTCTATAATCAATGCATATTCACCACCTTGTGACTTATCTTGTTGGTATTAACTCGTTATTTTCATTAATAGTCACAGTCACTCCTCATTTCTTAGTGAAGTAGACTAACTCATGCACTATTCGAAATATGATAAATAATTCCAATGTCTAACCACTTTAAAATTCATTTCTTAACAATTTCTTTCATAACAAGATTCAATATCTTTTGTGGATCTGCCATGGGTTTGCAATTTTCTTCCATAAGAAGTCTGTGCATACAAAATGAAGGATTGATTCCTTTAATATCAACAATTGTCCATCCAAAGTCTTTCTTATAATTCTTCAACTTTTTCATTAAGCTCACTTCTGCTTCTAAAGTTAAATCTGAGGAAATTATAACCAGTAATGTTGAGGAATCACCTGAAAAAGACATATTTTAAATGTTTAGGAAGTAACTTCAATTCAATTTTAGGAGGTTTTTAAATCGATGGACAAAAAGATTATCTATTTCTATCATGTCCAAAACTTCAAAACTTTCTCAAAAATAATTTGAGTCTTCCTCATGAAAATCATCAAATTGCTCTAATTCCTTATCTTACTAGTGTTCTACCTCTTTCATTTCAGATTTCTCTTCATAAGTTGCTTTGAAATGAAATTCACTTAGATATCTTAGTACATTCATTGTGTAACATTCATCATTTTTACCTTTTGCAGGATACTTTATCGATTTTGAAATATTAAAAGTAACTATTTGATCATTGGCACACATAGTTAATTCACTTTCTGCACATCTATCATTGCTCTTCTCATGGCTAGAAAAGGTCTCCCTAAAGTGATAGGTATCTCTTTGTCTTCCTCCATATCTAGCACAATGAAATCAACAAGAAAGATAAATTGATCCACTTTTACTAAAACATCTTCTATAAATCCCTTAGGATATGTTATTGAATGATCTGCTAACTACAAAATAATAGTAGTAGGTGATATTTTTCCTAATCCCAGTCTTTTAAATATTGATAATGGCATAAGGTTAATGCTTGCACCTAAATCTTATAAAGCTTTCCCATAAAATTTGTCTCTTATTGCACATGGAATTGTGAAGCTACCAGAATCTTTGAGCTTTTTAGGATGCTTTTTCTAAATTATAGCACTACACTCACTGAGTGCAACAGTCTTGTGATCTTCAAACTTCCTTTTTCTTTTAATAATATCCTTCATAAACTTCACATAGCTTGACATTTGTTTTAAAGCTTCAACAAATGGAATATTAATCATAAGCTTTTTAAAGATTTCCATAAATTTTGAAAACCATTTGTCTAACTTTTGGACAAAGTCTTTGAGGAAATGAAGGTGATGGCTTTTTTAAGTCAATTTTTAGGGAAGAAATAGGTCTCTCTAAACCTTTCAGAGCGTCCTCTTTAAGCTCTTTAATTTATTCTCTCTTTACTTCAATCTCTTTTAGAACTCTACCTTCGAACTCTCTTCCACTTCTAAGTTGAACAGCTTTTACTTGCTCTTAACTCTGGTCTTTTGGATTTACCTCTATATTGCTAGAAAGTGTTCCTTGGGATCTATTACTTAATGAATTTTTTGTTTGTCCCAGTTGATCCTCAATATTTCTAATTACAACTCCTTAACATTGTATCTGATTTCCTATTTCACACCACTTCTTATATAGATAACTTTTTCTCCTTAAATTGTGGATTACTATTAAAACCTAGAGAATAAGTAGATCTATAACTATTATTACCTTGGTTGTTCGAGTTTCCCAATGGGTTTAATTGGTTTTTCCCCATTGCTGGTTATTACCACCCGAATTCTTATTATTCCAGTTAAATTTAGGATTATTTTTCCAACTTTGGTTATAATGGTTTGAATATGGGTTATTTAGCTTATTATTCTTGACATTCAAAGTTTCTAATGATGTTTGAGAATCTACCATTTAACCTAATAAATTCACTTCAATAATTGAAATTGGTTGAGAAAAATTCATTCCAAATTGGTCAAACTTCCTTGAAATTGTAGGAACTTGATTTGCTAACATTGCAAAAGCATCAGATTCATGAATATTTGTTACTTTCTTAGTATTTATCCTCTCAAAAGGCCATTGAAAATTAGTAGTATCCAACTCTTCAGTTATGCATCATGAAATGATTTTGATATCAATAAACCACCATTTTTTTCCTGGCAACGGTGCCAAAAACTTGATCCCACTATCTGGTAAGATCGTATTACGATGTATGTGTGGTTAGATTCTTGATTATTTTAATTTTATATTTCTCATTTGCAATAGTGCCAAAAACTTTATTCCGAAGCATGTAAGAATGCAACTATTATATTTAAATTTTAGGATACTATGCAAGTAAACATATCATTATCAAGTAATATCAGACTTTTTGATTAAGCCCCAAAATATCAAACGTACAAGGAGAACTACAAACTTTTAAGAACAAATTAGACAATAAATTCTACTTTAAAAATATTCTTACTCAAACTATATATATTATGGTAGGATGAAAATTTGATTTTTTTGGTTAATTTTTATATTAAAAATAAAGTAAACAACTAAATAAATTTAACTAGATTTTTGTAAGATGAAAGCAATACAAATAAAATATCTTTTTCCTTATCATGAATCAGTAACAAGTATTGGAATTCTGTTGTGAAAGTATTTAAACTGTGTTGTGTTAATTATAAGCAATATTATTCTTACCTTACTAGAGATGCTATAAAGAATATTGGCTAATCTAAAGTTTGAATAGTCCTAAAGATGGGCTAGGTAGGGAAGATACTAGCTCTCACTCTAGAGTTTCCTCTTCTCTTTTCACCTGGGGGCTAACATCTTGTATCAAAACCTAAAAAAATCGACCGAATTGAAGGATTTATCCTGTTACTCTAAAGTCCTCGAACTCTACACTCTTTAAAGTTCATTTCCCTATTTATTTTCACTCAACCATATGAATTACATTCTCATCCATACAATCTCATGTGATTCTACCATTAATTTACTGAGATAATACCATCACAGATCTTACATGTTCTTATAACAAATTTTAACATCTCAATTGGCCAAATCAAGAAGTAAATGAAGAACAAGGATTAAATCATCACAACCTATTCCAATATTATAGATCAATACTTCACAAAACTTCCTTCCAACACTTAATTACTTATCATTTTAACGAAAAAGATAAAGAGAAATACTCAGAATTCATGTAGAAAACACAACAACACTTACGTTTAAAAGAAGAATAATGTAAAAACACAAGAAGTCTAAATTAAAATCAAATGTAGTTATAAAGATTAAAAAATATCTTAAATTCCTCTCCACCAAACTCTTGAAATTCCTTTGAATTTCTTCCTTTCTCTAACAACTTTCCCTTTCTTCTCTCTAAAAATATCCTAATTCTTCTATGATAAGAGGGGTGATAAAGGGAAGAGGGGTGGGGGTAATTTAATCCAAATCTTCTTTTGTTATAGTTTTCAAAAGGTGCTTTAGTGTCTCTGCACAATGTGTCTACATTCAATGAATCTTCCAAGAGTTGCCTCTTTTTAAGAGCCATTTTAATTTATTTTTGTGCCCATTAAATGTAATTCACATTTTTACCAAGAGTTTCTTTAAACACCCATCCAAAATTCATCCAAATTCAGTGAATTTTCATCATAACTACCTCTGGCATGTAAGCGAGAGGTCTTCAGTGTTTAGGCGTGGCCTTCTATGTCTCTTGACGCTTAAGCGTCAATCCTGGGCATTTAGGCACCATAGTTCATTTTCACACCTTCTTCATACTTGCTCCAAATTTGATTCTTTTTCACTCCTTTCACCATATTTCATCCATTTAATTGTATCTGGAAGAAAATTACACAAATACCTTCTATTAAAGTGCAATATCCTAAAAAATAGGTATAAAAATGTGTACATAAATGCTATATATTTTAAGTGTATCATTTACACACCAAAGGTACTATGCAAGTATACACATCTTTTCAAGTAATTTAAGATTTTCTTTAAAAACCATAGTATCGATCCCATAAAGATAGGAAAAACTCTTATAAAATTGACTTTAATTGAACCTTCTTTAAATTTTAGTAAACTTATATAGAAAATGATTGCAAGTTTTTGTGTAATATCTAATCCTATAGAATTAAGAGGAATGTTAAATATGCTAAGTAAATGCAAAATGTAAATGCAATATAATCTAAAAGGGTTTTTTAATATGAAGTTACATCTACTCTAAACTAGCAATGTATGAAGAGTTCAAACTTGTATAGATCATCATTCCCCTTGCAATGAGTTTATAATTAGTCCAGGAAAATAAATTTAAATATAATTAAGGTATTGTAACAAATAGGAGCAATTTTATTTTTTTTCCTCTATCGAGTGCATAAAGAACACTGGCTAATCCAGAGTTTGTTCCCTAAACCCATGGTTAGGCTAGGAAGATACTAGCTCCCACTCTAGAGTTCCCACTTCCCCTCACCTAAGAGCTAACATCTCACTTTAGTTTTCAAACATCAGGACCAAATTGAAGATTTTACTATGTCACCCTAAAATCTCTAATTTTATGCCCATAAAAACTTATTTCTCTATTTATTTTCACTTAACCTCAGGGAATAAATTCTCATCCAAGATGCTAAATTTGATTCTTACTATGTTGGAACATAACCCATTTTGGGTCACTATGTTTTACAATAAATTTTAATAAATCAATTGATCATATCAATAAGTAAATTAAGCATAGAGTTTGAACCATCACTATTTATGGAATTTTTAAAGCACTCCTACTAAACTAAATTCTTACACATAATTTATTTTCATTGTAGAGAGAAAGACAAAGGAAACTACTCAGATTTCATGGTGAAGAAACAAGAACATATGGATTTATTAAAAAAATAAAAGTTTACAAGATAAAACTATGTAAAAAAAATTAAGTACACAACTTTTCTTTGAACTCCTTCCCAAGCAATTCTTCTAGTTCCTTTGAATCACTTACTCTACTTACAATTCCATTACAAACTTACTTAGAGTTGTAGTGAAAAAGATATCTCTCACATCTCCTCTTCTCCTCCAAGTCCAAGCAAGCCTCCAAGACTTTCTCCTCTCTAGGAAGAATCCACTTCTCTACAAAAGAATCCCTTTTCCTTCTCTGAAAGTCTCTCTTTTGAATCTCTAGAAATCTATTTAAATAGATCTCTCAAAATACCTAAGGTTTTCTTCAAGCACCTCTTCAAAATTTGTCAACATTTAATGAATTTTTTAGATAACCGCCTCTGACGCCTAGGAGCCAAATTTTGGAGCTTAGGCGCCAGAATCTGCTGAATTAGCTTTGGCATTTTTGCTTAATTTGACTCCAATTTCATCTATTTTCATTCCATTTGCTCCATTTGCTCCATTTAATGTACCTACAACAAAAAAAAAATCAAAAATACCTTTCATTAAAGCATAACATCATAAAAAATAGGCATTGAATGTGAAAGTAACAGAAACATATTTTAGGCATGTCAAAATCTCCCAAACTTAATTGTTATTTGTCTTCAAGTAGCTTAGTTTTTTTGAAAAAAAAATTTTAATATGTGGTAGTGGGCTTCATTGAAGACCTCTATAGTTTTTTCCTATTAATGTGGCAGTCATGAATTTAGGAAAATTTTAGTAATTCATTCTAGAAATAAGAGATGCAATTATTTTATAATCAATTCTAGGAATTCTAATTTTTTTATTAATTTCAAAAATTAATTTTAGTTTGAAAAACATAGGAGTCTCAAAAAAACAACAATTAGAAATTAAGAGAACTCTACTAGTAAAGGTAAACTAATGTTGTAAGAAAAATAACAGCTCAGATCTATAATAAAGTTTATTTCTTTAAAATGATTTAAGCGAAGCCAATTTTTAAGTAGGCATACCCTCAAGCTTCTCCTCACCTTCACATATACTTTTCTTTTCTTTTCTTCTCTTTTTTACTTTCAGGATCATTTTCAATCCTTTCTTTTCTTTTTCTCTGTGAGTATTTTTATATTTGGATCAATCTTTAATGATTTTGAACTTCAATATCCTCCTCTTAAAGTTAAAAATTTATCACATTTCTTTACTTTGATGATTGTATTAATTTTCAAAAATGATTTTCATAGAGTCTCAATTCTTTAAAGTATAGATCTAAGATTCTCAATATTTCAAAAATAAAATTTTTTTTTTTACTTTAAATAGTAAAATCATATCCCTATTCTCTTTTAATTAATATCTTAACTATTAGAACTAACATTTATCAAATTTCTTAAGTCTACCACAATATCTATAAAATAAAAAAAATACAGTTCTATAAAAATAATACCACATACCCCATACCACTTTTAAGAAGATTTTTTCTTTGAATATAGTTTCTTAAGGACAAATACAATTATGTTTTTCAAAAGATTTTCTCCCTCTCCCAAACTTAAATTTTTCTTAATAGGTTAAAACATTTATGACAAAAAATATAGAAGTAGAAAAAAAAATTTAAAAATGATTTTTGTAAAATGGGTTTAACATGAAAGTATGTAAGTACTGGAAGAAGGTATGCAACAACAATAGATCTTAATTAACACGTGTATAACAAAAAGAAATTGCTAAGTACAAGAGTTTTTAAACATAATAACTTGCATAATAATAGTAGTAGAGTACAACAACCAGTAGTGCAGTAACACAGACAATAAGCAGTATAAGCAACAAACAGTAATAAATCCAAATTGCAACAAGTCCACAACAAAAATTTCTACACTAAATAGTTCAGAACATCTATCACAACTAAAGAAACAAACATACAATAAACAACACAAAGATACTAATCCTCTTCATCATCTCCTTCTATCTCCTCATCAGTCTCCTCCTCCTCTTCCATCAAGTCCTCTAGGTGATAGTCCAGAAAATAAGGAGTTAGTGGAAACTGAACATTATGATCTCCTTGTAGAAAACTCACCAAAGATGTATTGAAACTCGTATCATAATCATGTTTGAGTTTCAAGTATTCCTGGACATGACCAACCTTATAATCAAAATCAGCAACTTTTCCATGAAGATATGTTATGTCATGTTTCAAAGCCTGATAATCACTATAAAGATCTTCTAGAGTGGCTAAAGTTTGAGCAGTTGTTGGTCTGGAGGTCGAGGTAGAAGGAATATTTGAACTTCTTCTCCTAGATCTCAGTTCATCATGAAATGCATATACTTTCTATTATTGATGCTCTCAGGTGTAAACTCCACTCTTCTTCCTCAAATATAAATCGGGTCATTAGAGGCTTCAGGTGAATTGGTGTAAAATTCCCAAACAATAGAAATTATCGCTATCGTGGTGAGGAAACAAAAACTTTCCAAATGTCGGGTCATAATTAAGCTTTCAACCACTGCCCCGAGATTGAAGAAAGCCCTCTCCCGAATCAACTTTCTAAGAGAAAGAAGGTCATTGTATTTGTACTAAGCCTTAATATTGGCGAACTTCTAATAATCAACTCAAGCCTTCCTTTTCCTCTCTTAGTTTTAGGAGCCATAATCTATAAAAAATTTCAAAAAATTTCACATAAATTCCAAACTATATTCTTAAACTCCCAACAATATTTTTCTAAGGTAAGAATCTTTCTACCATGGATTCATCACTCATTTCTTCCAAAAAATCCAAAATTTGGCACATGAACAATGTGAGAAGAATCCATGCTGAAAATAAAAATAATTTTTCATTAAATTGAAGCGCTTGCCTTGAGGAGATCAAATTTGAAGTTTTCATGCCAAGAAATCACTCAAAAACCAAGATTTGAGAGCCCTAAGAAGTGCCCACACTGTTTTCCACGAATACTAGGAAGAAGATGAAGACAATTTTGGCAAATAAAAGATTTTTAACCTAGATTCGTAGTTCAGTTGAACCGGAGCTTAGGTGGCAAGTTGTAGCACCTAAGCACTAGGTTTTTGGGTTTTTGGTGCCAGGTTTTGGCGCTTAGTCGCAAGTGCCCAGTTTTTTTTTAATTTTTTTTATCAAATTTTAACAATAAGCACTGCACAATAAGGCATTACAAACCTTAGTAAGCCAAATTCAAAATTTTTAAACATCTTCTAATTTCTAATTTTTGCAAACACCAACAATCACTTATACTTAAATATAAATACAATACCTATACAAACACTAATATAAGTTACTCACAACCTTTAAAACACAATTTCTAAATTCACTTACAGACTACTAATAACACAAACATTCAAAATGTTAGAAAGCCTACAAGCACACAACAGAGTCAGCAACTTTCAAACACACATCAAAGTGACAAGAACATATAAAAGCTACTACGAAAAATTCACTACATATTGTCATCAACCTCACTATCTACTAATATCTCTAAGCAACTGATGCATGTACAAGTTGTAGAAGGGATAATTCAGGAAGTCCTCTGAATCTTCTTCAATCCAATAATTCTTCTGTACATCAGGACTTGTGCATCATGGGTTACAATAGCATGATCTGACTATTATTTCATCTACCAATCCAGATGATTAAACTGATCAGTAATGTTACTGTTGACCTCACTTTTGGTTGAGGTCTAGAAATTTCTTTAGTAGCCTAGGTCTAGCCATAGGACTTTCCTATTGACTAGTCTTAGAAAATTAGAAAAGGTACCCCAATCATTAGAAACTCAAAACTCTTCT
>NEWO01000120.1:22059-61958 GCA_003013225.1 Phalaenopsis aphrodite | reverse complement strand
AAAACTAAATTTTTTAACGTCCTTCCGAAGCGGGCAACGAGATTTCAATTCCGATGACCGACAGCTTCTTACGGGCAAACCCCACACCAAAAATAGTGCCGACAGTTACCAGTCCTGTTATGAATCATTGACATCTCCTTCTTTATATTCTTGATTTCATCTAAGATACTAGCCAAATAATTTGTACATCAAGGTAATGATCATGTGGAAGGGCGTGAAGACTGATACATATAAGAACTTCCTCCATGCATTGCATAAAGATTGATGTTATCACTCATCAAGATAGACTGGTCCATGGGCTTCTAGGGAAGAAGTATCTTTTGCCAACTTTCATAAGGGAGCTGGGCTTGACTACAAAGTAAGAAAATAACAGTAGGGTGTCCAAGCCCATTCATGGATCCATTTAGTGCAACTCCAATGATGAATCTGTAAATAAGTTCCCCCACATCAATAGGTCTTTCCATCTGAATACACTAATTGAGGATAACACTTTCCTTCATTACTTCCTTGATGTTTGTGGTAGGAATAAATTTGAAAGAATTGAAAAAGTGTCAAGGCTTAGATGGTGAATTTAATCTTGCAATAGTACAATTGACCTTGGAATCACTTCTAAATTTCCAACGTTCATAGATGTCCGTCAGGAATCTGAAGATCTCAGTAAAATTGTCTTTGGTTAGAGTGAAGTTAGCAAATTCAAAAATTGGCACGCCATCTACCAAGAACAATTCATTGATCCTTGAAGGAGTAAAAGGTATTAACTTATTTTGAACATAACCAATCCATGATTTAATTCATGAAGATTTGTATAGAATTCCATCACGACAAAGATCAAAGCGGCAGCAGTGGTGTAGCAAAACACTTCCCAATGCCTCTGTGCAATAATTGCCTTAATCTTCACTCCAGGCATGATGAATCGTCTTTCTCTTATCAATTTCTTCTTCACCAACGTCCTATCATGAAGTCTCTATGCTTCTTTGCTTATGAACTTATTCTTATCAAAGACTCCAAGAGTTTAAGTTGCAAAAGCATTAAAATCCATGAATCTTGAAATTCAGTGAAATCTCAAGACATTTATCACTCCCAAACCTTCTAAATGGTGAAGAACAAAATGAATTGAAGGTTTGGAGGAGGGGGGGGGGGTTATAATGGCAAAAAATGTCAGAAAAACTGAAAAACCACTATATTTTGTGATTCTGTAAGTGTGGCGCCTAGGCGCAAGATTTCGGCACCTGGGCACCTATGTGCCAGTTTCTCTGTGTTCTGGCGCCTTGGCGCCGTATCTCAGTGCCTAGACTCCAATGCACAATTAAACACTTGTTCTTCATAGGTCAAAATATACATCTTGACCTCCTTTAGGTCATTAATTATATCTTTTTAAGTAGTAACAATACATGTGCGACTCTCAAACACAATCAGACAAATGCACATAATCAGATCTAAACAAATGAAACTTAATCCACTCTAATAACTATGGGTTGCCTCTCACAAAGCACTTAGTTTAACATTGTTAACCCCACATATCCACATCTTACTCTGGTCAACCAAACGTTAGGATTTCATTAGATATAAATCTATTTCCATGAAAGTAGGGTTTCAACCTATGTCCATTTACTTTAAAAATTTTATAATTTTTTAGATCTTTGATATCCATTGCATCATAAGGATATAACTTTACCGCAATGAATGGCCACATCCACCTAGACTTCCGTTTCTCAAAAAATAATTTCAATCTTGAATTGTGTAGTAAAACTTCTTATATAGGTTCTAGATTCTTTAATAAAATCTTATAATCATGCGACCATTTCAATTTTTCCTTATAAATCTTTGCATTTTCATAAAATTCATTTTTGATTTCCTCAAGCTCATTCAATTGCAATAGTTGTTACTCATTTGTATCTTCCAAATTATAACAAAATTCTTTAATAGCTCAATAAGCTTTATGCTCTAGTTCTATTAATAAGTGACAAGCCTTCGCAAATATGAGTTTATATGGGATCATTCCTATAATAGTTTTATATGCCATCCCGTAAGCCTATAATGCTCCATCCATTCTATCAGACCACTCCACCCTATCAGAATTTATAGTGTTCAACAAAATTCTTTTTTTTTCTTGGTTGGATAATTCAGCTTGACCACAGGTTTGAGGATGATAAACATTGGCAATTCTATGTCTAATACCATATTTTTTAACTAATTTTTTAATCTTCTTATTCCTGAAATGACTTCCTCCATCTGTAATTATTATTCTCAGCATCCCAAATCAACTAAAAATATTTCTCTTTAAATTTTGCAATGCTTCGAGCATCACAGCGAGGTAAAGCTACAACTTCTATCCACCTTGAAACCTAATCCACTACAACTAAAATGTATATATTTCTGAAAGATGGTATAAATGTTTCTATAAATTCTAAACTCCAAACATGAAAAATTTCAACCTCTAAAGTAAAATTGAGGGTTTTTTCATTTCTTCTAGATCTATTGCTTACCCGCTGACTTTGACATAAGTATTAATATCTCAAAAAATGTAGGACAATAAAATCCAGATTGTAAAATTTTATATGCATTTTTATTAATCTCAAAGTGTCCCTAAAAATCAAAATCATGATATTTTTGAATAATTTGTTGAGTTTCTTCCATAGGTATACATCTTCAAATAATTTTATCATTACATTGTCTATATAAATATGGGTCATCCTAGAAATAAGATCCTGCATCATGCTTAAATTTCTTTTAGGTATGTCAAACCATAGGGTAAAATGTTACTAACTATGAAATTAACTATGTAGCATACCACGAAACACATCTTTCAATTACAGTATATAAATTTTAATTAGAAAAATATTCATTAATTTCATTTTCAATGTAATCCAATGTTCAAGCTTACATAGATGATCAACAATTTGATTATCAGTTCCCTTTCTATCTACTACTTTAAAATCAAATTCTTGCATCAGAAGGACCCATTTGATTAACCTTAATTTTGTATCCTTCTTCAAAATTAGATATTTAATATCAGCGTGATTTGTATGCGCTATATATTTAGTTTCAATAAGATAAGAGCTAAATTTATCAAAGGCATATACCATCGTTAATAACTCTTTTTCTGTAGTTGCATAATTAATTTGAGCTTCATTTAGAGTTTTACTAGCATAATATATTAGTTTAAAAATTTTATCACATTTTTGTAACAAAATAACCCCAATAACATAATCACTCGCATCATACATTAATTCAAATGGTTTCCCACAAATCGAGTGAAACAATAATAAGAGCAGTGATTAATTTTTCTTTTAATAATTCAAAGGCATTTAGGCACTCCTGATTAAAATCAAATAAAGTATCTTTTTATAAAAGTTGCAATAAAGGCTTAATAATTTTTTAAAAATCTTTCATGTATCACTTGTAGAAACTAGCATGTCCTAAGAAACTCCTAACTCCTATCACTATAGTAGGAGGATGTGGTTTAGTTATAACTTAAACTTTCACCGAATCTACTTCTATACATTTTTCAGAAATTTTATGTCTAATTACAACTTCTCCTACAATCATAAATTGACATTTCTCTCAATTCAGAACTAAATTCGTCTCTTCACAGCATTTTAGTAATTTTTCTAAATGATTTAAACATAATTCAAATGGAGTACCAAACACTGAAAAGTCATCCATAAGAACTTATATTCCTTTCTTAATTAAATTGCACAAAATGGACGTCATGCACCTTTGAAAAGTTACAGGTGCATTGCATAATGTAAAGGACATCCATCTAAAAGCAAAAGTCCCGTAAGAAATTGTGAATGTGGTTTTTTCTTGATCCTCAGGAGGTATATAAATTTGGTGATAACCGATATATCCATCTAAAAAGTAGAAATATATGTGCCCTACTAGCCTGTCTAACATTTGATTTAGAAAAGGTAAGGGAAAGTGATCTTTCCTTGTGGCGAGATTTAATTTTCTATAATCAATGAAGATTGGCCACCCAGTGACTTATCGGGTATGAATTAATTCATTCTTCTCATTAATATATATCGTCACTCCTCCTTTCTTACGAACACAGTGGCTAAGACTGACCCAAGCACTATCTGAAATAGAGTAAATAATTCCAGCATCTATCCTCTTTGTAATTTCTTTCTTAACAACATATTTCATTATAGGGTTCAGTCTCCTTTGAGGATCAACCCACGACATATGATTCTCTTCCATTAAAATTCAACACATACAAATTGAAGGACTGATTCCTTTAATATCAGTTATTGTCTATCCAAAAGCTTTCTTATAATTTTTAAAAATTTCCATTAATTTTTATTCTTGATCTTCAGTTAGGTCTGAGGATATTATAACAGGTAATATAGATAAGTTCCCTAGTAAAGCATAAGTAAAACCTTCATTCTACTTCAGGCAATTTTTCCATCAAAGGTCTAAAAGATTTAATGTTTTCACTCATGTCCAACAACTCAAGGTTTTCCTAAACATAATTTGCTTCCTCATTAATCTTTTCAATTATTTCATCATTCAAATCAATATCTTCTTTATACTCATATTCTTGTTGTTCCAATTTATCTTAATAATGTTCCTTGAAATACCTGCTACTTAGATGATTGATAAGTTCCATTCTAAAACAACCATACTCTCTTCCCTTTGTTGGATATTTCATTATTTTTGATATATTAAATGTCACTTCATGATCATTGACTCTCTTGGTTAACTCACCTCTTTGCACTTCTATCATAGGTCTTCTAGTAGCAAGAAAAAGTCTCCCTAAAATGAGTGAGATTTCTTTATCTTCCTCCACATATAGTATAATGAAATCAATAAGAAAGATAAATTTATCCACTTTTACTAATACATCTTCTATAATCCCCTTTGGGTAAGTAATTGATCGATCAACTAACTGAAGAGTTACAGAAGTGGAGGAGATCTCTGCTAAGCCTAACCTTAAAAAAATTGATAGAAGCATATGGTTAATGCTAGCCCCTAGATCACATAGAGCTTCCCCATAAAATCTATATCCTATGCACATGGAATATTAAATCTACCAGGGTATTTTAGTTTTTGAGGAAGTTTCTTCTGAATTATTGCGCTACACTTTTCACTAAGGGAAATGGTCTCATTGTCTATAAACTTAGTTTTCTTTTTAAGAATTTCCTTCATAAACTTTTCATAGCTTGGTATTTGTTCCAAAACTTCAGAAAATGGAATATTAATAGTTAACTTCTTAAATATTTCCAGAAACATTTAAAATTTTTATCAAATTTTTCTTGTTGAAGTCTCTAAGGAAATGGAGGTGGTGGCCATTCTAAATTGATCGTCATTGGAGAAAAAGGTTTTTCTAGGTCTTGAGGAATATATTCATCAGACTTTTTAATTTCTTTTCTCTCTTTCTCAACTTTAGTCTCTTTTTGAACTTTCGTCTCTTTTGACCTCACTATTTATTGAGGTCTAGTTTCCTCTTTAGTAGTCCTGTTGACTATTCCTAGAGGACTAGAAAATGAACCATTGCTCAACTTGAAGTTCTACATGTTGGTCCTAACCTCTAGCACTTAGTAGGTGGGGTGAATATGGGAAAGCTCAAGGGGCATCCCCATAGGACTGCTTGGCCTTAGGGTTGGCCTTGGGTGTTGCTTTAGAGCTAGTTCACTCACTTACACTTACTTTCACTCACATTCACTCAAAAACCTAAACCCAAGCTTGTTGACTTTGATCCCTTAATCTTTTGGGAGACTCATGTAGATGGTTGTTCCTGAAACTGCTTATATGCAACAACATAACAATAATTCTAATTATATTTTCACTTATATTTCCTTATTTCACAATAAAACCAAAAACTTGATCTTGAAGAAAAATAATAATTTAAATTTTAATTTATATATATTGGGATACTATGCAAGTATATGTATCATTATCAAGTAATGTATGAATTTTTTATTAAGACTTGAATATCGAACCCACAAGGAGATATGTAATATGCAATTTTTAGAAAACTTTCTATTTTAAAAAGATAATTATTTAAACTGAAGACGTTTTCACAGAAAATAAAGTTTAAATATTTTTGGTAATTTTAATATTTTGACAAAAACAAAACCAACTTAAAAAGTTAACTTGAGTTTTTGTACAAGAAAAGCACTAAATATGAAAATATCTTTCTCCTTATCATGAATTAGTTATAATTATAGGAATTATGTTGTGGAAGTATGCATATTGTGTTGTGTCAAATACGAGCAATAATATTCTTTACCCTTACTAGAGATGCTATGAAGAACATTGGCTAATTTAAAATTTGAATAGTTTTGAAGACCGGCTAGACAAGAAAGATACTAGCTCTCACTCTAGAGTTCCCTCAATTCCCTCTACCTAGGGGCTAACATCTCGTATCAGACCTAAAAAATAAATCAAGTTGGGGGCTTTAACCTGTCACTTTAAAGTTTTCTAATTCTACACCCTTTAATGAATATTTCCCTATTTATTTGCACTCAATCATATGAACTACATTCTCATTCATACAACCTCATGTGATTCTTTCAAATTGTTGACTAAGACAATACCAACCCGGTTCTTACATGTTCTCACAATAAATTTTAACATATGGATTAGCCAAATGAAGAAGTAAATAAAGTACATGAATTTAAATCATCACAACTTCTTCCAACATTAAAGATCAATACTCTCCACAACTTCCACCCAAAACTTAATTACTTATCATTTTAAGAAAAAAGATAAGGAAAACTACTCAGAATTCATGGAGAAAACAAAACTATGCTTTAGTTTAAAAGTAGAAATCATTGTCAAACCAACAATAAGTTTTATTTAAAACCAAAAGTAGTCTAAAATAAAAGATAAAAACTCATCTCAAGTTCTCCACCAAACTCATAAAGTTCTTTTGAATCTCTTCTCTTTTACAACACTCTCAATATAAAACTAAAATAAAAAGGAAAAAAATGTGGTGCCTGAAAATCTCTCCAACTAACTCCCCAATTTTAGAACTTTCAAAACTTTCCCAGTACTTTTAGGACCCCTTTCAAAGTCTCAATCTTTCTTCTTTTATAATTATCCAAAAGGTGCCTTGGTATCTCTTAAAAATGTGTCTTTATTTGATGTATTTCCCCAAAAGATGCATCCTTTCGCAATAATTTTCGTCCATGGTTGTTTTAACCACCTATTAAGCTAATAGGTACGTCAAAAAACTCTTCAAAATTTGCAAAAAATGAATCTTCTCATCCAATAACTACCATTGACGCTTAAGCGTGGGGCCTTTCACTTAGACGCGGCCTTCTCTATTTAACCAACGCTTAAGCGATAGATTTAGCTTTTAGGAGTCCAAACACTTTTGCACATTTTTCACTTACCTTCTCTAAATATGATCCTTTTTCACTCCTTTAAGCATTTTTCACCTTTTTACCTGTACCTGAAATAAAAACACAAAATACCTTCCATTAAAGCACAATATCTCAAAAATGGGTATAAAAATATGTCTAAAAACGCTATATATTTTAGGCATATCAAAATCCCCCAAACTTAAAATGTTACTTGTCCTCAAGTGACACTTCAATCTTTAAAAACTAAATATGTATGATATGTATATGACACTTCAATAAAAAATTTCCTCAAGTGACCAACTTAAAGTTTAGAAATTTTTAAAGATGAAAATATGAATTCCTATCTAATTCAGAAATATTGTAAGTCTTAGAAATTTAGAATTTAGTTCTTTTATTACTCCACTTAAAATTTTTTATCAAGAATAATTTTACTTACTATTTTATATTTATAAGCTTAAGATTTTCTCAAGTTTTATACTTTAAAAAGATCAAATGTAGAACCAATTTTTGATTAGGCACTAATCCTCAAGCTTCTCCTCGCTCACTTTTTCTTTTTCTTTTTCTTTTTTTTATGCAATGATTACTATATCTAGATAGGCCTTTAATAATTTTGAATTCTACTTTTTCTTTCCTAAAGCAAAGTCCTGATACAAAACTTTTACTTATAAATACAATAATAGCTTTGAAAACTATTTTCAATAAAAGGAATTCAAGTATTAAAAATAAAAGTCTAAATTTCTAAAATTTTCAAAAATACAATGTTTCTTACTAAAGATAGTTACTTATATTAATCATTTTCTACACTAAAAACTTTTAATTATTCTCTTACTCATTTCTAAAATCAAATTCTACTTCCCTAATATAACTTCACATACGTGATCAATTTTTATTTTCAAATCAAATTCACTTGTAGTTCATTTTAGAACAAATAAAATTAAAGTTTTAAATATATTTTTCATCCCCCCCAAACTTAAATTTTTAATAGATTAAACAGTTTAGCATCAAATATATATAAGCAGGAATGAAAATTAAAATAACTGCTAACAGGAATTTTTATACCCTAATGATACTAGTATAAAAATAAAAATAGGAGTAAAATTATTTTGATCAAATTTTCTAATATTTTCATTTCAATTCAACATGTAGAGATTCAATAGACTTCTAAACAGTGAGTATAAACTTAAAAGCAAATTAACACACTAACTTGACTTCACAATCTCAACATAAAAACAAACTCACAAACTTGACAAAAGAAAAATACAGAGTAGTAGTTTCTGAAATTTAATATTTAAGACCTAAGTTAGCAAGATTTTCATCTTTTCAAAAGACATAGAATTAAGTTAAGTTCTAAACTAACTAAATCATAAATCTCACAGCAATTACTACCCTAGAATTTAAAAAAAAACTACTAACTAACACAAGCATCTCAATAACCATAAAATACAAAAGTCCAAAACACAATACATAGTACATATCATCACAAAGATGCAAATGTAGCAGTACCACACTACATAGTCCACAACATAAAAATAAACAGTACATCACAAATCTCAAGTCCAAAGCACATAGTCTAACACATATTACAAACATAAAAATCTCTGAATTCTACTCCTCATCTTCTGAATCACCTCTATACCACTTTTCAACAAGCTCATAATCAGGATATCGAGTATATGGAGGAAATTGCACTCCTTGGTCGCCCCTAATTAGGTTCTCCAGAGATGAGTGGAATTTCTCTTCATAATCACTCTTTCTCCTACTATTCCTATCAGTATGCTCTACAAAACACTCTAAATTTTGAACTTCATCTGCGGTAAAATTAATATGATCCATCCTCCTCTGCAATAATTAATCTTGGGTCTCAGTAGACTTACCTCTAGATGTATAAGCACGTAAGGTAGATGGTCTAAATGTAGAAGCAGTAGAGGTAGAAGCAGCAGACATCTTCATTCCATAACTCCTAGAAAATCCTCCTCTCAAGTCAAAAATAGAATGCTCAGAATAAGTTTTCACATTCACCTTAGTGATGGGCTTTACAGGTAACAACACTTCCTCCAAGCTATCATATTTAACTCCACTCTGCTCACACAAAGAAAAAATTAAGGAAGTAAATCCCAGACTTGCAGTAGTAACGACAGTGGTAGAACAAATGATAGTCTGATAAATCAAAGCTCTTATGTTGATACGCTTTCCTTCCTGGATACAATAATTTAACGTCGCTTTCTCTGGTCACTTCACTAAGATGATTTGTTGGTAGCAAATGAGCAGAAATAAAATAGTGTCAGGCCTTTGAAGATACACATAACTTTGAAGTTGGGAAGTTGACTCTCCTCTCATTAGTGATCTTCCAAAGTCCTCTTCCATCAGTCAAGTAAAAAATAATCTCATCTAACTCCACTTCAGTCGGACTATAATTTGCATAAAAATATAATGTATCAGGTGGTGGATGATAAAATAAGTTTATTACCTCCAGTGAAAAAGGTACCAACTTTCCTCGAACCATGACTCTATTGTCTTCAGCCTCAGGGAGGTTTGCATAGAACTCCCTAACAACAGAAATAACCGCCACAACAGAGAAACAACAGAATCGTTCCCACTATCGGTGAACGATCAAATCCTCTTCGTCTTCACCTTGATTCCTAAAACACCGCTCCTGAATCAATTTTCATGATTATAACACATCACTGTATCGATTACGAGCATTCAAACTAACAAATTTACTCAAATCAAAAGGGCTCTTTCCTTTACTCCTCTTCATTCTTGGTTCCATTCTACAAATTTTATAAATTCCAAAAATAACATAAAAAATCAAGTCTAAATTACTAAACTAAACTTCCAAATTATAAACCACACTTCCCATGCAATTTCCATAGATTTTGTTTTCTCAATTTTCATCATGAATAGTGAATTTTCGAATTTCTCCAAATGCGCTCAAAATACATAGTGAAAATCCAAATTTTTTGCATAGAAGTAAAGCTCTTACCTCAAGGAACTTTGATTTAGCAAATTTCACTTGATTCCACCAAGAAATTTTTACTTTAGATGAGCCCTAGCTCTAAAAAAATTGAGAACTCAAGAGGTTGAAGGTGATGGTGGCATTAAAAATAGTGTTTTTTGGGTTGAAATTTAACTTTTAACTGTTCGCGAACCGATTTTTGTGAACCAACGCTTAAACACAGGTAAATGGAGCTTAAGCACTTCCCTCTCGGGTTGGCTTGCGCTTAAGCGCTAGATGTGGCATTTAGGTGCTAGTGCAGGATTTTCAAAAATTTTAAATTAAAGTAAAATGCACTATTTGCCTAAGTAAACCACCCATAAATGGTCTCATAGCACTTAAATGATATTTTCAACTTCGTATAACTCCTCTCTCTCTCTCTCTCTCTCTCAAAAGTCTCCATAATAACTATTTCAATTCATGGCTAAAAATAACACAAATTTTCACACAAACAAACTTATTTTAATTCACAAACAAGTATAAATATCTTTAAACACTTAATTCTCACTCAAAATAGTCTTGGACGAGAAAAATTTCCTAAATACAAATACATAACAATCAATCCACTTCAGCTTTATGAGCATTGCCTTATCTGCTTCCTTTATATAACTAGTATGGCTAAATTTCATCTTCAATTGCCATCCAATATTCTCTAGATGTGCACGCAACTTAAGTGCCTTTGTCTTCAATAAAGTCAAAGTATTCTCAATTTTATTGATCTTCACTGATATCCCTTCAATGCTAACGACTAAGAAACCATTATACATCTCTTGTGCACTTTGACTAATGAACCTCTTTCTCATAGTTTCTTCCTTCTTCAAATCTATCTCCCATGAAGACATTTTCTCTAAATCACACTTTCTCTTAGACTTTTAGGGCTAGAAATGATATGGGGTGAAATTCACTCACAAAATCCTTTTATTTAGAGGCCTAAATCCTTCCAATAACTTATAGACTTGTTTAGAAACTGCCTTAGCACGTTTTTAAAAACTAATTGGTGGTTAAACCTTCTAGAATATTAATTTGGCACATGTTTTTAAACTGCCGCGCTTAAGCCGGATCTGGCACTTAAGCGCTAGTGCCCATTTTTGCACTAGTCAACTTAACATCCAAATTCTCATTCTAACATGTCTTGGTCACTAAATAAAGTCTTAAAATATTTACTAACACATAATAGTTTCAAAAATACTACCCTAATTTTCTTAATCACACACAAAACAACAATCAAAATAAAAATACTCTGATAACTATGGGTTGCCTCCCAATATCATTTCATCATTAAATTTATGTTGATCTCCTATAAAATAAGGTTTCAGTCTATGTACATTAACTTTAAATATTTTCTCCAACTTGGGATCTTTAATATCTATAAATCCATAAGGATAAACTTTTATCACAACAAATTGGCTCATACACATGGACTTAAGTTTGCCTGGAAATAATCTTAACCTTGCATTATATAGCAAAACTTGTGGCCCTGGCTGAAAATTTTTAGTAAAAATCCTTCGATCATGCCACATCTTCATCTTTTCTTTTTAAATCTCGGCACTCTCATAAGATTCATTCTTTATCTCTTCAAGCTCATTTAATTACAATAATCTTTTCTCACCAGCATCTTTCAAATTATAATTAAACTCTTTAATCGCCCAATAGGCTTTATGCTCAAGTTCAAATGGTAAGTGACAAGCTTTCCCAAATATTAGCCTATATGGGGACAATCATATAAGAGTTCTATATGCAGTCCTATAAGCCCACAAAGCATAGTCAAGTTTAACTAACAAATCCATTTTTATTGGATTCACAGATTTTTTTGATAATTCTTTTTATTTCCTGATTGGATAATTCAGTCAAACCACTTGTCTGAGGATGATAAAGAGTAGCAATCCTATGATTTATATGATATTTACTTAATAACTTCTCCATTATGGCATTTCTAAAATAACTTCCCCCATCAGTAATGATAACTCTCAGCATCCCAAATCTAAAAAATATGTTTGTTTTCAAAAATTTTGTAACACTTTGAGCATCACATCGAGGTAAAGCAATAGCTTCTATTCATTTGGATACATAGTCCACTACTAATAGAATATATGAATTTCCAAAAGATAGTATAAATGGTCCCATGAAAACTAATCGCCAAACATCAAATATTTTAACTTCTAGCATATAATTGAGAGGCATCTCATTTCTTTTAGAAAAATTTCCTACTCGTTGACATCTATCACAAGTTTCGATATAAGCATTAACATCTCTAAAAATTGTAGGCCAATAGAATCCAGATTGTAAAATTTTGTATGTTGTTTTATCAACACCAAAATGGCCTCCAAAATCAGAATTATGACATTTTTAGATAATTTCATAAGTTTCTTCTAATGGTACACATCTTTGAATAATTAGATCCTTTTCTTATTTATATAAAAATGGGTCATCCCAAAAAATAAGTCTTAGCTTCAGAAATAAATTTCGTATTTTGTTGGTATGTCATTCCATATGGGATAATATTTCTAACAATAAAGTTTACAATGTCAGCATAACACGGAGCACGCCACTCATTAATAGTGAAAAATTTTTTATCTAAAAATCTTCATTAATTTCTTTTTTAAAACAGAGTGGTTTTTCTAACTCAAGCCTAAACAAATGATCAGTAATTTGATTTTCAGTCCCCTTTTGATCTACTATTTCAAAATCAAATTCTTGCAAAAGAAGAATCCATCTTATAAGTCTAGGTTTAACATCCTTCTTTTTCATTAAGTACTTAATAGCATAATGATCTGTATGCACTACACAATTAGTTCCAATTAAATATCATCTAAATTTATCAAAAGCATATACTATTGTTAATACAATTTTTTTGTTGTTGTATAATTTATTTGAGTTTCATTAAGAGTTTTACTAGCATAGTAAATTACTTTGCAAATTTTATCATATCTTTGTCCTAAAACAGCTCATATAGCATAATCACTAGCATCACACATTAATTCAAAAGGTTTTCCCCAGTTTGGTGAAGTGATTAATTTTTATTTTAATAAATTAAAAGCTGTTAGGCATTCCTCATCAAAATTGAAAATTGCATCTTTCTCCAGTAGCTGACATAAAAGCTTAGCAATCTTTGAAAAGTCTTTAATATACTGCCTATAGAATCCAACATGTCCTAAAAAACTCCTAAGTTCCATTACATTTGTTGGATAAAGTAAATTAACGATCACTTGAATTTTAGCATGATCTACTTTCATACCATTTTTTGATATTTGATGACCTAATACAATTCCTCCTGCTACCATAAATTGGCATTTTTCCCAATTAAGGAATAAATTTGTTTCTTCACAGCGCTTAAGAACTTTAGATAAATATTTTAAACATGAGTCAAATGAAGTTCCAAACACTGAAAAATCATCGATGAATACTTCAATCCCTTTTTCAATTAAATAAAAAAAAATTATCATCATACATCTTTGAAATGTAGCAGGGGCATTACATAAACCAAAGGACATCCTTCTAAAAGCAAAAGTACCATAATGACTGGTAGGAGATATTTGTATTTGATGATAAATAGCATATTCATCCAGAAAAAAAGGTATTTATGCCCAACTAGTCTATCCAGCATTTGATCTAGAAAGGGTAATGGAAAATGATCTTTCATAGTGGTAAGATTTAATTTTCTATAATCAATTCATATTTGCCACCCTGTAACTCGTCTAGTAGGTATTAATTCATTATGTTCATTCACAATTCCAGTTACTGCTCCTTTCTTAAGAACATAGTGAATTGGAGTAATTCATGCACTATCTGAAATAGGGTTAATAATTCCAACATCTAACCACTTTAAAATTTCTTTCTTAACAACTTCTTTCATAATAGGATTTAGTCTCCTTTGAGGATCAGCCTTGGGTTTGCAGTTCTCTTCCATATGAATTCTATGCAAACAAATTGAAGGGTTGACTCCTTTAGTATTAGCAATTATCCATACAAAGGCTTTCTTACAATCTTTTAGAATTTTCTTCTATCTCTCTTCTTCTTCCATCATTAATTTTGTAGAAATTATAACTGGTAAAGTAGAAGAATCTCCTAAAAAGTCATATTTTAAATGTTCAGGAAGTAACTTCAACTCAAGTTCTAGAGGTTTTTCAATTGATGGACTAAATTATTTATTTTTGTCTATCGTGTCCAAAATTTCAAAACTTTCTCGAACATAGTTTGAATCTTCCTTAAAAAAGTTCTTCACATTGATCTAATTCCTCTTCTTACTCGTGTTTCAAATCTTTTTCTTTAGATTTTTCTTCATAAGTTGTTTTAAAATGACATTCACTTTGATATCTTATAACATCCATTCTATAACATTCATCATCTTTACCTTTTGCAAGATATTTCATTGATCTTGAAATATTGAAAGTAACAGTTTGATCATTGCAGAGCATTGTTAATTCCCCTTTCTACACCTCTATCATTGCTCTTTCCGTGGCTACGAAAGGTCTCCCTAAAATAATAGGTATCTCTTTATCTTCCTCTATATCTAGCACAATAAAATCAATAGGAAATATATATTGATCTACTTTCACTAGGACATCTTCTATAACTCCTTTAGGGTATGTTATCGAACGATCTGCTAACTGCAGAGTTAACGTAGTAGGGGTTTTTTCTCATAATTCCAATATTTTGAATATTGATAATGACATAAGGTTAATGCTTGCACCTAAATCACATTAAGCTTTCTTATAAAGTTTTTCTCCTATTGCACATGGAATTGTAAAGCTACCAGGGTCTTTAAGCTTTTCAGGAAGCTTTTTCTGAATTATAGTGCTGCACTCTTCACTAAGTGCAACAGTCTCATTATCTTCAAACTTCCTTTTCCTGTTGAGAATATTCTTCATAAACTTTACATAGCTTGACATTTGTTCTAAGGCATCAGCAAATGGAATATTAATTGTAAGTTTCTTCAATATTTACAGAAATTTTGAAAATTGCTTATCCAACTTCTGTTGACGAAGTCTCTGAGGAAATGGAGGTGGTGGTTTTTCCAAATCAATTTTCAACAGAGAAATAGGTTTCTCAGAATCTTTTGGAGCATCCTCTTTTGATTCTTCATGTTCTTCTCTCTCTACTTCAATTTCTTTTTGAACCCTCCCTTCCAACTCTCTTTTGTTGAACAACTTTTACTTGTACTTTATTCTGGTCTTTTGGATTTGATTCAAAATTATTAGGAAGTGTTCTTTGGGATCTGTTACTTAACGAATTTTCTATTTGCCCAAGTTGATTCTCAATACTTCTAATTGTAGCTCCTTGACTTTGTAATTGAATTCCCATTTGTAACACCACTTCTTCTATAGACAACTTCTTCTACTTAAATTATGTATTATTGTTGAAACCTAGAGGATAAGTAGATCTATAATTATTATTCCCTTGATTGTTCCAGTTTCTTAATGTGTTTACTTGGTTGTTCCCCCATTGCTGATTATTACCACCTGAATTGTTATTCCAGTTAAAGTTGGGATGGTTTTGCCAACCTGGGTTATAATAATTTGAATATGGGTTATTCTACTTATTATTTATGGCATTTAAAGTTTCTAATGATGCTTGAGAATCTACCATTTGACTTAATGAATTCTCTTCAATCACGAAAATTGGTTGAGAATAATTCATTCCAAATTGGTCTAACTTCCTTGAAATTGCAGCAACTTGATTTGCTAACATAGTAAATGCATCAGATTCATGAATATTTGCTACTTTCTTAGGATTTACCATCTTAGAAGGCCATTGAAAATTATTGGCAACCATTTCTTCAATTAAAGCATAATCGTCATGAAATGGTTTTGACATAGCAGTGACATCGATAATTGATCTAAGAGATCCAACTAATCCATTATAAAAAGTTTGAATTATTAATCAATCTGGTATAGCATGGTGTTGACACTTTCTTAAGAGTTCTTTAAATTTTTCCCATGCTTCATAAATTGATTCCCCTTCAAACTGATTAAAAGATGTAATATCATTTCTAAGCTTCGCAGTTTTTTATGATGGAAAATATTTAACAAGAAATTTTTGTGCTAAATCACCACAATTTTTGATAGATCTAGGTGCTAACAAATTGAACCACATCTTAGCTTTATCCCTTAGTGAGAAAGGAAATAACCCAAGTCTTATGCCATCATTTGATACACCATCGTATTTTAATGTAACACATAATTCTAGAAAAATGGCAAGATGTAAATTTGGATCTTCAGTTGGTGATCCTCCAAACTGATTATTTGATATCATTTGGATAATATCAGGTTTAAGCTCAAATGAATTAGCCATTAAAGTAGGTTTTTGAATACTACAATGAAGTTCATCTACAGTAGGGTTGGCATAATATTATAAAGGTCTAAACTCTTGATGAATTTCAACATTTTGATCATTTTGGTTTGATATTTCTGTAATTTTTTTAGATTTTTCAAGATTTTTAATTTTTTTGGTTTTTCTAATTTTTCTAACAATTCTCTCTAATTCAGAATTGTAGGGCACTAGTCTTTCAGAACCTGAACTATACATACAATAACATAAAATAAAACTAAACACACACAAAAAAATACAATAACTTAAAGTTTAAGTATGAATTTCTAAAAATAGAAAATTGCTTTTAAATTAATAGATTCTTTACAATTTTCACTTCACATTCCCAGCAATGACGCCAAAAACTTGATCCCAAAACTGCTTATATGCAATAGTATAACAACAATTCTGATTATATTTTTCACTTAAATTTTCTTATTTCGTAACAAAACCAAAAACTTGATATTGAAGAAAAATAAGAATTTAACTTTTAATTTATATCAATTGAGATACTACGCAAGTATACGTATCATTATCAAGTAATATAGGAATTTTTTATTAAGACCTGAATATCGAACTCACAGAGAAGATATGCAATATGCACATTTTTTGAAAACTTTCTATTTTTATAAAGATAATTATTTAAACTAAAGATGTTTTTGCAGTAAAGAAAGTTTGGTAATTTTAATGTTTTGAGAAAAACAAAACAAACTTAAAAAGATAACTCGAGTTTTTGTATAAGAAAAAGAATAAATATGAAAATATCTTTGTCCTTATCATGAATCAATAATAAGCATAGGAACTCTGTTGTGGATTTATGCATATTGTGTTGTGCCAAATATGAGCAATAATATTCTTTACCCTTACTAGAGATGCTATAAAGAACATTGGCTAATTTAAAGTTTAAATAGTTCTGAAAATCGGCTAGGTAGAGAAGATACTAGCTCTCACTCTAGAGTTCCCTTGATTCCCTCCACCTAGGGGCTAACATTTTGTATCAGAACCTAAAATAATAAACAAAGTTGAGGGCTTTAATCTATCACCTTAAAGTTCTCTAACTCTTCACGCTTCAATGAATATTTCTCTATTTTTTTGTACTCAATCATATGAACTACATTCTCATTCATACAACCTGATGTGATTCTTTCAAATTGTTGAATGAGACCATACTAGCCCGGTGCTTACATGTTCTCACAACAAATTTTAACATCTGGATTGGAAAAATCAAGAAGTAAATAAAGTACATGAATTTAAATCATCACAACTTCTTCCAACATTAAATATCAATACTCTCCACAACTTCCATGCAACACTTAATTACTTATCATTTTAAGAAGAAAGATAAAGAAAACTACTCAGAATCCATGGAGAAAACAAAACCACACTTTAGTTTAAAAGTAGACATCATTGTCAAACCAACAATAAGTCTCAAACAATAAAACCAAAAGCAGTCTAAAACAAAAGATAAAAACTTATCTCAAGTCCTCCACCAAACTCTTAAAGTTCCTTTGAATCTCTTCTCTTTTATAACACTCTCAATATAAAATTAAAATAAAAAGGATAAATACGTGGTGCCTTAAAATCTCTCCAACTAACTCCCCAATTTTAGAACTTCAAAACTTTCTCAGTACTTTCAAGATCCCTTTCTAATTCTTAATCTTCCTTCTTTTATAATTCTCCAAAAAGTGTCTTGGTATCTCTTCAAAATGTGTCTTGATTCGATGTATTTGCCTAAGAGATACATCCTTTCACAATAATTTTCATCCATGGTGGTTGTAACCACCTTTTAAGCCAATAGGTGCCTCAAACACTTCTTCAAAATTTGCAAAAACGGAATTTACACATCCAATAACTACCACTAGCACTTAGGTGTGGCCTTCTCTGTTTAATCGGTGCTTAAGCATCGGATCTGGCGCTTAGGTGCCAAAACACTTGCACATTTTTCTTCTATTTGCTCCAAATTTGATCTTTTTTCACTTCTTTAAGCATTTTTCACCTTTTTAACCTCTACCTGAAGGAAAAACAAAAAAATACCTTCCATTTAAGCGCAATATCTAAAAATAAGGTATAAAATTGTGTCTAAAAACACTTTATATTTTAGGCGTATCAATGATCCTTTAGATCCGATGTCCCTGGGATGAAGTCTAGCCAAGACCAATACATGAAGGACCCAAATAAGAGGATTCAATTGGTACATAGCTCAAATAGAGTGGTTGGCCCTCCAATTTTACCTAAATACCCAACCTAACCTTTTGCCCCCCAAATCTACCCAAATTACCAAAATACCCCTCATTTGGCCAAAATTACCAAAATACTCTTGGTGGCCCAAACTTTTCAAAAACCCTCAAAATCATTTCAAATCAACTTGAACCCTTTAATTGAACCCAATTTGACTAATTTGACCATTTTGACCAAAACTCCCAAATTGTCCCTATAGACCCTATTTTTCCAAATTCACCCCAAATGTCCCTCAATTTCACCCCCAATTTTCCACACTTTCAATTCTAAAATCAAAAATATCATGCTTATGATCATTTTAAATCAAATGCAAGTCCAATTGACCCACATTTGAGTCCAATTTCAACCCAAATCAAAAAGACCCAATTTAACCCAAACTTAAAATTCCACTCGATTGAACCCCCAAATCTTTCCAATGCATCTTAAACTCTTTGAAACATCTCTACACATCAAACTGAGCCCTCAATTAGCCTTTATCAAGCCTAAATTTATCTCAATTTAAACCTAATCTAAAATCCCCAATTTAGACATGTGCCCAAGTTCCACCAAATTAAATGCCCTAACCAAAAAATTGGCACCCAATAAATGTTGAAAATTCTTCATGACATTACTCTAGATCATTTGGAGCCATCAATTTGGACCTAGCCCAACCCTAGTCTAACTTAAGCCCAAGTCTAACCCAACATACCCAAGTTCATCAGATGTCCAAATTCCTTCAAATTGGCCCACCAAATCAACTCAAACTCACTCAAAATCTTTTCTAAATTCTTTAAGACAATCATCCACACCAAATTTCTTAATAAATTGAGTCCAATATCATGGCTAGCCTAACTCAAACCCAACTTCAAGACAAATTGACCCAAATTGAACCCCTTCACCAAAATTGACTTAGTCATACCAAAGTGATCAAATTAATGTCACCACAACCACCATTTGGACTCAATTGACCAACCTAAACTGAACTAATCCAGCTAGGTGAGCTATGGACCAATGGTCCCTTGATTTAAGGCATCTTAACCATATTTAACATTATTTTGAAAGTAATTTACCATCATAACTTGCCATTGGGAGTAAATCATAATTAACCCTCCCCCGACCTCCCTGAGCCAAGAAGTGACTATGCCCTGGCCAGCCACCACCTCAGCCGCTAGAAATAGCCACCGCAAAGGTGCCCCATTGGCCAAAGTCCAAAATTAAACCTCCCTGAGCTCACGAAGTCTGATTGGTCACTAGAGCTCTTCATCCCTCCACCGATGCATTATCTTGCACCCACTGTCAAGCCCTGAGCTCCATTAGACGGCCATGGATATAAGTTAACCCCTTCACAACCAAGAAAGAGTTTTCCAAAATCTTTGGTGAAACTCTGCCAAAATCTCATCAGAGCCTCTTCAAACCATCCTAAGTGCAATCCCCCCGCTCTCAACCACTCACAGCCACCAATTAGGACCAATTTCATCACTGAAATTTGCTCTAAAATAAGGACAGATTTCTTCACTCCACCACGGTGCACCAAAGTTCAATTAAAGTTGCACACACCATCCATAGAGTGAGAGAAGTTGATTCCACACAAAAATCTCATCACAGAGAGTCCCTAGCATAACTCTAGACTTACACCTGAAATCCACTATGACCGAAATCATACCTAGACAATTCACCAAGGCTTAGGACTTCATCTAAAGTTTCATTGGACCCAATTGAAGCTTCCACACCATCTGATTGAGGCTTCCCCTTTGAGACAAAGGTATTGAACCTCAACCCTAAATCGAGCTTATTGTAATTCTTCACGTGTAATAACTTGATTTCATGCTTGATTAACCATATAAATATACTTGTATTGAGTATATGAAGGTTTAGAAACAAGCCCATTGAAATTTGGTTGATAAAGGGGGGTCGTCTGATCACGCATTTATTTGATGGATGAAGGAGATCGAGCCGCACGAAGATATGATGCATAAAGTGCGAGCCGCATGACAACTGAGGTGGATGGTGGCGTCAATGGCGAAGCTCAACGTGTGAGTTCGAAGTAGCCGTAGGATGAGTTGGTGTTGCATGTTTAATTTGAAAAATATGGATTTTTTGGATTTATTTAAATGCCTGAACTTCAAAAATACATATCTTTATCTAGAAAAATCATAAAAATAAAATAAAATTACCTTCTTGCGCTAAATGAACAGAGTAGAATAATGTGGACTAAAAATAAAAAATATTTTTTTACTCCATGATTTTTAATGAATTAATACTCTCTTTAGTATTTTAATTAATTATGATCAAGCAATGTTTACCATGGCTTGATATTTTTAGGGTTTATTCCTTATGGCAGATGGGATGTTTTCTAATTTTCTAAGGTCAGAGAGTATCTCTATGCTTCTACCCCTAATTTTAAAGCTAGGGTGTCTATTATGGCTTATGTTAATTATATAAATTAAAATATTACTTGGAAAATTATGAGGATAATTTTAGTAGGTTTCCGGTGGTGAGAGAAGCTTAGGAAAAATTATATAATGAGCTGAATCATTTTGTACATTTCTATTATTAATTAAATGCATATATCTTGTTTTAATTTATATAAATTAAATATTAATAAAAAAATTTACAAAATCAATTCCACATTGTGTATAAAAATCATTTTTACCCCTTGTAAAAATTTAAAATTATTTGATTAAGTTTGAACACTAATGCTAATTTTCAAAGAAACCTTGTATTTTTGTAAAAAAAAATAATTATAACAGATTAAATACACTTGGGAAAATCATGAAAAGTAGTTTTATGAGTTCCTTGTGATAAGGGGCACTTAGGAAAAATAAAAGTTATTTTTGAGAAAATACTTAATTTTTTAGCCTTTTTGTTTAATTTAAAATAATTAGAAATCCCAAAATACAAAAATATTTTAAAATGTGTCTAATGGTCTCCTGATCACTTGAGACTCATTAAAATATTTTTTCCCTAACTTTTCCAAGTTAAAAATAAATTTTAAAACCTTAAAAATACATTTTTCCTTATTTTTCTCATTAAAATAATTATAATAAATAAATTGGAAATCATAAAAATACAAAATTTGGTTGTCTAAGTCTTCTAAACTCTGTGAAGTTTAAAAAGAATATAAAAATAATTTTTATAATTAAAACATTATTTTCCATTTACTTAAATCGTTGGAATTTGTTAATAATAATAATAATAATAATTTATTTAAAAAAATCATGGAATTTTACCTAAGTGTTTCTCTGACCTAAGGGGAACTCTAGTAATTTTCTCATGAATAAAATCTTTTTTTTGGATAGTTAAGTAAAATCAACTTTGAAAATACTACCTTCTAAGTTTAAATGATTATTTAAATTAAAATTTGAAAACCCACATTTTCTCCTTTGATCTTTTAATAGACCTATGGACAGGACACTCTAAAAATTCTCAAATTCATTTGAATTTCGATTAATGAGTTATGAGGTGGAGATCCCCAAAGGCATAAGGGTAACTTTATGTTTTGGTGCCTTAATCAAAATTTAGGGTTAACAAAGGGAAAGTGGGTAATTTTCATCCTAATGAACATGTTTGGAAGATTGAAATAGAATGTGATTAAAAGGTAGAAACTCATTTGTCACCTTTTCTACAATATGAACAAAAAAATTCTAACTTCCCTAATCATCATGACTTGGAAGTCAATTAAGACCAAATGATTCTTAAGTTATGGGCTCAAGTTAGGAAGATGGTTACTTACTTACCTTAGGCCTAAAATTGATGATGGTGTGATCTTTCAATAAGAACATATGTCACTTAAACCAAAATCTCTTAACCACCATCAATTTTCCTGTTATGATTATTCAGGGCTTGGTAGTGACTTAGGCTCGATGTGAAAACTCAATTGATTAGATTTAGAAGATAATATGATTGGTGATTAACATCTTTAAACATTACAAGCCCAACTTTAATTGTGGGAACCATAATCTTTTATGACTCAAACCTGCCTTAGGGCACCCATCCACATAACACAAATGAAATATCAATTGATTAACATAGTGTCCTAGCCATGGGATAAATAGAACATTAAGCTTCCTTAAGCAATGGGATAACCTTAGCTTAACCTTAGATGATTGTTAAAATGATATGATAAGTTCAAAATGAACTTGAAATATTTCGAGAAATCTTCAAAGTGATTCAGGGTCATTCTCCAAGCACTTTGAAATCTCTTAAATATTTTGAAGGGCTAATTGAACTTGCCATATTTTGTTTTAAAATCATCTACTAAGATTTCCCGAGATTCAATAAAGTGATAACTTAGGGATTGGTAGCTATACCTTCATCTACTCCTGCAATTTGAATTCCTTGCAAAATTATATACATATTGCCAAAGCTAACCTTTCAAGTGGAGGAACGGGAAGAATCGATAGGTACGCTTTTAAGTTATTGCACTGCAAATTACTTTTATTTACCTTTCTGTATCTTTTATTTTCTGCTTATAGAATTATATGTTAAACAACTAAGTCACCCTGCATGTCAAAACCAAAACTAAAATAAAAAATTAAACAAAGATAAAATTCACCGTTACAACAATCAAAATATAAGACAACTCAAAATTTAATCACAAACAAAATAACAAAACAAAAAATTGCAACTAAATTAAGATGACTCTATCGGATGATCAGGAATCTCTTGGAGGAGCTAACTTATGATTGCTAACGAGATTACTCACGGTCTAAATGAAAATATGGAACTCATTAAGTTGAGTTTAGTAAATTTATTTGGATTAAGTGAATTCAAAAGAAAATAGTGGTGCTGGAACGAGGGAACCGTAGGATCCGAATCGGTGTCACTCTAATCAACTTTATAATTCCCCATAACATTTAAATAGCCATGACCTTAGGAAACATTTCATTTGATATTGTGACTCGACACATTAGAAAACCTAAACTCGCCATGACGAGGAGCTTGGAGCTAGCATTGTGGGCAGTACGACCATCTTCAACTGCAAAACATATCTACATCAGTTAAACCATTCCTTAGAATTAAACAACAAGCCATAAGATTTTGAGGTTGTTCGCCTAGTGTGACATAAATCCTCAACCTTTTCTTTAGGCCTTTGTATGGCTTAATTATACAATATAAGCCCTAAATTGCTTTAGGATTTCGAGGTTGTAGTTCATCACAACCTAAATCCTCACATCTTCCAGGTTATTTGTGTAATTGTTTCACACAAATGTAAGCCCTAATTAATAAAACTTGTAAGATGAAACATTTAAATATTTCTCCTCTAAATTGAAGTCAAACCATAAGGTAGACTGGGAAGTCACCGAGGTTCTCCTCAGGATCCGTGATGTCCCCTAGTTCTTCTTCCTTTGGATTCCAAAATTAAATGTTCCAAATTTGAGCCATTTACATTTCACACCTCTTTGTCCAAACTCTTTGAAAACTCCTAATTCTTTAACCTCTTTAAAGATAATATCCTTGGTTTTTATCAAGATTTTTCTTAGGTGACTTCGTTTATTTACGATGTAATTAGTTATAAGGGCTTACCTTCATAGGAAAATTTTCGAACCTAACTTAATATAAATCCTATTTAATCATATTAAATAGGGGAACTTGTCGGCTTACAAAAAAAATGGTTTCGAGACCAAATGGATGTCATAAATTTCTTAGTTTATTTGATCGAGTCTCACCCTCAAGTCTTGTGTTTATCTTTCAGGATAGATACATAAATTGAGGTGTAATGCTCTTTTATTTGAACTATGAAAATATTTGATCAGTTTGATTTCATATTTTTCTTAAAATTATATATTTACATATGTAAATTAAAATGCCTTTTCAAAGCGGGCGACAGGGTTCTGTTTCCGGTGGCCGACAACTTTCAATGGGCAACTCTATAACTAAATAGTGTCGACAGTCTCTAACTCTCTTCTACTTCTTAATTGGACAGCTTTAATTTGTTCTTTGTTATGGTCTTTAGGATCAATTTCAGTATTACTAAGAAGACTTACCTGAGGCTTATTGCTAAGGGTGTTAAAATTTGTCCCAGTTGATTTTCCATCTTTTTTGTTGCTCCGTGACTTTGTATTTGACTACCCATATGTAGCACCAGTTATTCTATAACTAACGTTTTCTCTTCAAATTATTGGTTACTATTAAATTTAAGAGGATAAGTTGGTCTATAGTTAGTACTACCCTAGATGTTCCAATTTTCTAATGATTTTGCTTGATTGTTTCTCCATTGTTGGTTAAGACCACCAGAATTGTTATTTCAGTTAAAGTTGAGGTGGTTTTTCTAACCTGACTTTTAGTAGTTAGAAAATGGGTTGTTAGGATTATTGTTAATTGCATTCAAAGTATCAAATATTAGAATGTTAGAATCAATCATTTGTCCTAATAAAGTTTCTTTAATCACTTGAGGTGTTTGAGATAAACCCATTCCCAATTGGTCTAACTTTCTTGATATTACAACTACTTGAGATGTTAACATAAAAATAGCATCAGAATCATGAACATTGGCTATTCTTTTAGGATTTACCTATTCAAAAGGACATAAAAAATTATTCAAAGCCATTTCTTCAATTAAGGAATATGCTTCATCAAAAGATTTTGACATTAATGATCCATCACCACCAGCATCAATGATATATCTAAGAGATCCTACTAACCCATTATAAAATTTTTGAATTATTAACCAATCAGGAAAAAAATGATGTGGAAACTTCCTAAGAAGTTCTTTAAAGCGCCTCCAAGCCTCGTATATTGATTCCCCTTCAAACTGACAAAAAGATGTAATATCATTTCTTAACTTAGCAGCCTTTGAAGGTGGAAAATACTTAACCAAGAATTTTTGTGCTAGGTCACTCCAAGTTCTAATAAATCTAGGTCCTAATGACTTCAACCACATTTTATCTTTATTCCTTAAGGAAAAAAGGAAAAAACCAAAGTCTAGCAACATCATTAGAGACATCATTATACTGAAATGTGGCACAAATTTCTAGAAAACTTGCAAGATGTAGGTTAAGATCTTCTGATGGAGTTCCCCCAAACTGATTATTTTGTACCATCTGAATGATAGCAAGTTTTAATTGAAATGTGTTAGCTTCTATGATAGGGGTTTGTATACTTCGATGAATTTCATCTACTGTAGTGTTAACATAATCTCTTAATGGTTTTGGTACATTCTCATCAATTTGATTTTCTAAATTATTATGTAAATTATTTTTCATTTCCTGGAAATTATGAATTTGTTTTTGTTTTTTGATTTTTCTAATAGTTCGCTAAAACTCAGAAATGTAAGTTACTAAACCTTCAGATCCTGCACTATGCATACACCTTTAAAGATAAATAACAAAACAAGCAAAATGAACAACACATATTTTTTTTATATATTTTTAAATTCACACACAAGCACGTATATATAAATGACAGTTAAATTTTTCTATAATATTTCTACAATTAAAAATAAAAATTTTCCCAAGTCAAAAATGTTTTGTTGATGTCCCCAGTGACAACTCCAAAAACTTGACCATACCCGCAATTACACAATTATTTAAGTTCGAAAATATGACCAAAAGCTTGATCTAATTTATATTCAACAACTAGTGTGTAGAATTAAATATTATATAAAAAATGATAAAAATAGTTTACACACTAGAGGTACTACACAAGTAAACATATCGTTTCAAGTAATATAAGATTTTTTTTTAAATGCCCCAGTATCAATACCACGGAGATAGAAAAAACACTTATAAATTTGGCATCAATAAAACCTTTTTAAATTTTGGTAAACTTATATTGAAAATGATTGCATGTTTTTGTGTAACATCTAATCTTATAGAATTAAAAGGAATGCAAAGGATGTGATCCACTTGAAAATTACTTGTTCTTAGTATACATTTCAAGATCATTTTATGTACATATTAATGATATTAAACTTTAAAAGAAGTTATTTTGCATGTTTTTATCTTCACATACAACAAATGGACTTTTAAACCAAAATGGAGTAAAAATGGTGTCATTTGGAGTCAAATCGAGTAAAGAAGAAAATTCTGACTTGGCATGTTTTGATATGTCTTTCTATGCTTAATAAATTTTACATTATTACATATTTTTGAATGAAATTATACTTTAAAGAAATGTTATTTTCATGTTTATTTTGTAGGTATATAATTTGGAGTGCAACAGAGTTGAAATGGGGTGAAATAAAGTTAAAACGGAGCAAAACGGTGGAGTTGCCTATAGGGTGGAGCCTGGGTGCCCAAAACTGGCACCTAGGCACCAGTGAGGATGAGAAAATGGTGCTTAGGGGCCAAAAACTGGCTCTTAGGCACCAGAAATGATTAAAGATGGTTTTGGATGACTTTTGGTGGTTCTAGGATGTTCTTGAAGGTCCTACCCTTTGAAATTCCTTGAAGATAATATTTCCTGATTTTTATCGAGAGTCTTCTTAAGTGACTTTGGTCATTTAAGATATAATTAACTATAGGGGCTTACCCTTATAAGAAGCTTTTCTCAATGTCAACTTAATATAAAACCTATTTAATTCTTTATATTAAATAGGGGAACTTGTCGGCAAATAAAACGGTTTCCCAGACCAAACAAATGTCATATATTCCTTAGTTTATTTGATCGAGCCTCATCCTCAAGTCTTGTCTTTATCCTTCGGGATAGATACAGGATTTGAGGTACAACATTTTTTCATTAAAACTATGAAAAATATGATGTCAGTTTGATTTCATATTTTTTTAAAATTAAATATATATGTAAATTAAAAAGTCCTTTCGAAGCGGGCGATAGGATTTTGATTCTAGTGACCGACAGCTTCTTACGGGCAACTCTCCAACCAAAAATAACACTGACACCACCTCACTCAAATCAAATGATAGAACTCTTTTGCCCTTCACCTAAGCATCATAATACACCTAAACATTGGCCCTAAGAGCCATCCCTTAGCCATTTTTATAAAAACTCACCTCCACGATCATGAGAGGCGTGCAGAAATTTTCTTAGAGAGACCCCTCCAAACTAGCCACAGAGTCTCTTTGAGACCTCCTCAGTGCAATCCAACCATCACATTGCTCTGAATCCCCTTGCCGGAGCCCAATTTTTTAGCTTAAAACCTTGTCGGAGACGGGACAGAGCTCCACACACCTCTACACTCCACCAAAACTAAATTAAACTTACCCACACCTTCACCACAATGATAGGAGAAAAAGCCCTCTAAAATCCCCCTTCAACAGAGCCTCTAGCATAGCTCAAGATCAACACCTAAAATTTACCTTGGTCGAAATCCTATCTAGGCTTTGCACCATAGCCAGAGGCTTAATCCCTAGTCTCATTGGACCCCAACGAATGTGTCGCTTATCTCTAATCGAAGATTCACTTCTCAGAGCCAAGGTATTGATTTCTTCTTCCTCCCAAGCCTATTTCATTCTCTATTTGGTTAGGCTTAACTTAGTTGCATGATTACCATATGGATATGTTCTTCTGACTTAGACGAGTCCATATAATTAAACTCGAAGTGATTTGGTAGAGTCTAGGCCGAGATCTTAGGGTTTTGGTGTGGACGGTCACGGGATCACTCTATCGGGGATGATGACGGGGAGTCATCCGATCGTGTGTTTATCTCATCAACGGATGAGATCGATCCGGATAATGCTTCCTTACATGAATCACCGGCCGAGTCAGCAGCTTGCGTGGACAACAGCGTCCAATGGGAGTGCGTCGCGTGTAGTTTCAGGGCTGCCTAGGATACAGTCAGCGTCGCAGGTTTAAATAGAAAAATAGGGATTTTCTTATTTAAATAAATCGCCCTAACTTTAAAAATTCATATCTTGGTGTAGAAAAATCACAAAAATAAAATAAAAATACCCTTTTGCTCAGTGAATAGAGAAAAATAATGTAAAAATAATTTTAAGTTCATGTGATGCATATTTTGTTTTTAATTAATTAAACACTTATTTGAATGTTTTGATTCTCCATGAATACATGCATATCGCCATGGATTGAAATTTTAGCATGTTGTTGCCTCTGTCTTAGGGGATATCTTCTGATTTTTTCAAAGTCAGAAGAGGTCCCTAGATAGAGATCCATATTTTTCAAGTTTATGTCTATTATTTACATAAATTAATTACGATAATTAGCATGTTGATTAAAGAACTCCAAAAAATTTTGGAAGGTTCACCATGACCAGAGGATCCTTTGGAAATAATTTCATGAGTTAAGTCATTAAGAATACACTTAATCTTTATCAACCCTAAAACACAGAAAATTAATTTTGGGTAACATAGACATTGAAATGAATTATATTTTAGTCTCCACTAAAATATAAACTCTAAAGAACTCTTCATAAAAATTTCAAAACATTTCGAGTTCATTTAATATCTCAAATTGATTTTTCAAGTTAATTAACATTTTTGGCACTAAAAATGATTTTTAATAATTAAAATATAATTTGAAAATTATAAAACTTGGTTTTTGGAGTTCTCTATGATCAGAGGAATTTTATAAAAATAAATTTGAAGTAAAAGTAAAAACTTCATTTTTAGCCTATTTTAAATATTTAAAGTATTTAAAAAATGATAAAAATCACAAAAATAATAAAACTCATGAAAATATTCTAAATTGTTTTCTAAGAACTTAGGAACAATTGGAGTATTTACCTTCATTTCCTAAGTAAAGATATTGAATTTTCAAGCTTAAAATAATTTTTAAAGGCTACAAATGGTTTTTTTACTAAAATAATTTCATTAATTCGAAGAAAAATTATAAAAATGTAAAATTTGTTTCTTTGTGTCCCTTGACATTAGAGAAATTTAATAAAAATATAAAACTTAATTTTCCACGTTTAAAATATTTTATAATTAATAAACACCCGAGAACTTAAAATAATTCTTAAAATTCAAATAAAATTCAAAAATCCATGAAATTTGGTCCAAAGGCTTCTCTAGTCTAAGCCTACCTCCAATAAAAAAGTTCATGGGATTATTATTTACCTTGGTCAAGTTAGGAATTTTCTTTAAAAAATCCTATTTTGCATTAAAAATAATTATATAGATAAATTAAAATTTGAAAAGTCACACTTTCTCCTCTGATGTCTCAATTGACCCATGAGTGAGGTAGGATAAAAATTCCAAAGTCATTTGGATTAAATTTGATGAATTATGAAGTGATAGAGCCTTAGGGCCAAATGTGTAATTTTGGAAATTTGGCCTCAATTAACATTTAGGCCTAATTTCAGAAAGGGAAATGGGAAATATTTGATTCTAATTAACATATTTGGATGTTTCAAACACAGGTAGAAACCAACCTCACTTGCCTTAATTAAAAAGGATAAATTTGCAACTTCCTTAAATTACATAAATTTTGGGAGTCTAGCCGATTAAATGATCCTAGATTTAGGGGTATGATTTTGGGTGTCAATAACTCACTAATTTAATGCCCCTATTTGATGAAAAAAAAATAAAAACATGAATCATCACCATCACTTATAAGTCAATTTCATTTACAATGACTAAGACACTCACCAAAATCATAAAGGCTTAGTAGTGACTTTGGCTAAATCAAGTTTCATTTAAATAAGGATTAGAAAAGTAAACATCATTGAAAATTAAAACATCTTTCAAACACTACAAGCCCAAGTCAAAATTTAGCTAAGTCTCTTAAACTTGTCTCTTTAAGGTTCTTTACCCACATAATTCTTAAATTAAATTACGAGTGACAATTACCGTATTCTTAGGGATAATTGAGACATCAATGCTCATTGAGCATTAAGGGTATTTATATGATGAATTATTAAGCAACATAATAAGTTTAAAAGAACTCGAGATTTTCCATAAGGCAGCGAGAGAGTAGCATGAACTTGCTTCTTTCTCTAGATCTGTTGGATACCTCGCAGATCTACTAAACTTAATATGTTTTGCTTAACAAAATCATCCTTAATTAAACTCTTAAGGACCCACCAAGATATTACATAGGGTTTGGAAAACTACCAAAACCATACCTTTTTGCCTCTACATGAACTGCCCTCACGTGCACTTTAAGTTTCAGGTGGTGGAACGAGAAGACTCGTCAGGTACGGTTTTACAGTTTTCAACGTCGTCTTTCTTGTAATTTTATGTTATACTTATATGCTTACACAAATTTGCATGCTAAACAATGATGTCACCCTGCATGAAAACTAAAATTATCAAGATAGCCACAAAGCAAAAACCAAAAGTAAAACTAAAATCAACCAAGATAAAATTCACCGCCACAACATTCAAAATATAAGACAACTCAAAATTTAATCACAAACATCACACAAAACTACAATTGCAACTAAATTAAGATGTCTTTACCGGATGATCAGAAATTCCTCGTAGGAGGTAACCTACAGTTGCTAATGAGGCTTCCCATGGTCTAAATGAAATTATGGAACAAATTAAGTTGAGTTTAGTAAGTTCATTTGGACTAAGTGAATCCAATAGAAAATAGTGGTGCTGGAACGAGGGAACCGTAGGATTCTAACTGGTGTCGCTCTAATCAATTTTAACATGCCCCCATAAAATTTAAAGAACTACAACCATAGGGCCACCTGATTTGATATCATAACTTGACACACTAGAAAACTCAAACTCATCGCGGTGAGGAGCTTGAAGTTAGCATGGTGAGCAGCACGACCATCTTCAACAGCAAAACCTGCCTTCCCCAGCTAAACTAATCTTCCTTCCTTAGATATAAGTAAAAAATCCATATGACTTCGAGGTTGCTTGCTTATGTAACGTAAATCCTCACCATAACTTTAGGCCTTTGCACAGCCCTGCTATACAATATAAGCCCTAACTTGTCTTAGGATTCCGAGGCCTTCGTTCGTCACGACCTAAACCCTCACATCTTTCAGGCTATTTATGCGATAGTTTCACATAAATGTAAGCCCCAACAAATAAAATTGGAAGGATGAAACACCTAAATATTCTCCTCAGAAATGAAGCCAAACATTAGGATAGCTTGGGAAGTCACTGGGGTTCTCCTCTGGATCCATAACATCTCCTAGTTCTTCCTCCTTCGGACTCTACAACAAAATGTTCTAAATTTGAACCAATCCCCTTTCACACCTCTACGTCCGATCTTATTGAAAAGTTCTACCCTTTGAAATTCCTTGAAGATAATATTTCCTGATTTTTATAGAGAGTCTTCTTAAGTGACTTTGGTCATTTAAGATGTAACTTGTTATAGGGGCTTGCCCTTATAGAAAGCATGTCTGAACCCAGCTTAATATAAACCCTATTTAATCCTTTATATTAAATAGGAGAAATTGTCGGCATATAAAATATTTTCGCAGACTAAATGAACGTAATATGTTCTTTAGTTTATTTGATCGAGTCTCATCCTCAAGTCTTGTGTTTATCCTTCAGGATAGATACAAGATTTTAGATACAATGCTCTTTCATTTAAACTATTAAAAATATGGGGTCAGTTTGATTTCATATTTTTTTAAAACTAAATATATATCTAAATTAAAACGTACTTCCAAAGCGGGTGACCGGATTTTGATTCCGGTGATCGACAGCTTCTTACGAGCAACTCCTCCAACCAAAAATAGCGTCGACATATCTCCTTCTCTTCATTAGCATAAATTAAGTGGCAAGAGGTTATGTTATAATATATTGTAAGTGAAACTAAGACTCGGGAGAGTGGTGATCTCACAACTAGAGTGCACTCACATTATCTAGTTGGCTATTGCAAAATAGTATGGGTGATAATGCAACTTTTAAGGAAATATAATTCATGATTTATTTCTATTAGAAGCTTTAGGTGATAGATCGTTACATAAAACTAATAGAATACTAAGCATACATATATGCTTGACAGAGGGTAGGCAGACATATGTTCGTCGTTGGCACTTAGTTTATTACATAATTCTACCAATTCTTTTACTGCTTATGTCATTATCTTCATTTTGCTTTTCTTTTTCAATGAATTGGATACATGTTTAGGAGTTTATATTTGCTTATAAATTGTCTTATTTCATACATTTGATGATATTTTACTGGTCCTTCATTTACTTTACAAATTGGCCACTTGTATTGTTAAAACCTTTTGAGGAACTTAAAGGGCTATGATTTCTTGACTTGTAAGTATCACATTATACCTTGGAAAGAGCAGTCATAATCATTAAAAGGGGGGTGCAAATAGATAAGGAGATAAGATTTGATGAGCTTAAAATTGATGTATCTAGAGTGACAAGCTAGATTCTTTTTTTTAATTTGGTCTAGAGATTAGAACTAAGGGTCACTGGTAGGTCATATAGAGAGGGCACAGTGGGTGATCTAGAGATTGGAACTAAGGGTCACTGGTAGGTCATATAGAGAGGGTATAGTGGGTAATCTAGGAGTGAGAGACTAGAACCTACCTAACACTACTATAAATGCCGACAACAACTTTAAATTAGCCAATGTTCTTTTCACAATCAACATAAGTAAATAATATTTATGCTCCTATTTGTCACTACAACATTATATTTTAAGCATTTCATTCCTATGTATTATCTAGGTTAACATATGAGAAGGGTAGTCTTTAACGTCTCAAAATTCTCTGAACCAATTAATCCAGATAAGTTATCTTGAGAATTAATATTTGCATTAAGGAATAGTTGTTGTCCTTACATTTAATATTTGCATTTAAGAGTAGTTTCTAGATAAAAAAATCATCTTAATCGACCTTCCAACCTAAGACTTGATAGTAGTAGACTAGGAGTTTGTCTAAGTGCTTTCTTACCATGCCTTTTTGTGGGATCAATACTTTGGATTTTAACAAAAATCCTATATTACTTCAAATGATGCGTATAGTTGCATGGTACCACTAGCGTGTAAACTATTTTCTAAATTTTATAACACTTCAATTTTTCACACTAGTCACTAAATATAAATTTGGGTCAAGTTTTTTGCCATCTTTTAGAAGCTAAATTACTGCTTAATTACAGGTCGAGTTAAGTTTTTGGCGCTTTTGTCGTGGAAGCTTCGGTAAGAACTTTAGGAGAATTTTTAGTTGAGCTTGTAAGACATAGATTTGGAAATTTTAGTGTTATTATATAGTATATTTATTTATTGTGTGCTTATTTTAAAAATATAAGAAAATTTAAAAATACCAAAAATATTTTTGAGAGTTTTACATACATGATCTTTATCCTATTAGTTAAGTCTCTAGATTTGTATGCATAATTCAAGAGCTACAGACCTTGAATCATACGACTGACAAATAAAGAGAACTATTAGGAGGATTAGGAAACTAAAAAGTTCTTTAGAAGCTGTTGCAGAAATGATGAATTGTTATGAAGATGATATGTTGAATATTTTAACTTCTCAGGTTACAGATATTTTGAGAAAGTTGGATCATTATGGGATATGTCAACGTTAAGAACCTCTGTTCATTGAAGGAAACTCATTTAGAAATTTTGTTGATACTAACTCTTTTGAAACTATGCATGAGATAGATAATCACTCAAATAATCCTTATTTTGATTACTACAACCCAGGCTGGGAGATTCCTTCCAACTTTAACTAGAATTAGAATTATGAAAGAGGAAACCAATCATGGGATTATAATCAAGATGATCCTTTAGGTAATTGGAATAATTGGGAAAACTATAACGTTGGACCTTTTTCTCCATTTGAATTTAACTCTAACCTACCATATGAGGAGAAGGACATGTCTGATACACTAAAAAAATGTGAAATTTTATGCATACATATTCTATTTTTAAATTTGGTGATATTGCACTTTAAAGAATGATATTTAATGTTTTGTAGTAGGTATATTGATTTTATGCTTTTGGAGCAAAAAGAAGCAAAAAGGAAGAAATTTGGAGTCAAAATGCAGTTTTTCAGGATACTGGCGCCAGAAGCACCAGAATCCAGAGATGAGCGCGAAACTCAAGTAAATAGGAACCAAAAATGAATCTAAATGAATTGTTGGTGGTTATTGACTATTTTTTAGCGTTTCTAGAAGGCTTCAAGTAATTCAAACGTCCCATGAAGTGGTTCAATGCATTTAGACACTTTGGAAAGGATCTTGAATGAAGAGATATGTCATTTTAATGAAGGGATTTATCTCTTGATGTGAAGAGGAGTTCCTTTTGGGAAATTGGAGAGAATTTTGAACTTCTTTGGAGAAGAGGCTGACGCCCCTATTAAGAAGTTTAGGGAGTCTTGTATTGGGGTGGCATGTGGAGTCTTTGGAGGAGAGTAGAGAGTTAGGTTTTGGAGAGGATTTTCTTCTAAAAACTGTAAGAGGAGAGGGAATGTGAGAGATTTCTTCTTCATTATAATTCTAAGAGAGAATTTAATGTGATTGTAAGTAGAGAAAGTGTTTTAAGGGAACTTCAAGGGATTTTCTTGAGGAGGAGTGTGACATAAGTTGTGTTCTTTACTTTATTTATTTTGTATCCTTCTTTATATATATAAATCCATGTTTTTTCGCATTCTTCTCATGAATTCTAAGTAGTCTTCTTTGTCCTTCTCCCTACAATAAGATATGATTCTGTGAAAAATTAATATTATTGTGCAAGGTTTTAAATGTCAATGAATTGCGATGATTCAAACTCTGATCTTCATTTACTTTTTGATCTGACCAATTGAAATGTTAAAATTTATTGAGAAACAAAACATCCGAAAAGGCTATTCTTTCTATAACAAGGTGAAAGTCACATTCAATTTCATGGGTGAGAATGTAGTCCATGGGGTTGAGTGAAAATATATTTTGATGGGTGTAGAATTGGAGATTTTTTGGTGACAGACTAAAATCCCTAATTTAGTTCAGTTGCTTGGAAACTAAAGCAAGATTGTTAGTCATCATGAGGAATTGAGAGTTCTGGAGCGGGAGTCAGTATCCTCTCAGCCTAACCACGAATTTAGAGGCCAAACTCTGGATTAACCAAGGTTGTTTCTGCACTCAAGAGATGGTAAAGAATATGATTGCTCCTATTTGGCACAATACAAGTTTATATATAAATTTAAATGATTTTAATTATATCACTAACCATAAACTTATTGTAAAGGGGAATGATGTTTTCTTAAATTTGAACTCCTCGTTACAAAACTTTATTTAGTCTTAGTAAATTTAACTTTGAAGTTTAGAATTTAGCTTAGTTAACATAGTTCTTTTAACTACATTTCATTTAGCATACATTAAATTTACTTTATATTTATTTTTCTTACTTAAGTTTTTATAGTTTGAATATTGTGTTTTACATTATAACCATAAGAATTTTTGCCCCCAGAGGGATCGATACTTAGGACTCAATTAGATCTTTTTATTACTTGAGCGATACGTATACTTGCGTAATTACTAGGATTAACAACTTAATGATTTTATAATATAAAATTATTTATACTGAAGTGATTTTTATTTTGATTGGTTTGTATATTTACTACTTGTGCTATCATGTGTGTGTTGTAGTAATGAAAGATATTTACAAAGCATACATAAAATCCACCCGAGCAAGTTTTTGACATCGTTGCTAAGGAGATAACGATAAATTTCTTTATAATTTAGAAGACTTTGTTTAAATTGAAAAAATTATATTAAGAGAAATTGTATTTTAATAAATATTTTTATATTTTTTTTTGTGTTTGCTTATTATATATTCTTATTGTGTTTGTGTATGCATAGTTTAAGATCTAAAGGTTTACGATTCAGAGTTAAAAAGAACAATTAAAAAAAATTCGAAAACAACAAAAAGAATCAAAAAGTTTGAAAAAAAATGGCTACAAATTTAAATAATCAAGAAATTGAAAATGAACATCATTAAAGACCTTTAAAAGATTATGTTAATCCTACAACAGATGAAATTCACTTGAGCATACAAAACCCTGCTATAGTTGCAATTCATTTGAGTGTAAACCTATTTTTATCCAAATGGTACAAAATAACCAGTTTGGGGGAACACCAACTGAAGATCCTAACTTGCATCTTGCTAGTTTTCTATAATTGTGTGTTATATTTAAATATGATGGTGTGTCGAATGATGTCGTCAGACTTAGAATTTTTCTTTTTTCATTAAGGGATAAAGCTAAAATGTGGCTATACTCCTTAGCACCTGGATCTATCAGAACTTGAGGAGAATTATCACAAAAAAATTTATCTAAATATTTACCACCATAAAAAACTGCTAAGTTAGAAATGATATCACATCTTTTTATCAGTTTGAAGGAGAATCAATATATGAAGCTTGTGAACAATTTAATGATCTCCTTAAGAAGTGTCCACACCATGTGTTATCAAATTGGTTAATAATTCAAACTTTTTATAATATATTAGTTGGATCTCTTAGATTTATAATTGGCATTGTTGCTGGTGGATCATTGATGTCAAAACCATTCGATGAAGCATATTTTTTAATTGAAGAGATGACTATAAATAATTTTCAATGGCCCTCTGAAAGGGTAACTCCAAAAAGAGTGGCTAGTATTCATGATTCTGATGCGATATCTATATTGGCTTCTCAAATTGTTGCAAAAACAAAGAAGATAGATCAATATGGGATGAATTAATCTTAAACACCTCTTGTGCTTGATAAAAATTCATTAGGACAAATGATAGATTCACAATCATCATATAAAACTTTAAATGTAATAAATAACTGAACTAATAATCCTTATTCAAATTATTATAACCCTGGTCAATGAAATGTCTAGTGAAGATTTTCATTTTAATTCAAAATATCCTATTAAACCAATGAAAATTACTGTAGAATGACCACCCCCTCTATTTCTTCAAAGATTAAAACTATATAATAGAATTAACCATTTTACAAAATTCTTAGAAATATTGAGGAAATTAACTATAAACATTCCATTTGTTGAAGCCCTAGAACAAATGTCAAGCTATGTGAATTTTATGAAGGATATACTTAATATAAAAAGGAACTTTATAGTTAATGAGACTATTGTACTTAGTGAGGAGTACAACGCCATAATTCAGATAAAGCTTCCTGAAAAACTTAAGGTTCTAGGTAGTTTTACTATTCCTTGTGTTGTTGGAGAAATATTTTTTTAAAAAGCTTTATGTGATTTGGGAGCTAGTATTAATCTTATGCCTTAATCAATTTTTATAAGGTTAAGTTTAGGAGAAATTTCACCTACTACTATAACTCTTTAGTTAGATGATCATTTAATTACCTATTCTAAAGAAGTTATAGAAGATATCTTAGTGAAATTTGATAAATTTATCTTTTTTGTGCATTTTATTGTGTTAGATATGGAGGAAGATAAATAAATTTCTATCATTTTTGGGAGACCACTTCTTGCCACTGGAATAGCTTTGATAGATGTGTAGAAAGAAGAGTTAACAATAAGAGTCACTGATCAAGAAGTTACATTTAATATATCAAAATCAATGAGATACCTAACAAAAGGAAGAGATGATGAATGCTTCAAAATGGATATTAATGATTATTTAAGCAATCAATATTTCAAATATAAATTTGAAAAGAAATCTGAAAAAGAACATTTGGAGTATGAACATGAGGATATAATTCAAGATAAATCTATAAAAGTGAGTAATGAAGAATTCAATTATGTTCGGGAACAATTTGAACTGTTAGATACTATGGATAATAATAGAAATATGATTTTTTTTAGGGTAAAACCTCCCGAATTAGAAATGAAAATACTTCCTACACATTTAAAATATGCATTTTTAGGGGATTTATCTACATTATCTCTTATCGTATCCTCAGCATTAACCAGAACATAAGAAAAAAAAGTTGTTGGAAACTTTAAGAAGATATAATAAAGCCTTTGGATGGATATTATCTAATATCAAAGGAATCAGTCCTTCGATTTGTATGCACAGAATTCTATTGAAAGAACATCATGAACCAAAAGTTGATCTCAAAGGAGATTAAACCCTATGATGAAAGAAGTTGTTAAGAAAGAAATTTCAAAATGGTTAGTTGCTAGAATAATATATTCTATTTTAAATAGTGCTTGGGAAACTCCAATTCACTGCATTCCTAAGAAAGGGGGTGTGACTGTTGTGACAAATGAGAATAATAAATTAATACTAACAAGACAAGTCACTGGTTGACAAATCTGCATTGATTATAGAAAATTAAATTCGGCCACTAGGAAAGATCACTTTCCTTTAACTTTTTTGGACCAAATGTTGGACAGGCTAGATGGACATAAATATTTTTTTTCCTTATAGATGGATATATCATTTATTATCAAATTCATATTGCTCGTGAGGATCAAGAGAAGATAACTTTTACTAGTACTTATGGCACTTTTGCTTTTTGATGAATGCCCTTTGGTTTATGTAATCCACCTGCAACATTTCAAAAATGTATGATGTCAATTTTTAGTGCTTTAATTGAAAAAGGGATAAAAGTCTTTATGAATGATTTCTCTATGTTTAGAACTTCATTTAAATCATGTATAAATCATTAGTGAAAGATCTAAAATGATGTGAAAAGATGAATTTGGTATTAAATTGAGAAAAATGTCATGGAAGTAGATCCAATAAAAATTCAATTTATAGTTAAACTACCTCCACGTACTACTGTAAGAGGGGTTAGAAGTTTCTTAGGACATGTTGGTTTTTAGAGGCAATATATAAAATATTTTTAAAAAATTACAAAGCTTTTATGACAACTTTAAGAAAAAGAAACAAAATTTGATTTTAATTAAGAGTGTCTTAATGCCTTTGAATTATTAAAGGAAAAATTTATCACTGCCCCCATAATTATTTCACCTGATTGGGAGAAATCATTTTAGCTAATGTGTGATGCAAGTGATTAAGCAATTTGAGTTGTTTTAGGGCAGAGCTAGGACAAAATTTTTAATGTTATATATTATGGTAGTAAATCTTTAAATGATGTTGTTTATGCATTTGATAAGTGTCGGTCATTGGAATTGAAATCCCGCTGCCCGCTTCGGAAGGACGTTTTTTTTTAAAATTTTAGTTTTGAAAAAGATGAAGTCAAACTGACCCCATAATTTTCATAGTTTAGATGAAAGAGCGCTTTACCTCAAATCTTGTATCTATCCCGAAGGATGAACACAAGAGTTGAGGGTGAGGCTTGATCAAATAAACTAAAGAAAGTTATGACA
>NEWO01000119.1:1540258-1551611 GCA_003013225.1 Phalaenopsis aphrodite | reverse complement strand
TCCCACTTAGTGGGATAAAGACTTGTTGTTGTTGTATATAAACTTAATAACACAATAACGCCATTGTGAATTCTAATATTTAAAGGCACTCAGTTTTTTGGGATTGAGTTTATTACTTGAATGCAGGAGGCTATTTCTTTGAAGTTTTTACAAATGGTTTTAGGAAGTTTTTTACAATTAAACCCAACAGGGTAGAAATGAAGGAAACCTGGGAGCAGTAAAGTTACTATAAATCATAAAGAATCACCGAACAACAGTTATACAAGTTTTTATCTTGTGGTCTGATCCATTTCATAAGTGACTTGTAGATGACTTCTATTATGGGTTCCAAGCATTGCAGCCTTCTTGGGTGGTCCCTTAAAAAAAAAAACATGTTACGTGGGCAGCTTCAAGTTGGGATCTAGCTTTTGATGTATGAATCCAAAATTAGATTTTTAGTTGTGGTGGTTAGTTTTGCTCGATTACCTGTGAGGGGGAAACAATAACAGAGAAAGTGGATGATGAGAATGGTTAAAGGTTTCCACTGCACTACTCAAGTTTTAATGCAGAAAATTTCTATGAGATTCATGATGTATGTTTCATAGGTTTGTGCTCCAGTACACTTGAAATCACCTTCTCAAAGCTCTTGCCATGGTAAGATTGTAGGGTGCATTAACAATTTATCCTTTCCCATATCAATAAGTGCTTTATATATATTCTTTATTCTTATTGAAAGTTTCTTGTATTCAATTCATTAAAGATATGTATACTCGAGTTGTTACTTGTGTTCGAACTAAAGGAGGATTGACCAATTATTTTCCTATTTCTGTTGGATTACATCAGGGATCGGCTTTAAGCCCATATCTTTTTGCTTTAGTTATGGATGGTCTTACTGGACATTTACAGGAGGATGTACATTGGCGTATGCTTTTTGCTGATGATATCATTCTCATGGGCAAGACGAGAGAAAAAACTTAAGAAAAACTTGAATTATGGAGGTCTGCATTGGAGTCTAAAGGTCTTCATTTGAGTAGAACTAAAACTGAATACATAGAATCTTAATGGGAGGGAGGAATTCAATCCTCTCTCCTCTCTGAAAGCTTAAACTTCTCTTTTTGAGAGTGGTTCTCCTTTGTCTTGTAGAGACAATGCATAATTCTCTATTCGTAGACTCTAGTCTTTGTCTATGTAGAGACTTGCTAATGTCTTTAATAGATGGTGCATATTATTTTTTGGGCTTCAATGCTCCTCTAGTAAGAGAAAATATTATTTTGTACCAACAATTTTGAGAGCATTATCCATGATTGATTATCCTTTTTTTGCTATTCTAATGCCAATAGAGTTTTTGTTGATTATCATACGAGATGACAATCTGATGAAATTTTATAAGACATTTGAGGCCAATGATGTGATACCTATAATTACTATTGGTTGTGCTTCTATTTGTAAAATCTTTAGCTTTGATATTTTGTATAGAATATTGATATTACCAATACCAAGTATTGGCATTGGCTCCGATGCCATTAAAGACAAGTTACAATGGAGACAAATGTAATATTCTTGTGAAGTTCAAGATCTTGAATAAAAGTTTGATAATTGATGGATCCTCAATACTTGGTATCGGTAATATCAATATTCTATACAAAATATCAAAGTTTCAGTTGATTATCATACGAGATGACAATCTGATGAAATTTTATAAGACATTTGAGGGCAATGATGTGATGCCTATAATTACTATTGGTTATGCTTCTTTTTGTAAAATCTTTAGCTTTGATATTTTTTATAGAATATTGATATTACCGATACCAAGTATTGGCGTTGGCTTCGATGCCATTAAAGACAAGTTACAATGGAGACAAATGTAATACTCTTGTGAAGTTCAAGATCTTGAATAAAAGTTTGANCCACAGCCTATGGACGTCATTCATACTCGTCTCTACGACCTACGTGGTTCATAGCTCGTGCAGCTCTCAACTTCGACCCCCACGACCTATGGACATCATTCATACTCGCCCCTATGACCTATGTGGTTCACTGCTTATGCAGCTCCCGACTTCAGCCTACGCAACCTACAGACGTCATTCATCCTCACCTCTACGACCTACCTAGTTCACAGCTCGTGCAGCTCCCGACTCTGGCCCTCGCGGCTTACAAACGTCATTCATACTTGCCCCTACGACCTACGTGGTTCACTGCTCATGCAGCTCCCGACTTCAGCCTTTGCGACCTACGAACGACAATTATACTCGCCTCTACGACCTACTTGGTTCATAGCTCGTGCAACTCTTGACTCTGGCCCCCGCGACCTACAAACGTCATTCATACTCGCTCAAACGATCTACATGATCATCAGCTCATGCAGCTCCTGACTCCGGCCCTCGTGGCCTACAGATTTCATTCATATTCGCTCCTACGACCTACGTGGTTCACAGCTCGTGCAGTTCTCGACTCCCACCCTGACATCCTACGGACATTATTCATACTCGCCATTACGGCCTATGTGGTCCACAACTCACATAATTGCTTACTAAGTTTTCTTTGGTCAATCAACACTTCTGGAGCAACAATCTACAACACTCATGATGAATACTGCCTCCACAACAATCAACGATGACCCTTACAATATATTATCACTGAGAATTGCAGTCAGATTATAGTTATACAACTTTGTAATTCCATCTTCCCTAATTTAGAAGAAGGATGGATCTGTGCGCTCATCGTTCATAGTAGATTATTTCAACTATGCTAGGCCCCATAATTTTTCCCTCTTTTAAAGGTTTTCCACGTAAAAAGTCGATGTGTCTCCTTATGCTTACTTCTTTTCTTTTATCAGTGCGTATTGAATTCTCGTACAACGCTAAGACGATAATTCATTACTCTACCGCCACAAATTTTCTGACACACATCACAAATATAAATTATTCGCAAATAAGGAGTTTTTTAGACAACTCAAATAGTCACTCTTCCATGAAAAAATATTATGTCCAGAGTTTGAACGCGCCACGTCCAGACAAGACTTCGATCCACTAGAATTTATTTATTTATTTTTCTTTTTTGCTCTTTTCCATGCTATTTGGATGCAACTTGCTTCCCCACTCCAATGTCAAATTTGTATGCATATAAACATAACTACAATCATATTGTAAATATTCTAATCAGTCGGTTTAATGCTAAGAGAGTTGACAGTAGTGCCACTTCCTCTTCCCCTCCACCTTCCTGCTCGCTCCGCCATTTTTATTTCCACTGCATTGGTATTGCAAACTGTACAATCCCTTCATCGCCACTCAAGCCAAGGAAAGCGAAACTTCAACCGACATTGAAGAAAGTGCATTGGCATCACTCCTCTCTCCGTCGAAGAAGGAGAGAAACAATGAATCCAGATCAGTACCAGGAGCGCGCGTAGAAGCAACAGAGGTTAGCTCCGCTCCCTCGATTCTAGATCCCATTCTGAATTGAGCCGAACGATGCTAATCCAAGACCGTGGCACCGCCGACGCTGCATCTAAGCCCTCGAAACCCTCCCCTCGTCCACTCACCTATGCCAACTCTTCAATTCATGGCAAGAAGAGCGGAGATCCCTCCTTCTCCTCTTCGTCTTCGTCCTGCAACACTTACAAACTCATCGCCCTTTTGATATTCCTAGCCTCCATTGCTGCTCTCTTTTTCCTCCGTGGCACTATCGATGGAGCTGCTCTCCTTTGCCTTGACCGCCGACCGACTCGCCCTCTCCCCGTCCGCATAAGTTATCCCGAGATCTCCTGGTCCACCATCCCCGCACTCCGCCCTGTTGACGATGCCGCCGTCGCTCCGTTTGCCACCTTTCGCTCAGAGCGCTGGATCGTCGTCTCCGTGTCCACCCCTCCCACTGATTCGCTCCGTCTCCTAGTTAAAACCCGCGGCTGGCAGCTTCTCGCCGTCGGTAACTCCCATACCCCCGCCGACTGGTCTCTTAAAGGCGCTATATTTCTCTCCCTTGATCTCCAGTCCAGCCTCGGCTTCCGCACCGTCGACTTCTTACCTTACGCCTCATATGTCCGCAAATCCATCGGGTACCTCTTCGCTATCCAGCATGGTGCGAAGATTATCTACGACGCCGACGATCGGTCCGATATACTTAGCGGAGACCTCTCCAAGCACTTTGACCTCAATCTTGGCGAAGCCACTGGTTCCGCCTCTGGTTACCCTGTCCTCCTCCAATACTGCCGCACCGCCAATAAGAACCGAACCGTCGTAAACCCCTACGTGCACTTTGGCCAGCGTTCGGTGTGGCCGAGGGGTCTTCCACTTGAGAGCATCAGGGAGGTCAGTCATGAAGAGTTCTACTCGGAGATCCGAGGCGGTGGGCAATTTATCCAACAAGGGCTCTCTAATGGTCTGCCAGACGTCGACTCCGTGTTCTATTTCACCCGCAAGTCATCGCGCTCAGAGCCTTACGACATTCTTTTCGACGAGGATGCGCCGAAGGTTGCACTGCCACAGGGCTTAATGGTTCCTGTCAATTCCTTTAACACAATTTTCCACTCCCAGTCTTTCTGGGGCCTTATGCTCCCTGTCTCAGTAAGCTCCATGGCTTCCGATGTCATCAGGGGCTATTTTGCCCAGAGGATTCTGTGGGAAATTGGAGGCTATGTAGCAGTCTATCCACCGACTATTCACCGACCGGATAGGGCGGAGGCATACCCATTTTCAGAGGAGAAAGATCTTCATGTCAGTGTTGCTAGGCTGATTGAATTTTTGGTCTCTTGGAGATCAACCAAGCCAACTTTTTTTGAGAGAATTTTGGACTTGAGCTATGCTTTGGCAAAGGAAGGCTTTTGGTCAGAGATGGATGTGCAGCTTACAGCTGCCTGGCTGCGGGATTTGATTTCTATCGGGTATCAGCAACCAAGGATGGTGTCACTGGCGCTGGATGAGGTGAAGGAGGCTAGTAGAGATCGGAGGGAGTTTGTGCCTCGGAAAATTTCTTCGATTCATCTTGGGGTGGATGAATCTGGCAGTGTAAATTATGAGATTGGGAATCTTATAAGGTGGAGGAGGAACTTTGGGAATGTGGTGCTCATTATGTACTGCAGTGGTCCAGTGGAACGCACAGCTCTTGAATGGAGGTTGTTATATGGGAGGATTTTTAAAACTGTAGTCATTCTGTCAGAACACAATAGCACTGTTTTGGCTGTAGAATACGGAGAGCTATCAACAGTTTACAAGTAAGTTGCCTGCGATTATCTTTTGCTTGTATCATAGGAACACTAAATTTTACTTGGTAGCTAAATTCCTGTATTTGATACTTAGTTTTAATATAATTTAAATGGTATATTTTGAATTATTATATGTTTCTTTTATACGCACATAATCATCATCTCTTTACTTCAGTTCCTGTTTTGCATCTATTGAGGTAAGGGCTGCTCATACTCCTTGGTACTTAAACTTTGAACTTTTTTGTCATTTAGGGAAACATCATCGGATGGGTTTTGCATGCGTGCAATATTTCTCGTTTATATAAACTTAATAACAGGAAGATGTACCTTGGTGTATACTTTTCATTGACTATATCCTTCTTGTGGATAAGACTAGAGAAAGAGTTCAAACAAAACTTGAATTATGGAGGTCTACATTGGAGTCTAAAGGCCTTTGTTTGAATAGATCTAAAACTAAATACATGGAATATAATTTTAGTAGAAGTAGCTCTAGTGACAGAGTTGTAACTATGAGTATCAAATCATTAAAATGTATGAATATTTCAGATATCTCGGGATTATTGTTCAAAGTGATGGTGATATAGATTGGGATGTTATTAGTAGAATTCAAGTTGGTTGGTTGAAGTGGAGTAATGCATCAAACATATTCTGCAATTAAATACCGCTTAAACTTAGAGAAAAATTTTATAAGTTGGTTGTGAGATTCACATTGTTTTATGGTGCAGATTATTAGCCTTTAAAAGAGAGTATAAAACTAAGTTATGTGTTTTTGAGATGAGAATGCTTAGGTGGATGAGTGGTTTGACACTTAGATACAAAATGTGAAATGAAGTTTTCCGTAGAAGGGTTGGTGTAGCTCCGGTGACAGACAAAATCAGAGAATTATCTTAGATGGTTTGGTCACATTAAACGTCAACCTTTTTGATGATCTAGTTAGGAGAGTAGATGTTTTAGATTCGACTTATGTTAACAAAAAGTAAAGGTAAACCTAAAATGACTAGGACTTATTGTATTAAAAATAATATTGATTTATTAGAATTAAATGAAATTATGACACTCAATAAGACACAATGGAGAAAAAGAATGCATAAAGCTCCCACTTAGTGGGATAAAGACTTGTTGTTGTTGTATATAAACTTAATAACACAATAACGCCATTGTGAATTCTAATATTTAAAGGCACTCAGTTTTTTGGGATTGAGTTTATTACTTGAATGCAGGAGGCTATTTCTTTGAAGTTTTTACAAATGGTTTTAGGAAGTTTTTTACAATTAAACCCAACAGGGTAGAAATGAAGGAAACCTGGGAGCAGTAAAGTTACTATAAATCATAAAGAATCACCGAACAACAGTTATACAAGTTTTTATCTTGTGGTCTGATCCATTTCATAAGTGACTTGTAGATGACTTCTATTATGGGTTCCAAGCATTGCAGCCTTCTTGGGTGGTCCCTTAAAAAAAAAAACATGTTACGTGGGCAGCTTCAAGTTGGGATCTAGCTTTTGATGTATGAATCCAAAATTAGATTTTTAGTTGTGGTGGTTAGTTTTGCTCGATTACCTGTGAGGGGGAAACAATAACAGAGAAAGTGGATGATGAGAATGGTTAAAGGTTTCCACTGCACTACTCAAGTTTTAATGCAGAAAATTTCTATGAGATTCATGATGTATGTTTCATAGGTTTGTGCTCCAGTACACTTGAAATCACCTTCTCAAAGCTCTTGCCATGGTAAGATTGTAGGGTGCATTAACAATTTATCCTTTCCCATATCAATAAGTGCTTTATATATGCTCTTTATCCTTATTGAAAGTTTCTTGTATTCAANTTGTAATTGAGATATTATCTCTAATAAGAATATAGTGAATTCGAGCACTTCTGAGGTTTATGCCACCTAACTTTTGCATTAAGAAACCTGTAATCAAAATCAACACATATCCTTTGCATAAAGAAAGATTATATATCTTTTGAGACTGGTGTTTTCTGAAATTTTTTAATTTACTCGTATCTTTTAAGACTATTTAGCTGACATCACTTAGTGGGATCAAGACTTTGTATTGTTGTACTTCAACCTTTTAAGACTATTTAGACTTCAGAGGCTTTTTAGATTTACATGCATCTTCAAAGACTTATAGTCTTCTAGGTTTTTAATATGATTATACTTTCTGAGGCTTTTAAACTTTCTGAGATGTTGAATATCCTGTACTTCTTGAAATTTATAGTACGCACATGCACATTGAGGTTATAACATTCTAATATTTTTAGTGTATCTATACCTTCTAAAACTTTTAGCATTATGAGATTTTTGATGTACTTAAGTCTTCAAAGATTTTTAGTCTTTTAAGATTTATTAGTGGAGACATTGTAAATCATTTGCTCTCATGAAGTCTTTCCAATAAGGATCTTGTCTACTACTAACTTTTCATCGAGTCTTCCTTATGGACATGCCTTTTTATGGGTACGAGTGAAGATCCTATTTGTCACTTATCCTAATAGAGTTTTTTCAATGAGGACTCTCTTTACTACTAGCTTTCTATTAATGTCTTCTCTTGGATGTGTGGTCCAAGGGTATTATAAAAATAACGACTTATGCCAACAATATACAACATATGATAAGCAATGTCATTTGCTAACGTTGAAGAGATTGGAAGAAGTTCACGATGAATGTTTGATCTATTTGAAACTATTTGTTGGAGTTCTTGACGATGTTGGAATATAAAAGTTATCAGAGAAGATTGATCATAGATGTTTGACCCATCTTTGACTACTGCGTCATGACCTGACCAGGTGCATAGAATTAACTAAGGCGATAACTGCAGTTGAAAAATATTATTTCATTTTACTTTCTACAAAATGTTTCAAAAACTTCGAGTGTATAAAAAAGTCACTAACCCACAAAGTGCAATAAAATTAAACATCCAGAAACATCAACATAATCTGAAAACCATATCTCAAACTAGGACTAGACAGTAAATAAAGACAAATAATAAACGGAAATTACAAATATATCATAACTAGTATCTATCAGCTGCAGTCCTCATTTTGTAAATTAAATCTCTTATATCAGACATATCAACCTAAAACTTTTCTTCTTCTCAAAGAAAACATTAATTGTAAATTTTAGTTTAAATTAGTGAGCAATTATAATATAATATACATTAAAATTTTATGTTATGTTTTGTTATGTATGAATGATCAAAAGAAATGTAATTTATTTCATTAGAACTTTAAATTTATCATTTTTATTTACCATTTTTAAACTTTTTAATAGTCAACATAGGATTAACGTCATACCCGAAGATATTTTCAAAACGTACTCAAGGTTCCCTAAAAAATATGTTCGAATACACACTCAAAATTGTATCTGAAGGTACCCTTGAATTGTACCTGAATGTACACTTTTACTATTTCCTTTAACGTGCACGAGTATTTTGCATCCCGTGTCAGTACTATATGAGGGTAATCTTGTATGACTTAAATCTTTACCTTTCATTTTGTTTTAATTAAAATCCTTTAAAATGAACATTCATATGCAATTTATTTTCCTCTCATCTCTTATGACATTTCAGACTTTCAATATGCAAGGTATAACTGAAAAACTTATTTTAAACAGCCATTAATTTAATGCATAGAGGAAAAGAATCACTCACCTTTCTTTTCAAGAGATCTCTGAAATATCTATCACTTCACTTCTTTCAACTAACACCTTAATCAACTAAATCTGCATATAGTTATAAAGATCTCACTCTAAAAGAAAGACTTGCATTTCCAATGACATACAACTCAATTGACACATATAAGTCAATTGGTCAATTCCTTATCTTGAAAGATCTGGTTTGCTGCTTGCACATGATGCCTCTTCCTCCCCTCAATGTCAAAACTATAATTCCCCAACCTCAAGTTCTTGATTCAAGTAAATTTTATCTAAACATTACTTGAATATATATATATATATATATATATATATATATATATATGTATAATATTTAATTAACTTAATTTAATATGAAGATTTACCTTACAAGTTTCTCGAATCAATCTCCTCTCAATTTGCACAAGTCACCAATTTCTCTTTCCAAGCAGAATAACTTTATATGAAGACTTTGTTTCAATCAAACTTTCCATTAATTAAATAGACATACCTTCACACACACACGCGCACACACACACATACATTCAACTTTCAGAACAACATAATCTCTAACTTTGAATTTCAATCTCTCTATACTTGGGTCACGATATCCTCTCTGGAGCTCTTGAGCTAAATAAAGTTACTTTTAAGTTTGATGTAGTTTCTGGGTAGCTTGATCAATCAGTTGAGATCTTAGAAGTTTCCTCTTGTTAACCTCAAACTAACACAGCAGATTTACATTTTCTATCAAAAAAACCATTATATGATTTTATACCAGTTATCGCTTGAAAATTATTATTGTAAATGAACTTTACAAGTGGAATGTAATTCTATCAACCATCACCGAAGTCCATCATAAAAACTTAAAATAAGTACCTTAAATTTTGTCTTCCATGACTGACTGCCTTTTTGAGGATGAGATTCAGTGCGGAAGTATAGCCTTGTACTCAAAGCTTCCTTTTTACTTTCCTTCATAGTCTAAAAGTTAAATTTTAAACATGGTCAATACATAAACCATTGGAATTCTATGCAGTAAAATAATATTGCAGAAAAAGTCCCATTTACAGCATCACTAGGACTGCAATAATTTATGTCAAGTTATTGCCATGACATTTATTATTTACACGGTGCTCACTTACAAATCCAAGTAAGATAACCTATAAATTCTCACCTTTTCAACTGAATTTTTCTCTTTTGACTCAGGCACCTTCCCAGGATATTCCAACAATTTGATAATGCAGAAGGCTTTCTGTTTCTTCAGGATTCCATGGTTCTTAATTATTGGAATCTTCTGCAGGCTGACAAGTCCAGGCTGTGGATTACTAACAAAGTTAATCAATTCCATCCCTGTTGACCTTAACTTTTCTTTTCCTCCACCTTCTTGAAATACACACAACATTCCATATAATTTCTTCTTCTTTTCCCAGGTTCCCCAAACTTGGGCGTCTGTCTCCATCAATACTAAGAGCTCAGAATGGTTTGTGAAGCAGGCAGCCATGGTGAAGAAAGTTGTGGACACTCTCCCTGTGCACCTTCAGGTTAGTTATAAAAAGGGAACCAGCGAAGATGAACTCATTATCTGCAGCAGCGAGATCTTTTATGTTCCTCGCCGCTTCGTCGGTGACTTCACCGACCTTGCCGAACTTGTTGGGGGCCTAAATATACACCATAACGTTGCTGTACCATTGTTTTTTATAGCCATGGATTCTGAGCAGAATTTTGACTCAGATGCCCTGGCGAGAGTTGTCTATGAGAAGGAATTGCCATCCAATGCTTCTGCATTGAGTTATTATAGGGCCAAAGCGCCGGCTGTGTACCCTCTGAAGGTGCAAAATGAGCCAGACTTTATAAAGCTGGTACAGGTCATGGCTTCAGGTGATCCTCTGCTGATGGAATTGGTATGATTGCCTGAACCTGTTTTGATTCCAGTTTTTAGAAATTTCTTTGTTCTTATATAGTGTGCTTTCATGTGGCTTATAAAATTGGTTTTTGCTGAAGCATGTGCTTTTTTAAAGTTTTATGATTTGTGGAGCTTAGGAAAATTTTTAGAGTGCAGTATCATGTGCTTTTATGTTTGAATGGGTTCATACAAAGCTTGGGGCCTATTTGGGGTGGCTGCTGTTTGTAAAATATTTATTAGTTTTGGTAAACCATATTCTATTTAAAGTATATATATATATATATATATATATACAGACCTAGGTCCCAATATTGTAAAAGTAAATAATAGGCCACTGTCGTTAATCTTTGAGGGAGATTTTTTTGATAATTTACAAGTTTGTTTGTATATAATAAAGTCTGTGGCCTATTCGATCGATGAGGGTCGCTGATCCCTCAACCCCCCCTCCCTCCTCCAATCGATCATTCTGAAAGCTGATGATCGTCTTGAGGGACTTTCTTTTGTCATCCTCTGTTCGATCGTTCAGCTAAAGTGTTTTCTCTGTCGCTGATAACCTGAAACAATTTTCTATTGCTACTCTCAATCGGTTCTTCCTTTCTAGGTCGCCCATCTTCTTTGAGATTTGTGTGGACACATTTTCATGTGTATAT
>NEWO01000119.1:1510045-1524689 GCA_003013225.1 Phalaenopsis aphrodite | reverse complement strand
GACAACTATACTTTTCAAAATTGATAAGAAACAGATTTGGTAAGAACAGATACGATATTTATAAAAATATTTTCACTACAAGATTGATATAATTTCCTTTTGTATGTCTGAAATTCATATGCATGCTAAAATATAAATTTTAAATATATTGCAACTTGGTTGTCCACTTGTCGATTATCAATACTGGGCTAAGGAGTACCATCCTAAGTTAGATTTAGTAGGAGACCCTTCCAGTTGAGTGGCAGACTCTATACATCCAGATGACCGAGAGTAGCCTTCGACGTCTCTCGAGTACAAATATATAATATCTGAGTCTAGCCCCGACACAAGTGCTTGCGGTTTTCTCTCTTCGGTTTTTTCACGTTATTTTATTGAAACTTTTGGTAAAGCACTCGTGGTCTTTTTCCCGGGGACTTCCCATGTTTTTAGTAACTTTCTTTGAGTTTTCATTTGCTTTTCCTTTTTTTACTTTGAGATTTTCGTTGTGAGTTATTTTTCGATTTTCTCGAGTTTTCTTTCGTCATGGGTCATTTGTCGCTCTTTCTTGAGTTTTTCATGTGTTAGTTCTTTTGTTGATACAATGCATGCTAGTTCATTTTTAAATTCTATTATTATATTTCTACCTGCTACTGTTACTTTTACACACTATACCTTAGAATAGAAGGTCAATAGTTGGTTTCATAGGTGGTACCCGACAGCAGATCGTTGACTCCATAATTGCATGTACACTCAAAACTAACATCGAACTCGAATGTGCTACGACGAGGAGCTTAGAGCTAGCATTGTGGGCAGCACGGTCATCTTCAACAGCAGAACATGTCTACACCAGCTAAACCATGCCTTAGAAATTAAAACAACAATTCATAGGATTTTGAGGTTGTCTGTCTAGTGTCATAAATCAATAATATTTCTTTAGGCCTTTGTACAACTCTGTTGTACAATATAAGTCCTAACCTGTGTTAGGATTCCGAGGTCATCGTTCGTCACGACCTAAACCCTCACATCTTGCACGTTATTTGGGTGATCGTTTCACATAAGTGTAAGCCCTAAATAAATAAAATTGGCAGGATGAAACGCTCAAGTAATTTTCCTCTAAACTAAAGTCAAACCATAAGGTAGCTTGGGAAGTCACCGAGGTTCTCCTCCGGATCTATGACATCCCCTAGTTCTTCCTCCTTTGAATTCTACGATAAATGTTCCAAATTTGAGTCATTCCCTTTCACACTTCTTCGTCGGATTTCGTCGAAAAGTTCTATCCTTTTGACCTCTTTGAAGATAATAATTCCTAATTTTTATCGAAAGTTTTCTTATGTGACTTCGGTCATTTAAGATGTGATTAACTACATGGGTTTGCCCTTATAGAAAGCTTTTCCGAACTCAGCTTAATATAAATCCTATTTAATTCTTTGTATTAAATAGGGGAACTTGTCGGCAAATAAATGGTTTCGCAAACCAAACGGATGACATATATTTTTTAGTTTATTTGATCGAGTCTCATCCTCAAATATTGTGTTTATCATTCGGGATAGATACATAGTTTGAAGTATAGTGCTCTTTCATTTAAATTATGGAAAATATGGGGTCGATTTGATTTCATATTTTTCTAATATATATATATATATATATATATATAAATTAAAACGTCATTAAAAAACGGGCGACGGAATTTCGATTTCGGCGGCCGACAACTTCCAACGGGCAATTCCTCCAACCAAAAATAGTGTCGATAGCTTCTGGCGACAAAGACACACCGGTGGTAGAGCGGAATGATATATCATCCTACGACATCAGAACCCGGCCCAGGGGATCAATGAACCATATGATGATAATATCATTCACCGACATAAGACTAGCGGGGGACCCATACCTTCTTAGGTTGTTGGCGGCCCTACGTTCGACGGCGTGATCGACTCGCGGACAATTATACTTTTCAAAATTGATAAGAAACAGATTTGGTAAGAACAGATACGATATTTATAAAAATATTTTCACTACAAGATTGATACAACTTTCTTTTGTATGTCTGAAATTCATATGCATACTAAAATATAAAATTTAAATATATTGCAACTTGGTTGTCCACTTGTCGATTACTAGTACCGGGCTAAGGAGTACCCTCCTAAGTTAGGTTTAGTAAGATACTCTTCTAGTTGAGTGGCGGGCTCTATACATCCGGATGACCGATAGTAGCTTTCGACGTCCCTCCACAGAAGTGACTCTTTCACTGTCATAACTCAGTTTATTGCTTCTTTAGCAAGGATATCTTTCTAGCAAGTAGAATTTTATGTCCAGGTCGATTATATCAAAGTTCCAAGCTCAGATCTATTGTCTAAGCCTATCGTATATAATAAAATGTTATTATATTATTACCAAAGAAAATTTTTTTTCAATCTTGGTGTTATGGCTCTTGATGATCTTATTGGATTTCATCCAGAAGAAAGGGTTAGGCTTTATAATCTTCTAATCATACAATGCACACAATTATGTAAATGGGATAAAAAACATGCCCAATTTATGGGGGAAGAGAAGCTTGAAAAACAAACATTTTTTTATGATTCAGTGAGGTATAGTTTGCAGGAAAAGAGATGATTGACAAAGTGGACATGGAAGCTTTTACAGAAAGGTGCAGAAGAAAAGTAATACATCAACTTTTGAAAACAGATATTCCCATTCCACAAAACACTATGCCAACCTAGCAACAAAATATCATAAAAGAATTCAAATGGACCCGCACGTTGCTAACATAGCAACCAAAAATCATAAAAGCATTCAGATGGACCAATAAGTACATTCAGGTAAATTGACCGAGAACCATACAAAATTAAAAATTACCTTTTATAAGAAGACTTCAGTTGTAAATGTGGGCGAAAAGTTTCTGAAATATATTGGTCAAGTGAAAGAGGGAAGGAAAGACTGGAGTCCAAATCCCAAACTATGTGAGAAGCACAGCCTTCTTCAGCATTTTTCTGATTTCCAATCTACAGGCCATTCAACAAAAAAAAAAAAACTATGCCAGCATATTGACTAAACAAAGCTTTTCTTTAAAATTTTAGGAATTGTTCGGATGAAAAGAACTTGAATGAAAGAAAGTAAGAAAAAGGTTGAAGAGCATAAATCAATGGCTGTAGAATAATAATCAACCAATAAATTATTGTATTAACAACTCCTTTCCTGCACTTCAATCCAACCTTGGCATCACTATGTACTACTGAATAACTAGCGGTAAGAAAAATGTGAATCATCAAATACTTCAGCTTTACCTGAATGCAGATCACATGATAATCCCAAATGACCAAACCATCAGATAATTTGCTTGCTTTCTGATTCCATAGAGGTATCTTAAAAATGAGATCGAAAATAATCACCATAACTTGAAGATTAAAGAGAATGTTTTCAGCAAAAAAAAAAATATGCAGTTCATAATCCATCTTAAGATAAACTACTGAATATATGCCTGCAGCGAGTTCAGCGTAGAATACATTTATATCATAGCATATCATAAAAAAAAAATCCAAAAGACGTAGTGCACAGTAACACTATTTTAGTATACAAATATTTCAATTTTTGACTTAAACATCGACAAATCAAATGCATAGTAAGAAGTCAATAAAAACTATACAGCAGTTTCTAAAAAAAAAGTTTTTCAAAAATGTTGGTATCTAGTCATAAAAAAGTAGATTTTAATTTTTAGTTGATCAGAAATAGATGGACTTGAATGTTAACAAAAGAAACTTAGTTTGCAACTCGTCATTTAACTAAACCAACACAGCTAACTAAAGGTAAATGTTCTTTAACATTCAGTTTAATCATTCATATTAACGTTCTTAATAAAAGAAAATAAACTAAAGCAAAGGAGTTTAGCTAATTAGGCATTGTTGCATCAAGCAAATATGCGATTCATAACGTAAAAAGCAAAAACAAGCACAAGTAATCAAACAGATGATTATTCTTTAGGTGAGATTCAAAATCAGATTATTGATACTAAAACCTATGAAAAACCTTATATACTTCATCTAGCCAAGTACCAACCCTTCCTTTCACCCAGGCCACAAATAGAGAAACCCTAGAATCAAGAAGCAAGGAGACTTACCATATCCAAACTACATGATTAGGAAAAGCCCAAAATTTAGTTTCCATCAAAAAGGAAAGAGAAACCAAACGTTGATTCCTAACCGACTAATGGTTTTCAAAACTAATCGGAAGTTTCTTTTGCGTGCTGGTTTCTAGTCTCAAGGAAACAGATGACTTGAATGAAATGATAGCAGCCTTTTCATCTTCAGAAGAGTAGATGAAACTCAAATCAATACTATTACAAGAGCCCATAAAGTGAGCAAAAGGTCCAAACCATGGCATCAAATGTAGATGCAGAATGAAAAAATTAAGGAAGATGGCATGCTTGAGGGGCTGTCAAAAAAGCTCGTTGTTCGCGAACAAATCGTGTTCGGCTCGTTAAGCCACTCGTGTCTGGCCCGTCCGTTAAGTAAACGAGCCGAACACGAAGAATTTTTTTAAGCCCGAATTATAAACGAGCCAAAAAAACAGCTTTTTGTTAGCTCGTGTTCGGCTCGTTTGAGCTCAAAATAAAAAAATAATATAATTATTTATATAATAATATATTATATATATTTATATCCAAGTTTATATTAGAATAGCTTGTGTGTTAATGTGGGTAATGTGGGTACACTGAAAAGAAGGCAATGCACTAGCCAAGTTTCCATGGAACAAGCCAAGAATACAATTTACATACCTGCATGATAGAACAAAATGCTCTATAACCATGTTTATTCATGTTTCTTATTAGTGATTTATCCTTCTATGAATGAAAGTTGTTGAACTCTTCTTAACTCTTACATCCGATATCTCACTCAAAATCAACCCTTAATTGACTAAAACCATTGACTCACAAAACATATTTCAAACAATCACAATAAGAATGGCTTGCAACTAGTCCATAAGTAATTAGTATTTACAAGTGTTCATAACAATTTGATGAAAACTGCATGAAGAATTACATATACAGAAAAAAGCAAAAGCTTCCTTGAGCGAATGAAGACATAGGAAATTAACAAGGATTGTCCATTTATGCTCTTGGTACATAGACGCCTGCGTCTCTAAAATATGAAAATGCATAAATAGACAAACTCAACATAACAGGTTATACAAGCAATAATATCGAATGAAAAAAAGGCAAAAAAAAGACATAAGAAAGATCATAAAGAAAAAAACTGGTGTGCCTTCTGATGCAGCTACCTTGGAAAATACATACTAAACCTACCTTTTTATCATCATTGGATATGAACACAACAAAAAGATCAAGCGCAGTAGGATCAGCAAGCCTAATCAAGCCAAGTTTCTTGCAGAGAAAGTATACATTTTCCTCGCTATAAAGAAACATCAAAAAAAGGTTGTTCAGAAAGAAGGCTTAAGCTTCATCAAATAATGTTATTTGGTGCTGCAAAAGATAAAAGTGTCTTTATTCTCATAGAGAAATGCGAGTTATCCCAAAAACCATGGAGTGGGTGCACGTCTGGTATAAGAATTTTGTGTGTTCCTAGCACAAAGCAAGCCCATGGAATAGCAAGATTGCTAAAAACAATGCAGAAGTAATGTATTACCAAAACAAAACCTATACATGGGATTTCATAAAGTTAAAGTGAATTGTGAAACAGCCTAAACAAGGTTTGAAGAATTCCGTCATCATCATGGATTTGTGTGTTTCTAGCACAAAGCAAGCACATGGAATAGCAAGATTGCTAAAAACAATGCAGAAGTAATGTATTACCAAAACAAAACCCTGTACATGGGACTTCATAAAGTTAATGTGAATTGTGAAACAACCTAAACAAGGTCAAAAATCCCAATGGGCGTTGAAGAAGAAAAACAAAGGGAATTCCCTCATCACCATGTCACAAAAACTAGAGGTCCAGCATTTCATCACCACAGGACACATAACCATTCATGTCAAACACATATGGAACCTGAATCAAGAAATTTGATGACATTTGCCCATATAATTTTATTTGATGGCGTAGCATAAGATAGCCTGGTATATGGATTGTGCATTTTTCAAATTTGATAAGCTAAAATATTATTTGTCTATTGTGTTTTCTCATTTATTGGTGAAGGTTACTAATACATAAGGTTTATTTCTCTATTCCAAGCCACATATTAGAATAAATTATAATTGGCTAGAGGAAAGTGAACTTCATATTCAGATCACTCTATGTATATATCCTTCATCACCTCTCTTTCTAGTTAGTTTCCACTTTCTCCAAGCTTCCTCTTTTTTGTTCTTTCCCTTTCTCATTCTCCCGCACTTCCATACCCCTAACAAGGAAAATCAACAAAAGCTTCTCCAAAAAAATTAAAATAGCTGACAGCAGATTTAATGAAAGCAAACTTGAATTGGCTCAAAGCCCAAGCTGATTAGCATAATTCTGCATAAAAGCCATGATGAATGCAATAAAACTGAATCAACCCAATGCATTTGTATACCTTTAAAAAATTCCAAAACACGTGTTATGCAAATAGGCTGCCTGGCATAGCTTTATTTGAAAAAGCGGTAAAAAGTATTCCGTTCCAAATATATGAAGACCATACACATAAAAGGGTTAAATATGCAGGGCAGGGTGATAGGCGAGGAATGCAAGTGGATGAGGGAAAAGAAACTTCAATTATTTATGAGCTGCATTTTGATGATAGAAAAGGGTGTAAATTAGCATTAAATAAAAAGTTTACATTATCACTTCAAGTACACTCAGCCTGTATTTCTCGGCAACATTTTGACACTTGCATTTAAATTTTAAGATAATAGACATAACTAATGAGATATATAACCTCTAATTGTTAACATGAGATTCATAACAAGGAAATATGCACGTGTTAAAAGATGCAATGAAGAAACTTGTTTTTCTTAGTTATGTTGTGCTATGTAGTGTGCAAAAAGAAAAAAAGATGGCAATTGTTTGAATAGATAACTAAATAATTTACAATGTGTTCTGAGAAAGCGTGAAGTTATGAAAAAGCAGTGCCGGAAAACATTCTTATTGGTTGAATAAGAATGTTGAACAAGCTTCTTTTGAAATAAACTCCTCGAAGTCTCCTAAATTACAGTTATACCCTTTTTAATCTTCCCCCAAATAAAAATTAATAAGTAGAAATTCTTATGCACTCCATTTGAATAAAGTGGAAAGATTTTCTTTTTTTTTTTCTTTTATTGTACAACTGTGGCAAAGTGAGAAAATCTAGACAAACAATAATTTCATGCGAGCCTCGTTTAAATTTTTATAAAGATTTCTCATCCTTTCTTCGCTCTCCATTTTCATTTTTCCCAACAATTACCTAAATTTTCCATCAAATGTGCCATGTGTTCATCTTCTTCGAACAGTAACCATTTGCCCAAAATTCCATCTTTATGCATATTCCTATCTTCTTTCTTCATTTCAACAATAATTTTAAGAAGCAACAATGTTCCTTAGCAACCGTGCGCACACTTTAGCTTATTAAGGTTCAATTTATTTTAAAAAAAAATACACTTTCGATTTAAAGTGCTTGCCATCAATCGTACAGCTGCGATTCCTTCCTATCATCGCCTTATTGAAAAATCCATAGGTAAGAATGTTGAAGCAATCAGCCCTTCAAAAATATCTGACAGCTTTTTAGTTACTGAAATCCAGGATTTCACATTTTGCTAGTGCAATTAGGGTTTCTGACGTTTTGCTAGTGCAATTAGGGTTTCACAAACAAAGAAAAAAATTGCCGCACAACGGCCGTAACTACACGAGCATAGTAATTTCCGATGGTTTCGCTATCGTCACATATGTCTCCAAATTACAGAGGATTTGAGCTTCTGGTAGGAAAATATTGAAAGAAGAACTCCACTGGCTTGAGAAAAAAAAAAAAGAAAGAATAAGTGTAAAAGAGACGACGAAGGATACCAATAGTAAGGAGTGTGCGTGAAAGATGAGAACTTCGGGGAGGAATTCCAGCCCGAAGTCGACGGAGCAGCCGACAGAAGGGAAGGAACAGTTGCAGCTACCGCGCGCAGGTCGTCTTCAACAACCTGGCTGCTTTCGGTCATTGATAGCCGTACGCAGGGGCGGAACGGCGAAAGAAAATATTATAAAAAAGCAATAAAATTACCCCAAATTAAGGGTGGAATAATCTACTCACGATGTGTTAATAAGCTAGATGCGGTGATTATTATTAATTTTTATTATTTCAAAAAAGTCAGATTATTGTCAGAAAGCTCCCACCGCAACTATCTAGGTACGGTGAGAAAACGTTGCTTTCAGCATTTTCAAAATGCATAAGCTGTCAAACGCAATTTAATCAAATAGGTCATATGCATTTTAAAAACGCCACCGCACCAAATAAGCTGCGTCAAACGGATCATAACGAAACAAAAAAGGGAGATTACATATCGGCAGATAGAGCTGTAAAAAAAAAATTAAAAAAAATAGTTATTCGCTAACAATTCGTTTTCGGATCTTCAAGGAATTCGTGTTTGATTCGTTCCATAAGCAAGCAAGATGAATGTGAAAATGTTTTTTTTTCGTTCGATTAGTTAAACGAACCAAACACGAACAGTGATGCATTTGTTCGTGTTCGAATCATTATTGTTCGAAATATAAAATAATTTAAAACAGTTTATATAAAAAAATTACGATTTCGCAGTGCTAGTGTGGAATCCTCCTCTACGTCTGCTAGGCTTTTTGTTTCTCTATCAAGTTTTCCTTCCTTGGGATTTTCAGATCATCTTTTATGAACTCAATGGAAAAAATCAAAATTTAAGTGTTAGATTTGTAATGCAGTAGCTTATGTTGAATGTAAAGTTTAGGTGTTAGATATGTAGTGCATTGAAATAGCTTGATTTTGTTTGGAAAATATATGGTTATGTATGTTAGGTACATTATGCATAGGAATTGTGTGGTTTTTTGTGAAATGTGATGTGTATGTGTTGGATGTATAAATGCATGAGAATTGAATGATTTTTATGTTAGGGATAAAGTTTAGGCATTGGCAATGTGACTTTAAGCTTAGAGAAGAAATGCGTTGGTAAAGATTAGAGAGAGACGTCTTAAATGGATATGGTAGAAAATCAATGTATTCGTGAAAGGGTTGGTGTTGCACGAGCAGTGGAAAAGATTAGAGCGAGTCATCTTAGATGGTTTGGTCAGATGAATTAAATGTCGACTATCTAATGATTTTGTTAAGATTGAACGTTTTAGATATTTGAGGTCAATTGTTCAATGTGATGGTGATAGAGTCATGGGTGTTAATTATATTAGTTGAATTCATGTTGGAAGCATGAGGTGGAAGAATACATCTAGTCTCCTGAGATAGGGGTAAGTATTGTAGTGCTCTTTGAAAGAATTCAAATTGGAAGGTTGAATTCACGTTGCATAAAAAATAATCTTAGTTTGTTAGAATTAAATGAAAAATATGACACGCAATATGATGTAACAAAGAAAAATTAAAGATTGATGTAGTCGACCAAACTTGGCGAGTTTGTATGTTTGTAAAACATGAGATTTGTGTGATTTGTGATGACTAATATCTACATGTATTAAGTTGTATCTCTGTATTGTAGATGAATATTCAAAATGAGATATCATAAATGTATAGCATATTATATCCAGGCAGAAAAAGACTTACTGACGAGTTTTTGGTTAGTGTTGAAGAATTTATGCAGGCGGCATCACAGCTTCTTGTTTACCTTTCAGAAGGCAAGTTCTGATGTCCCTATGCAAAACATGAGAATCAAACTTACTTGACGTCTGACGAAGTGAAATTGGATCTATAGTGTATGGTATTTAAATTTGATTATTAGTCTTGGACTTCACATTGTGAGTTTGAGTTAGATATTCAGTACGGTCATACTGGAACCTCATCTTGTTATGTCCCTCCAATGGTTCACAATTTTGGCGTGTTTGAAGAAATGATTGTTGATGCCGGCAGGGCTCATTTCGGTGGGAGTATATATGATGATGATCTAGAATTGAATAGCGAGGCACAACAATTTTTTGATTGATTGCATCTTGCACAACAAACTTTGTGGCAAGGATGCAGTTTGCATATAGAGATATCGGCGACCCTAAAATTGTTGAGTATCAAATATGATTTAAAATTTCTCAGGGAATATTGGGAATACTTCAATCATGTAACAACATTATTAAAGGAGACAAACCCTACAAAGAATCTAATGCCAGAAGATTTGTATAGAACCAAAAAGTTAGTGTCGAAGTTAGGGTTACTATCTGAAAAAAAAAATATTTGTTAATTGATGTATGTTACATGACAATGAAGATGCACTGGAGACAAAATGATGATTTGGCAATGCCGATAGGTTCAAACTAAGAGGGAGAAAGTGTAAAAATCAGATATTCCTTACAAACGTCTCTTTTGATTTCCTCTCATTACACGGCTTCAACGATTGTTCGCCTCTATGCGCACAACTCCTCATGTGACGTGACAGTATATGATTTATTGGTGCTAATACTATGAGTCATCCTTCCGCTGTGAAGCCTGAAAAATACTTCTATTGTGATTATTTTGACTTTGCAGCCAAACCACACAACAATAGCTTAACTTATGTGCACATAGGTTCACACCATACAACCACGCTACAACACCCCATTCATGTTGGCCAATTATTACTACGTAATATAATTTCCTCCCTGATATGTGTATGACAATGTCATTTTTATTTCTACTATTAATCATACCAGGACTACATAACCCAAATGATAAAATTGATATGTAGTTATATCATCTAATATATGAGTTATAGCTATTATGGGAAACAAATGTGCTAACTTAAGATATTGCTATGAAATAGAACTTTCATGTTAAAGCTGCACTTATGTGGACGATCAGTAATTTCCCGGTTTATGGGATGTTATTTGGTCAAAGCACGTTATAATTTTGGCTTGTCCCTACTGTTAAGAACCGTCCAGAGCATTCTCTTTGAAGCGTGGGAGAATAATTTCTTGGTTCGACTGTCATCAAAGGTGCTTAGCACGTGATCACCCATTCTGGAGGAATAAAAATGCATTTTTCAGAAATAGAGTTGAAATATCAAGTCCATCCCCAAGGATAATTAGAAAGATTTATTGCAGATAATCAGTGAAGTACCAAAGTTCATAGAGAGAATGAAACTACATTCATTGGTCTTACAAATTTTGGTGTTACACAGAAATAGATGAAGTAGAGTATTTTTTTGGATCTCCCATATTGGATTATCAATCTAATTAGGCTTACTCTCGATGTTATACATATTAAGAATAATGTTTTTGATAATATATTCAATAATATATTGTATATCAAGGGAGAAAAAAAAAGATTGAACATGAAGGAGAATTGTAAAAGAAGGGGGCTAGAACTATATGAGATAAATCTATATTTAATAGTAAAGCCTAAAGTTGCATATTTTCTTACATTGGATCAACAAAAATCAATCTTTGAGTGGTTACGTTTTTTTGAAGCTTCCAAGTGGTTGTGCTTCTAGCATAAGTTGTTGTGTTGACTTGGGGACGTGGAAAATTTTTAGCATTAAAAGTCGCGATTGTCATATTTTTATGCAGTACTTACTACTTATTACATCCAATGCCTAAAGAAGGGGGCTAGAACTATATGAGATAAATCTATATTAAATAGTAAAGCCTAAAGTTGCATATTTTCTTACATTGGATCAACAAAAATCAATCTTTGAGTGGTTACGTTTTTTTGAAGCTTCCAAGTGGTTGTGCTTCTAGCATAAGTTGTTGTGTTGACTTGGGGACGTGGGAAATTTTTAGCATTAAAAGTCGCGATTGTCATATTTTTATGCAGTACTTACTACTTATTACATCCAATGCCTCGCAAAACCCGGTACTCGATTCATTGATTGAAATCAATATCTTATTCAGAGAGTTGTGTGCATGGACTTTAAATGTTTATTCTTTGTGGAGGCTTAACACGAGTATTCTTTTATTGCTATGCAAGCTCAAATAGATATTTACTCAATTATTTTTTCTCATTGACTCGATGAAATATCTGCCCATACATCTGTGTTATGAGGCTATATTGGAGGGTCCAATTCAATACAAATGGGTGTATCCCTTTGAGAGGCAGGTCTTTTATTTTAGAGTAAACTATTATCTTATTTATTCTAAAATGACTCAATTGTATAGATTTCTAAATAAAATAAAAAAGACTTTTAAGAATAGAGTATGTTCGGAGGGATGAATATGCGAGACATACCTATTATAGGAGACAAATACATTTTGTCCATATTACCTCAATCAAGGGCATCATTTGCATAAAACAGCTGGTGACATTCCTTCACAAAGTAGAATTATTTGTATTCCAAATATTAGGTGAACCATTAGGTAGACTTGGTACACATTACCTCAATGATAAGGAGCTTCAAGCAACTACATTGTATGTTCTACTGAACTGCAATGAAGTGCATCTATTCATACATTTAGAATAAATTCAATCAAAATTTTTTCCAATTATTATCCATAATTCTAAGACAATTAACACAAACATACAAATAACAATGTTGTGTGCATGTTATTAACTGAGAACTTGAACAAGGGAATGACTCTCAAGTAAGCAAGAAGATTGAATAAGATTTTCAAAATGGTTCAAATTACACATATGTTGAAGTGAATTTTCAATTTACTGGTACGTCGTATAATTGTAACTTTAAGAGTTAAACTAATTATACTTTATATTTTAGGTTCATAATACAATCAACAAAATCACAGATCATTGCTTATTAGATCTTGCCTAATTGTGGTGTCAAGACATGATAAATATTTAATGTGAACCGTTACAAATTTCACATGATTTCTTCATGTGAATAGAAGCAAAACTATAATTATGGTGTTTGTGTTAGAGGAAGCACACACATGAATAATGAGATCATCTATTACATCATACTCGATGAAGTAGTTCAGTTGCAATATCTTGGTTATAATGAACGCAATGTCTACATATTCAATTGTGAGTTGTTTGATCATGTTCTAATTGAAGAACACGAAAACTCAACCCGTATGATATTAGTGAAGTTAAAATGAATAAAAGTTATGCAAAGTACAATCCATTTATTCTGGCACGTCAGGCAAGCCAGGTTTATTATCTTCGATATCTTGATCGAGCAAGGAATAAACTTGATTAGGCAGTTGCATTGAATAATAAATCAGGGAAAACTATTGAGGTGCAAAATGTTGTCAAAACTCATTTGTCAAGTGCCAGTTATGCTTGATTTTCGTATTCAACATGGTTCAATCGAAGATGTGTTTCCCCTAGAGATTGCCATGTGGCTTCATGAATAATTCTCTTTAGATATGGATGAAAATGATGATGAGATTGATGAAGAAATTTTAAGCTCTTCATCAATTAAACCATCTAATGAACATATTAAACAATAGTATGTATACTTAGATGATTAGTTTCAGTACCTTATTGCTTTTACTTTTTGTTTTTTACACTATAGTTATCTTGCTTGCTTTTGTTGATTTTATATGTAATCACGACATGTTTCATGATGACATTCTACACTGTATTTCTTTTACTTTTCTGTCATATATTATGTATTAATCTTATTTACTAATCCTAATATTTTTTTTTTGTTACAGATGGCAGGTGCTCACCCCCCAAATACCTCATGTTAAGGGGGATTTGGGGAACACATGTCGGAGGTTGAAGAAGGTTGTCACTTGCATTGAGAGGTTCAATACTTCTACAACCACTTTGATCACTCCTTCTGCTACCCCTCCTCATGCACCCTCGCTGACACCGGCTCTCTTGCAGGCACTACCTCCCACCTTTGCACTAATTTTTCGTCCAGATTCCTTCTTTAATGAGTCGGTCCCTCGACTCCTGCACCTTAGATAGCTGACTTTTTGTAAGTCATCTTTTTCTTACATTAAGTAAGATCAATCTTCATCTCGATAAGCGTTGTAATTAATATTTCAATTTCAAATTCTTTCCTTCCAAGCCACCAGAGACGCACATCACGGAGATCATCTGGAGCTAGCATGATCTGACATTTCTCTCCTAGAAACAAATCTTGAGTGTGACTCGAGCATGTGGTTTTAGAAGTTCAACATATGATCATTTAATTTGGAATAAAATGTTAGTCTCTACTTTTTTCACTTTAATCAAACTTATATAATATTTTATTTGTAGAGATCCTTCTACTGGTCTCTAGAACATCACCATAGCTCTGACAAAATTTTGAGTTTTGTGACAGGCATCGGCTCAGGGACATATTCACCACAATGTGGAAGAAGGGGGGAGAGGCCCCCATGGATGGGTGAGGATGTCCGGGTTGACTTGAACAAAGCTTCTGTCTCTCAAGAATACAAGAGAAAAAGATGGAAAACCCATCAAAATCAGATGACAATGGGAGCTAGAGTGGTCGCACTCCACATTGGAAATTCGATCACCCATACAAAGCACTACTAAAAGTTGGTAAGATTATCTCAAAATCCATAAGCTTAAATATTTATATAATTATGTGATACTTACATTTATCTTATGTATATGGGCCAAACAACTTGACCGAGTCATCCAGTGCAGAGTTGCATGTCCCGACATATCGACGCCCGACCACACAGCAGTACATCTCCGACCACTCTTCGTGTGCTAT
>NEWO01000119.1:1469677-1509900 GCA_003013225.1 Phalaenopsis aphrodite | reverse complement strand
ATAATAATAATTCAAAATAAAAATTAGTATTATTTATAAAATAATATTAATGACAATAAAGTATAATAAAATAATAATAATTAAAAAAATTTATGAAAAAAACAATTATGTTAGTAAAATTTACATTCAATAGCATGCAATTCTGATGAATTTATGTACTGCACAGCTAAACTTTCATATGTACATGCATTCACTATAGGAAATTGGAGGATTACCGTCAGACTATTCTGAATCTAATGGAGTTTTGAGTCGGATTTACATCGAAAAAATTTTAACATTAAAATGAGTGTTGCTAATTAGATTAGCATCGACATTTGTGTCGATATTAGCGTCGAAACAAAATCAGCCATTGTGAATTTTTGTCGACAAATCACTCCACGCAATTCTAACATCAAATTTGTGTCTACAAAGTTGACAGAAATTAGCATTGACACCTTTATGACGTAAAATATAATTTGGATCAAAATAATGACGCCAAGCATCAAACAACTTATTGTAATATTTGTGTTGGATATTCTGATGCTAATCAGACATAAACCAAAAATAAGCAAAAAAAAAAAAAAAGTAACAGAACAACTGGATTTACACATGTCTGCACATAACAAGCAAAAAACATCATAATAACATATGTATCGATCATCACAACTGCAAAATGAAATCACAAACATGTATAAACAATGATACCCTATTTGATTAAATAAAAAAATGGATCTAAATGTTCATTGTTCATGACTATAAGATCTGAAAGTTCACTTAAACAGAGATGAAAATAAAAACTCATAGCCCTTATAGCGATTGTTATTTAGGAAGCTCCATGATCTTGAAATATGAAGACATTGCTCAAGAATCCAAAAGTGCAGTGCCACAATGCTTCGCACCATGGAATTAAAAGATTTAAAGAAAAATGCATTCAAGACAATCATAAGATACCTTGGTGCCACATTTAGAAGCTTCTTAGTATGAGAAGAAGATAAAACCAACCAAATGGATAGAGAGTTGAGCATCACAACACTAAACTTTGGCTTCACGGTGTTACATCCTGAAGAAAGAAGCTAGAAAACAGTGCACATAGAACCACATCACCACCAAAGCCAACATCATGGAATGATGACTTACTAGATCCAGCTTAAAAGTAGTTTCAGAGCTGATTAAGAGGGTTACCAATGTCGTCGCAAGAGTTAGCTATGTGTGGAATTTGATTCAATCTTTCTAACTTCCTTGTAACTTCATGAGTTTTGGAATAAGATATCAACATGATTGTGTTTGTGCTTGTGCTTGTTTTATCAAAATCATGAACTAATTATGAGGGAGCTCTTATGCTAAAATCATATTTTATCAACCTTAGGATGAGAAAGAAAGTGCATCAACCTCATTAAAAATGGAGACAATAATATACCTTCCACGTAATAATAGTTACATTCTATAAATATTTCTCTATGTTGTATAAGCAACTAAATTAGTCTGATACAAGATAAACATTATTTCGTCAAAAATTCCCTATAAGTGGAAAATGACTCCTAATATAAGGTCCCCATAATAATAATAAGTCAATAAATTTAAAATTTTAAGAAAATTCAAGCATTTAAATTGTAAAGGCAATGCAAAAAAAAAGTATCTAATTCAAAGAAAATAATGAAAAAGATATACCCAATCACATAGAAATTTTCAGGGATTATTTGAGTATATATTTTTCATAACAATAAAGATCAATATATCCATTTATTATTTTGATGTAATTATTAATTCTCTACATTCATTTCTTTTTTCATTAGCTAAGTTTGCATTACTTATGAATTTATGTTCTTGTCACATGAATGTCATTTTATAACTTATACATTTGTTATGTCTATTGTGTCGCATCCTTCACAATACCAAATATCATGCAATGATCAATGTATTATGTTTCTTATAGTCCATCATTATAATTAAAGTGATTATATTGTATCTATGTTAAAATTATCTGTATTGTTATAATCTCTGTGCAAACTTTATTCGAACTATCTTTACACCATGACTGAATAATGTTTAAATATAACTTGAATTTTGTCAGATCCATGTTGAATCCCAATCAATTTTAAATAAGCATCTCGTCATTCGAAAAAAGGAAGAATCTTGGTTCAGAATGAACTATCAAGTATATTTCAAGAGCGAAAAACTAACAAACATATTATCCTAATTTTTACTATCATGAGATATATAAAATCAACATTCTCTTGTCAAATAAGCTTAAAAATAATTTATATGAAATGATTATATAAATACTTAAAATTTATCTAAATTTTTACCCCTTTTAGTTAAATGATTCATATCCTTCACCATATTTTTTTTCGGGACATATTCAAATATATTTTTTTGATTTTTAATTTTAATTTTTACTTTTATCTTAAAAAATATTTGTTTATTATTTATTTCATATTTTAAAATTTTAATTTTAAAATGAATTAACTTGTTTTTAAAACATTAAAAATATCTAAAATTTATTTTAAACAATTTTGAAAATAATTATGATCAAATATATATTGTTTTAAATAAAATAAAAAGAAAAAAAAATAAAAAAAAATAAAATATAAAATATTTTTGTAGGATGGACTCATTTGGAGAACAAGTCGTTCACTCTTATCCCCTTCCCTCTCGAGCAACAGTAGCACAGGTGGGAAGCAAAGCATCACGAATCAGCAACAATGGCCGCTTTCGTGGCTGCCCCCATTAGTACTCCACCCACCGGTTCCTCCACCCCCAGCATTCTCACCTACCCGAAATTCTTGTCTCTCGTCATTCTCCCTTCATCCTCTTCTCCCCCGTCTTACCCTCACCTCTTTCTTAAACGCTGGAATTACTTCCTGGCTGTAAGCTCCCGAAGGCCAGCGTTGCAATCAATCCGTATTGAGGCTGTCTCCGCTGTCGCTGATGCCGATATCGATATCGATACTGAGGAAGAATCTACCGCTTCGTCGCCCTCATCGAAGCCCAAGGTTGGCAAGGCGGCGCTGCCACTTAAGAGGGACAGAGTATGCGTTGATTTCTATTTGATCATGTCAAAGTGGTGTTTATGACAGTGATTCATTAATGCATTTAAGCCTTTTTGTGTCGTTTTCTGCAGAGGCGTTCGAAGAGATTCTTGGAGATTCAGAAGCTGAGGGAAAGTAAGAAGGAGTATGATGTGTCGTCGGCCGTGTCGTTGCTGAAGCAGATGGCAAACACTAGGTTCGTGGAGTCTGTGGAGGCGCACTTCCGGCTAAATATTGACCCCAAGTATAACGATCAGCAGCTCAGGGCCACTGTAGGGATTTAAGGGAGTTTTTATTTTTTAATTTTTTAGCGAGCTTTTAGTACCAGTTTTTGTGATTTCAGTGATTCATATGTGACTGTCCTGGGCTTCCAGGTTAACCTGCCGAAGGGGACTGGACAAACTGTTAGAGTGGCTGTTCTTACTCAAGGCGGGTAACTAAATGCTATGGGCTATGGCTGTGTCTGCTAATTATCTATGCTTGTGGTGTGTTAGTATAATTGTTGTAGTAGATGGAGAGTTTATCATATCAACGTTGAAATAAAAAATCACGCTTACAAAAATTGAGTGCAGCTGTTATGAAATATAATATTTCTCTTATAGCCCAAAGAGAGGAAAAATCATGGGGTTTAGTCCAATTGAAATAGGTTTACCAGAGTGAGTCGTAGAGTACTTCCTCTTAACTTGTGAAGGCATTGGTATAATAATAGATATGAATTTTGGAAGATTTTTTTTTAATGGTGGTAGTAAGAGGAATCATGAGGTTTTTTAGCTATTGTGAGGTGCTGGTGGGTAGGCAACTTGTTTTTTTCTTTATAATTGTGGACATTAAATGAGTGGTAATATGGGTAACACATATTGTCCTTTAGTAGGCATTGAGCGCTAGTCGATAGGGAGTATGGGAGGTTAGGAGACTATTTTTCTTCTAGGAGGGGTGATCAAATGTAAATGATTAGCAAAAGTTAGATATATGTCTCTCGTAGGTGTTGGATGAATGTAGATGATTAATATAGAAGGTATGAAGTAATAAGTCGAGCATCAATGGTTTTCACTTGTTGGTTTTTAGTAGGCATCAAGAAACCGTTGATGAAGAATGTCAGAGTTCTGATGATTTGCTAGAGCTCTGCTGATTGACTCCGTTGTTATTCTTATAGATGGGGAGATTGGACAAGTAGGGATATGTGTGTTGATGGTTGGTGACATCAGATATTGGTGGGTTTTAGATGACGGTCAATGACGAATGAAAATAGTCTTATAACATCAGTTGGTAAGTTAGTGGTTTTTATTATAGGTGAGATCAAGAAATCAATAAGTTTTTTATTGTACTTTGGCTACTGACAAACATCAGATGTAAGTTTGTGGGAGACTTAAGATGACGGTCGATTGTGAACATAAGAAGTCGGTTGATGTTTGGATTGGTCATCCTTATTATAGGATTGGACAGGGTAATTTAAGAGAAATAGGACAACATCAGAAAGTTAACCTAATCATTTTTTTATAAGATTGGAGACTAGGCAACTATTCTTCAGGTACTTGTGTTTGGTGGATGTTGGGCATTGATGAGTGTTGGACGATGATTGTCGAGAGACATTGGGCGATCAACTGGGATGCCTAATAGTGGGGATTGATAGGCTTCAAACCTTGTGAGCATCAATCAGTGGTTTATAATAAACATTAGAGGTCGCCCAATGTCGATTTGCCGACCTAATATTTCTTCATATAGGAGAGGAGACAAGCCATTTTGAAAGATGAACATAATATGTAGGTGGTTCAAAGACATTACAAGTTGATTTTTAGTAAGTTTTGGTTGACAGTTGATGAGCAACATTAGAGGCTGGCTAATGATCGACGAGGAATGTGAGTGTTGAATGGCGTCAGGTGATTTTGGCTAATATTTCAGGATTGATCAAGTCATTCTTCTTATAGGAGGATGGGTCGATAGAAAGAGAGGTGTCTGATGTCAGTGAGAGTTGGATAAAAGGCATTGATCTTGGGTATGAATTTAAAGTTCAGCTTGATCATTCTCCTTGTAAAAGGGGAAATCATGCATCCTAGAAGATAGATGCCAAACACTCGTGGCTAGTGGATGATAGATGTCAGTGAGGACATTGACAACCTAGCGACATTAAGCTGTTGACTTGTTCACTCTCCTTTTTGGAGGGAGATCAAGCAACTTAAAATACAACAACAGATGTTGGTAATTGATAGAATTAAAGCATCTTCCTTTGGTTGGCATCAGGTGATGTGGAATGCTAAAAGTTAGGTGAGGTCAAGAGATCGACTTATCACTCTTATAAGAAGGGAGACTAGACACCTGAGAAGATTGGTGTCAGATTATGATGATTAGAATATGTCAGACATTAATCGTTGGTAGGCGTTAGATGATAACTAACTAAAAATGTCTCAAGTGAGGTAGTGGTCGATGGTCAACTCGACCATGCCAAGTTTTTAATTTTGCTTGTGATGTTTGATTTGTGTTTATTTTAAGTCAGTATCCATTTTGTTCATCTCATTGAACTATATTGTTCTAAATAAATGTTGCTAAAATATATAGTTGGATGATCTAATAATCAATTATTTAAGTTTATGGCAAAAAAATTGACATAAAATTTGCATTAAATTTTGTGCTAGTGACATTTCATTACTTAAATGGGATTTTCTTGGTTTGTCCTATGTTTACTTCTGTTATTCTTTAGCTTAATATTTGCTTATATGGTTTTTTTTTATTGTTTTGATTGTTATAGGGGAAAAGGTAGATGAAGCAAAAAATGCCGGAGCTGACATAGTCGGGGGAGAAGACCTTATCGAACAAATTAAAGGAGGATTCATGGATTTTGATAAATTGATTGCCTCTCCAGATATGATGCCCAAGGTATGTAATTCTAAAATAGAGAGGGATATAAGTTGTTCTTCAGCATATAAATATTTAATTGATTTTATTTTGAAATGTTGACAGGATCCTGATCAGTTGCCATTTTAACATATATTTAATTCACTAACATTTTTTATATAATGTTTATGCTGTTATGAGATATTAGATGTTTGGTTCACATGCATGTTAAACAACCATGTCGTAAATGACATTTAATTATATTTTTGATAATTAGTAGATGTTGATATTGTCTATCAATATCTAGGCATTCAATTATCAGTTGACTAAAATAAATGATAACAAATATAAAGATCTAATACCCATTGAGTTTTCTAAGCAACGTTATATTATTTAATTTCAGATAACATATCTCATTTGCATGTCCCAAAAGAATAACTACCTTGATTCTATGGCTTAAATCATTTAGTCGTAACAACCTTACCCATCCTAGAGTGTTTATGTGTGTGTGTGAAAAAGAGAGAGAGAATAAGAGCAGAGAGAGAGAAAAAAATATATATATGTGTGTGTGTATTAGAAAAATAGCGAATAAAAAAAAAGGAACGAATGGAAAAATATAGAAAAATTCCAAGAAAAAGGTGGAAGAATTTGCAACGAAAAAAGAGAAATTCGAAAAACAATTGGTATTTGAATTATCCACAAAAATCTCATTGCTTTGCCTTATTATCATCCTCATTGCCTTGTGTACCCATGTATACAATACTCTCATAAAAAACCTTTTAAAATTTTTGTGGGAGAAACTTTTAGGAGACAACTCGTGTTGTAGTCTGTAAGCTCCATGCTTGCTTTTCTTAGCAGGATAGGAAAAATCCTATACATTGCAAATTTCTCGAGTAGTTATCCTATGCATCCATTTTTTTGACGTGGTGAGCTATAAAGGCCATGATTGGTGCTTTAGTATATTAATAATGTGTTTTTTTAGTGTTGTGGGTAGGTCGCGCACTCTTCATAAGTACCCTCTAGGGTAGATGTGAGGAGCTTGTTAGAATTTACTCTGATATGAGGCATAAACAAAACATAACAAGGGACTTTTGACAAATGCAATTTAAAATAATATTGATTGAAATCTAAAAATTGTAAATTGTGAAATAAAAATGAGAACAAAGTTGAACATGTAACTGAACTAAAATAGGACTTACAAGGAATTTGCGAAAGCTCGCTTACAAGCAACGAACATGACCTCCCTTTTGCGCTTAAGAACACTCATAACTCTGCTGAATGCTCTTATGCAAATGAACCCAAATGAATGTGAAATTGAACTAAAAGAATAGTTTTATTTATAGGAGGAACAGGCCTTGTATTGCCCAATATACTAAATTGCGATCATATAAGGTCAAAGATTATGATATTGACCCATAAAAAGATTATTCTTTGTAACATTTGCAATCAGACTCACAGCATATGCATGCAAGTGGACATGCGATCTACAAAATTTAAAATGGAAGTTTATGTGAATTGCAGTGACAAAATACTTGCGCAAACAAGTAAAATACAAAAAAAATAAAAATAAAATAATGCACAGACAATGCAAGGTAGCATTCAAATTCAATTATATGACTTGAAAGTTCTGTAAGTGCACCAAAAAGCATTCAGATGTGTCATGTAAGTGTCGTCAATGTTGTCAAAAGCATGCCAATGTATTGTGTAGATGCTCTAAAATTGTGTGAGTGCATGATGCTAGTGTACTAAAAATTGTATAAGTGCAGCATGCACGTGTTTTAAAATGTGTGCAAGTATCATGCAAGTGCATTGGAAATTGTGTGTATTCATCAAAAGAAAATTTGTCTGCATATGCTCCTACAGTTATATTAAATGCTGATACCTTGATTTAAAGAATGTTCCGCAAACTAAAATAATGAATAAATTGAATAAAAAAATTCAAAATTTATGCACCTTATGAAGCGTGCAATCACTCTAAAGCATGCAACTAAGTTAAAAATTATGCAATATTTTGAACTTTACAAACATTTTTTTAACTCGAAATGAAAACTTGTTATGCACACACTTTTAGATGGTCTACTCTATATATGGAATAAGATTGCAAATCTCGCATGTCCGGCCATTCTCCCCATAGGGTCCAAAGTTGATGAGACTGATTGTTTGTTGACAATATTTAAATAATACATTTCAACCAAATTGCCAAATGGAGATTAAGTTTAATTTTTTCTCTCAATCTAATTGAATAAAATGATGTCATTATAAAATTGGAATAAACACAAGTAGATTTCACCAAATTATATCTGTCTTTTGTTTTTTGGTGCAATAAAAAGTTGACATTTAGTTATGATCCTCTACATTCCAAGTAAAGCCCACAAGTCTATATCATAATTAATTATTAATATGAACTCAAATTATAAACCCGATTCTTGTGAAGGCAAACAAACAAATTTGATCAGGTTCCAATTATTTAAAAATTCTTATGTTGAGCATATTTATTGCACGTCATAATTGGAGGAGTTTACTCTCAAAATAAAGCTCTCAGAATAAAAAAAATGTATACAATCATAGCCTAATAATGGATGTGTTTAAGAGAAATCTCAGCTAGAGAGGATTGTTTTATCAAAATACTTAAAATCCCAATGTAAAGTATTTTGGGCTTAAACATAGATAAAAGTGCAAAAGAATTGAACAACATTACAAAATTAAAATTGTATTTAAATAATATCGATTGCCCCAAACTTAAAGTAATAATTCATTCGCACTCCACAATGATTTTTTGAGATTGATAAATATAACATTAACTTAAACTATAAAAAGATTAATGTCATATCAAATGTACCTTCATGCACAGTCTCAAATGTTTCACACTAGTAAAGACTTGGCATGTGTCTTCTGATTGAGTAGTTTTATCGTCAAATAACAATACTAAAAGTATGGTTATTATTATAGCTTTTTGATTGGATTGTTTGTTAGAAAATTACAATTAAATTACATTCATGAAAAAAACTTGCAAGGTTCCAAAACTTGAAAATTCTCCAAATAACTAACCACTTGAGCAATAAATTATAGAGTGCACTTGGTAAGGCATGAAATCTCCTATTAGCTAAAGTACGCTTAAAATTATTTTCTTAGATAAACTGCTGCCTCAGGTTTATAAAGTCCTATTAGGTAATGTAATTCATAGTTTTTGACAATAATTCATTGGTCATATTAGATCATTTATTTCTTCTTAGTAGATCATGATCCATGAAAACGAGAATGATTGAAGTATGAGATTTTATTTGAGTTTGTTATCTTTTTTCCACAATTCACACTAAGCTAAAGGTGTTAAATTTTCTTCTTCTAAAATGAAAATTGTTATTATTATAGGACAAATATCTAATATTTGGCAAATAACCTTAATCAAAAGTTCTCTCCCCATAGTGAGGATAATTAGTTGCATGAGCTTGCGGCTATTGGAAAGTTGGAACTAGATTACAAATTCCTCACAAATGAAGTCGAAATCTCTAAGTAATGTATTATTTATAATTTGATTTGTTTTCTGAAAAATTTAATTGGAATTAATACTTTCTCAAAAGGGCCGGTCGTGAATTTTGGAGCCCCAATTGATGATTTGAAAGACAAAAAATTGCCATCTTTCAAGATAAGTTATTAATAGGTACTAATTGAAATTCCTTGTTTGATCCAAATTTGATGTGAAATTAGAAAGTTTCTAAGGTTGCTGTAGAGTTTTAGAAGAATTTGAAATAGATTGATTATGCGGTGGGATAAGGCCAATGACGAAGATAGGATTAGACATATAGTACCATGGAAAATGCTTGGGTGAAATGATAAGCTTTATTATCATGTATTTGCGATGTGTTCTTATGGTTGTTATGATAGACCTGATTAATGTAGCAGTTTGCCTTTTTGGCTTTGTATTGTTTGTCCTGCTTTGCACGGTCAACAAACTATATCCTGACATATAAGGCAAAATTATCATATGGATTATGAATCATAAATACCAAGCTTTTCATATCATTAGCATTTCATTATATTAATATTTTTTCCTCCTTACCTGTCATTAGGATAATTTTATTCAGCATTTCAATATCTTAATGTTCTTTTTTACCTTTCCTCTTATTTTAATGTTATAAGGTGAACTTTTGCTAGCATACGATCAACCACATGAATTGCAAGGCACCATAGTTAGACTTTGTAAACTGCCATTCGGTTTGGAATTTGACCTTGCATTCATGTTTTTGTGCTACATGATACACACTTTACTTTGTATTCCTTATGCTAAGCGATCTAGCTGGATGGCTTAGCCTTTTTAATCTGATTTGCACATATAACAATTCATTGCATTACTTTAATACATCCTAAAATTCAGTTCTCAAATAAGCTAGATTGGATTAATGGGGTAAGACCTCGATTTACTTCTTTTTGATACTTCATATTTCTATGGATATGTTAGTGTACAACATTGTTTTGATGAGGCATTTACTAGGTTGTAGGGATTTTCTATTTTTGTTATTGATCTCTCAGGTTACATGGGTTAATTGAACAAAAATAGGCGAGTATTTGGAACTTTTTTGTTAGGATTTCAATCACATTCTCAGCAACAAAAATGTCATCTTGTTCATGGAAATCTATAGGTGTAGTAATCCAGCATGATGCTGGCAAATAGCTTATGTTTTAGTCAATAACTATCTGAAATTCATCTCATGTAGCATATAAATGAACAAAATTTGAATCTACTAAATAAACTGATTTAACAAATTAGTTGATCATGAATTATGGTAACATCCTTAGTTAAACATGAAAGTATTAAGGAAAGGTGGACATAGCATGTGAGAAAGCATTACATATTTTTTTGAGAAAAATTGAACGGGAGGCTTAATGGTGAAATTTTTTTATAAGTGCAAATAACAAAAATCATGAAGCATGCCCAAATTTTTTTATTAAGATTAAAAAATAAAAGCATGATGTATAAAATTAAATTGAATTAACGACAAGTTAGTTATTAAGATTTGAAGGGTTTTGTAGATCAAAAGTTTTGTTTAAAATTTTTTTTAATGAAATACTAAAAACAATGGGATTGTTTGAGATCATCATAAATATATTTAGTATCATAAAATTATATATTTTTTGTTTTTATTGATTATTAAAAAATTGATTTTGTTGGTGATTGCAATTGATGAAAGTAGTGATAATTGTCTTTAAGAACATTTAAACCACCTAAAAGTTGTTGTGATTGTTTGTAAAGATAAGTTGATCTATTAAAAATAAATGCAAAAACATATTAAAAAAAAGATTAAACATGTTTTAAAAAATAAAAGAAAAATATAAAAATAGAAAAAATCTAAAATGATCCTAAGTAGGAAGTGAATGTATATTTGTGAAGTGATTATAAAAGAAACATTTTGGTACTCTTCAATCATAATGTTAACCATAGAAAAAATAGGCATATAAATCATATAATGAAATAATGTGATTTGAAATGAAACATAATAAAATTACATTACTATGGTACAAATCAATTTAGTTTTATGCCAAGAAGATTTGATTTGAAGCCGCCTTTTGCTAATTTAATTAATGAAAAAAATTATGAAGTAATGAAATGATTCTTAAATTATGTTTATTGATGTTGAAAAGGCATATGATCGATTTGGGAATAAATTATTTAGGCATTATGGCAAATATTTATTTAATGTATGTTGAATTTATGATACACGTGTAATGTTGTAGCAGCTAACATTAGTAGTTGCAAATTTAAAAAAAAACTATCATTTTTGGGATTATTTTACCATCAATGAAAGAGAATATCTCTTTGTATTCTCTTTGTATTGGTTGTACAGATTCTTATTGAATATATGTAAAGTGATGTACTTGGTGCATGCTATTCGAAAATATTATAATTTTTACAATTGATCTCTCTCAAGAAATACAATAAAGTTAGAGCAATATATATAGTTTTTAAAAGATAAGAGCCTAAGATAGTTAATTAAAGATTTTTATGTGACTTGCAATTTTATTTAATTGAAAATGGATAACTATCATTCAATATTTATGTAATATCATATATGGCTATGTTTGAAAAGTATCTCTGTTTCTGTTTATTATTTAAATGAATGTGGATTTAGGTGTGGACATTCTATTTTCAGATCATATTGGATGGTTAAATTGGAAAAATATTTTCAAGTATTATGAAATAAGAGAATGTTCTCGTATACAAAATGTATCTTTTCTCATTTTACACTATATAAAGTAATCAGAAAAACAAATTTGGAAAATCATACAATTGGATGTAATATCATTCAACTTGATCACACTAAAATTTTGAAAACCAAGAAACTTCATAACAATGTTTTCAAAATAAGGCCAAATTGATGCATTCGATCGGTTCAATCGTGAATTAGTCATTTGATCAGTTTGGTACAAGTTTAAAGCTGCTTTTGGTTCAACACGATACTGGTGAATTGGTCTATTTTTGAATTGACCTGTTCAAATATTGATCATTTTTTTTATTAGACGGCTAGAAATAAGATTTAATATCAATTCTCAAAATTTTAATTTAGAATCTTATTCAAAATATGTAAAGTGAAATGTCTCAATTTAAAATATTATTTTTTAATTGACGAAAATATCATTATTATTTCATCATTTAAATTATGGTAAAATAATTTGAATATTTATGGTATCACTCAGTTCAATTTCCGATTCAGTTTTAGTTTTGCCATTAAACTTTGAACTTATCTATTTGATGTATGTCTGCTACAACTTTTAACAACTTGGTCATAACATTTATAAATGGTTCCCAATTTTCTTGATGGTCTCCAAGTTAGAATTTTTATAAACTAGACTATCTTTATAATGAGCTTCTTGAAAGTGGAACTAGTGCTTAGTTATGCACCAATCATGTAAAGTTGTGCCATAAGATAATACAAATATGAAAATAATTGAGTAATGACTTTCATCATGTATGAGTGTTAAGATGAAATGGAAGTTTTTAATTTTGTATCTTATATTCTTTTGAATAAAAGTTTCATAAAAGTGATCAAAGTTTATTCCCCTTTTTAATTTCAAAATTATATCCTAACATTTTCTTGCAACATGTGGCTAATTTAATCATAGAATCACATTTCTATAATTTAGTCTTTTGACTACACAAAACTGATCCAAAAGAGCCCCTTATGTAGAAATTATAATATAAAATTGATCCCAATTTAATTTCTTGACTAGGCAAAATTGATCCAATCTAGTCCTCTAGGGATAATTTTAGATTGCTTTTTGTATAAGTGAGCAAATAAATTGTAAAAATGTGATAGGACTAAATTGGCCAAATGTAGTCTAGATATTACTTTGGGATTTAAACCTTATTTTCTTGTAAATGATTAACATCTTTGGCATTTCATATTCATGCCTTTTGCTCATTATTATTTCATTAGTCACACTTTTCATGGTCTTGATCACACTCTGCAGCATGCTAGCTGAGACTGTTAGCGAAATATCATCTTTTCTGATTATCCTTTTTTCCTTTTGCAACTAGATTTCATTTTTTATTCAAAATGGTGTGTGGATTAAACTTGCATAGGTAGCCAGTTTGGGAAAGCTTTTAGGACCACGAGGGTTAATGCCAAATCCGAAAGCTGGTACCGTTACTGCAGATATACCTCAGGTATGATTTCAAGTTGTTTCATTATTATTATTATCATTAGTCATCTCAGAATCTCATTGTATTTCATTCTTTCAGTGAACTTTTTGGTACTTATTCATCTAACCTTATTAATATTTTTATTATTATCGTCGCTTGCTCGGCTTATTGAATCCAGCCATAATCTAAACATTGTCTTCTAGTTTGCTTCACGAGGAGATGAAATGTCTGCGCTCTAAAGTATGCTATTTGATGTTAAATTTTAAATGCTAATGCTATGTATGGGTTAGGCTTGTAATTTTTATTTTTTTCTGCAACCCAGTACTTTCGAGGACCAATGAATCCGTAAGATATATGTCCTTTCATGTTGAAACCATATATATATAAAGCCGACCAATGAACCAGCATTTAGAACGAGTTTGTTCAGATATTCATAAAACATTTCAACTTCTATACTTTAAATAGAACTAAGCTGTGAAATATCTGATTAACTAAACCTCCCTAGAACCTTAACTGTCACTTCAATTAACTTCGCTGCGGTTCTCATCCCTTCCAGGCTATTCAAGAGTTTAAGAAAGGCAAAGTTGAATACCGTGTAGATAAAACTGGAATTGTTCACTTGCCCTTCGGAAAGGCAGATTTTCTTGATCAGGACCTTATTGTCAACTTCATGGCTGCAGTTGTACGTATCCTTTGTCATGCTACTAGCTTCAATAATCGCTATCTTAAGCCATTTCACACTGCTGCTTTTTCTTCAGAGATCCGTGGAAGCAAACAAGCCTCCTGGAGCAAAGGGAGTTTACTGGAAGAGTGCACACATTTGTTCTTCCATGGGACCTTCTATTAAACTGAACATTAGAGAGATGCTGGACTACAAGGCCCCTACACCAGCAGCGTAAATAGGCAATGGCTGTTCTGATTAAGATTCATTTGTCCCACACAGTTATTTTACAGAAAATGTAGAGAGGTATTTTTTAATGGTTTTAACTGTTGAGTTATATTATTTTTACTGCTGTAATGTCGTCTACTTCAATGATTTTAGGTATGTTGGTCTGTAAGATCTTACCAAACCACGAGAATGCAAGATTTGGAGTGGCATAGTTTTAGTTTATGTGGGATTGGTTGGAGGACCTTGAAGAACCTAAACTTTTCATTGTACAAAGTGGTAGTGGTAAATCACTGAGAATAGAGAACACTAGTGCAGTGATACTCGTGTGTTTAATAGATGCTCGGCCTTTATACCATTAAGTGGGGTCGGCTACATGGATCCTCTTTCTCCATTGAGTCCTATTGAGTGTCATATTTTCATTTATTTTTAATAAATTAAGATTATTTTTTATACAACATGCCCGATTCTTTTTAGATCTACCTCTACCTTTCTTAATGCAAGTCGAATCTAAAACACATACTCTCCTAATAAGATCATCATATGACAGACTTCAATACGACCAAATCATCTAAGACGATTCTCTCTAATCTTGTTTGTCATTGGAGCTACACCAACTCTTTCATTGATGCATTTGTTTCTCATTTTGTTCCTAAGTATTAAGCCACTCACCTAGCTAAACGTTCTCATCTCAGCAACACTCAACTTAGTTTTATGCTTCTCTTTCATAGGCCAACATTCTACGCCGTAAAGAATTGCAGGTCTCACCGCCATCCTATAAAAGTTTTCATCAAGTTTAAGTGGTACTTTTCTATCACATAATAGGCCGGATGCATTCCTCCACTTTAACCATCCAACTTGAATTCTACTAATAACATCTCCATCTGTATCACCATTGCTTTGAGCAACAGACCCGATATATCCTAAACACTCGCTCTTTTAATGATTTAATCACCCATTATTACAACTTTGCCACTAGATCTACTAGTACTAAAATTATATTCCATGAATTCAGAAAATGAAGTCATCATTAACTTCTGTTCATAGTGATACATTAATTGATGTCCATGATGATAAAATTTGAAAAATACGCATGTATTCTATAATATATTGACATATGCTTGGTAAATATGGGCTGTTTTTTGTTTTCTCAAATGTCATTTATTTTTTTAATTTTAAATTTGAAAAATAAATTATGGTATTTTGAAAATGAAAAAATAATAACTTTTAAGGTGTTTTAAATATGTCCAAAGGATTGCGACGCCACATTGACCCTTTTCATGAGCACGCATCGACTATTGTCGAATTTTCCCTATTTAATTCACAGGTGTTTTTGTGTTATGGATGACAATTGTGTGGACAAGTGAAGTGGATGCAGACCTCGGGTTTGGAGGATAGAATATTTTGGCAACGCAAAACATGATGAAAATATATATGAACATGTTTTCTATTCTCATGAGATAAAATTATATTCTATGTACCAAAAATATCGGCATGAATCTTAAAGCAATTAGATTGCTCAAATGGAGGTCAGACAAACAGAGTGTCCTACCACCCTACCACAGTCCGGGTAGGGAAAATTAGACTAGTCTCCCACGGCGAGTGACTCTAATGGTGGACCACGCTTGTGGTCCCGACCGACCAGGATGCACGTAGGAGCGTCGAGCCACAACAGACCGATCGATACACGAAAAACGAGATCGCTACTCGACCGAGCACCTCGAGCTGGTCGACGCGTACGTCGGAGGGCACAATCACCACTCGACCGATTTTCTAAGACCGACGTCAAACTAGTCGACCGACCGATCATCGCTATAATTGAAATTCAAATTGCAATGCAAGTATGACATAGAATCCAAACAAATGGATATTGTTTTAATCACATTAAGAATGATTTTCGTAATTGTTCCCTCATTTCCATATCGTAGAAAATAAACTCCTATAAATAAGAAGCAAAAATACTGATAAAGAGACATCTCTCTCGACTTGCAATGAGGAATTTCAGGCTTACACTATTCTCTCTCCTCGTCTCCTTCATCCCGCTCTAACTCTCGGAATGTGACTCACAAAGGACAAATTAGAATCCAACATTCTAGAAGGTGGTACGATGAGTGCAGATTATGACACAGATGAAAAACAATAAAGACTATGAAGGAGAAAGCTCTCAAAGAGAAATAGTGCACATAGACACATTAAAGAGTCTGCACAATTAGACGTGAACACACAATTCTATGGGTTGCATGCTCAAATGACTCATGATGGAACGATTTGAAGTCATCCGGGTAGCAATCACCAAGAGAAAAACTAGACACCTCATTTGGAGGCGGAACCTGATGGTGTCTGCCATCAAAGACCACCACCAGCGAACCCTTATATCCTGGACAACCAAGTCAGCAACTAGCGAACGGAGGGACAAGGTGAGTCCCAACACACTGATACCGATGCATCTACACTGAATATGTGAGTACTTGTCCGACCACTCACAGGGTGAGCATTTAATCACCGATTAAAAGAGTCCCAAGCTAAGGATCCCACATCTAGATCATTTCAATGAGAAGATCGATCCGATTGACCACGTGGGGTCGTTCAAGTCATCAGTAGGTCTGCTGCAGGTTGACGACCCCATACTATGTTGTCTCTTCCTAACCACCCCGAAGGAGTTAAACCTTCGATTGTTCAACGGTCTGTCGACCGAAACAATCCCCAACTTCTATGAGTTTAAAAAACTTTTCATCTCTCATTTCTCGAATATATAGAAGCTGAGAAAAGACTCGGACAATCTAATCTACCTCAAGCAGGGAAAGAATGAGAGCTTGCGACACCACATCACCCACTTCTAGAACGAGTTGCTGGAAGTTAGGTCCATGGAGCCTGAAATATCCAGAATAGCTTTAAAACGAGGGGTTCAAAGAAAATGATTCAGGTATTATCTAAACTTGTTTAAAATTACTATTTTTGCAGAAGTATTGTAGATGACGAACAAACATATACTCCTTAAAGAACACCTTCAAGGTTCCCCGAGAGGTAGGATTGAGTCGCTGTCCACCCCTTAAAGAGGCGAAAAGAACAAAGCAAATCATGGAAGGTGAAAGACAAACAATCCTCCGCCGGTCACCAAAACAATAACTCCTGGTCCCAAGATCAGCAGGGAAATAACCAGGGGCACCGTGACCAGAAGCAAAGCTTTGAATAGCGATTGTCATGCTATTATAAGCAATCGCATGATTATCAAGAAATGCAGGGTTTGACAACCCTCAATGTATCAATGTCCGAAATAGTCTGGGCCATCCAGAACAAGGACTATTTCAAATCAACCCCGCCGTTGAAGACGTCCCTAACTTTATGGGACCCAAAAAGGTACTACCAGTACCACCGAGACCACGATCATGACACGAAGGAGTGTCATCACCTTTGGAATTTGATCGAGGAGCTCATCTACACAGGGAAACTCAAAGAGTTCATAGTGACCAGCACACATACTCAACGACAGGGGAAGGCCCTAGTGAGAGAACCCCCAAATGAGCCTGTTCGAGCAAATGAGGTCCATGTGGTGGGAATAATCCCAGTCATCTTCAAAGAGGAGGGGGCCTTCGATTTGAAAAGCCAATGTTTGGACGATGTATGTTTTGTCATCCCATATACACGTAACTACTTACGCAATGTCTTTACAGACTCATACCTCCCACCGAAGGGGAACCTCTACAACGAGGTGATCGCATCACAACACTAATCAACAAATACCAGGTGGGTAGTATCCTCGTTGATACTAGAAGTTAGGTGAACATTATGTTCAAGACGATGTTTGATAAGATTGGCTTGAAGAGCGACTGGTTGACATCACCACTCGACCATTATTCGGATTCTCTAGGAAATGAAAGGAGGCATTGGGCCTCATCGCCCTAGCCATGTCTTGAGGAGAGCATGGGAAGCAATACAACATTACAAAAGGCTTTCTCGTAGTGGAATCCCCACAGACCTATAATGTCATATTCGGTCGGCCACTCCTGAACAACTACCGGGCAATAACTTCTACCTACCATGTAGCAATAAAGTTCTCAGGTGATAGGGAGATAATTATTTTCTGGGGGAACTTGGAGCAGTTTAGGAGTTGCTACCTGCGAGCGACCTCGAATCTTGCCCACAGATTGCTCAATATTCAGACCCAGAGGGATGAAGATATGGTGACCAGTGAGGCCATCCTTGAATTACCTGTGTCCAACGAAAAACCGATAAGGTTTTCCTCATCAGTGAACATTTTGATGTAGGGTTCAAGAACTAGCTGAAACAAATGCTTCAGGAGCACCGAGAGATGTTCACTTGGACCGCAGCGGAGATGCCCGACGTTTCAATCGATGCATCGACCAATTCAACAGATGATTCAGTCGATCGCCAGAAATTTGGCCGAACTAATAGCGGTGGAGGTACAAAAACTGTTGGATGCTGGCTACATCCATGAAGTTCAGTGTCCAACCTGGCTCTCAAACGTCGTGATGGTTAAGAAGGCCAATGAAAAATGGTGGATGTGCATCAACTTCACTAACCTCAACGCCACTTGCCAAAAAGACACGCCCCCTATCAAAGATTAACACCTTGGTGGATGCAGTGGTCAAATAATCGGTCATGAGTTTCCTCAAAACTTACTCTAACTACCACCAGATAAAGATGTACCTGACCGACGCAGAGAAACAACTTTCATTACTGCGACATATTTTATTGTAATGTAATGCCCTTCAAGCTTAAGAATGCTGGGGCAACCTATCAGTGCCTCATGAATGTAATTTTTTCTAATTAGAAAGGAAAAATATTGAGGTGTATGTCAATGATATCCTAATTAAAAGTAAATCACCCAAACAATGCATTGAAGATATGAAAGAGACATTCGAAACACTAAAAAAACTCAATATGAGATTAATTACCTCAAAGTGCACCTTCGGAGCGTGGACCGAAAAGTTCCTCAGCCTCCTCATGACTTCCGAAGGACTGAAAGCCCATTTTTTTTTAAAAAAAAAACTACAGACAATCCTAGATATGCCGCCTCCACGGAGTACCAAGGAAATTTAGAGGTTACCTGGTCGGTTGCCAAACTCAGTTGTTTAATCCCAAAATCGGGTGACCAATGCATAACATTCTTTAAGGCTTAAAGGAAGAATCAACGTTTTGAATGGACGATGGAATGTGAGGAGGTGTTCAGGAACTTGAAAGATTCATTGGTATCACCATCAATGCTCCAAAGTCAAAGCCAAGGAAGAAATGTCCCTGTACCTCAGAGTTAGACAAGATGTTGTATGCTCAATCCTGGTCTGAGAGGAGGTAGAAAAGAAATACCCAGGCTACTACACAACTTGAGTGCTTCACGACGTCGAAACGAGGTATCAAATTATGGAAAAACTAACATTTACTTGATTGTTTTTGCTCGCAGACTTTGACCGTACTTTCAGATGCATCGAATTCGGGTCGTCACCATCCATTGAGGTCTGTACTCACACGACCAGAGCATTCCATTCGACTACTAAAGCAGGCAATGGAGCTCAGTGAATTCAACATCACCTATGTCCCTTGGACGACAATGAAAGCCCAAGCGATCATAAACTCCCTGGTTGACTTCTTCGTGACAAAGGGACAGATTGAAGGAACTGTCAATTTTGGAAGGACGTGGATTCTATATGTCGTTGGGGCCTCCAAGCAGGCAATGACAGTACTGGGTCTGGTTTTGTGTCGTCCGACTGAAGAGCGCCTCTGCCAGTCCATCTCAGTGGAATTAGACTTCACAAACAACTAGGCAGAGTACGAAGCGTTGATCGTCAGACTTTGTTTGACCTATGAAATAGGTGTCTGAGACTTCCTGGTGAGGTATGATTCTTTGCTGATCCTGATTCAAGTTAACGGAGAATTCAAAGCCAGAGACGAGATGATGGTCAGGTACCTCATCAAGATGACAAAATAAATTGGAAGTTTCAAGAGCTTTTGCATCAAGCATGTTAGCCGAGAAGACAATTAATTAATCGACATTCTCTCCAAACTCGTCTGCTTGGGAGGAACCCCCAGAAAGCTTACTGGGCTGATGATCGATGAACCAAAAGCTATAGAGATAACAACCGACAAGACTAAAAGCTGGATGAGTCCATTCATCCGTTGCCTGGAAACTAGAGAAATAGAAATAAGCATCAAAGATCTGATGCACTTAAAAATTAAAGTCACCCTATACCTTTTGATTGCTGGAAAGTTGTTCAAGAGGTTTGTTACTTCATTCTAGTTGAGATGTTTGAGAGAGGACAAAGTCCAAGACGTGCTTCGGGAGGTGCATTCGAGAGAATGCAACAACCACTTCAGAGGGAAAATACTAGCCTGCCGCATGTAATGATAGGGGTACTTCTAGCCAACGCTCCCGAAAGATGCTGCAAAAGTCTCAAAAAAGGTGTGAACAGTGTCAAAGATATGTCCCCTTACATTATCAGTCAGCTTGGAAGTTACAACTAATAGTTAGTTCTTGGTCGTTCGCCAAGCAAGGACTGGATACTTTCGAGTTTTTTCCTCCATGAAATAGCCAAAGTAAGTTCCTTGTGGTAGTGGTTGACTACTTTTCAAAATGGATCAAAACAAAACCACTCACTCAAAGCAACACAGAGGCGATCCAAAAGTTCATATGTTCCAATCTGCTCTGCAGATACCGGCTGCCACTCGTCATCATCACCGATAATGAAACCCAATTCACGAACAAGCGAGTGAGACTTTTGCATGGAGTAGAAGATTGATATGAAGTTTACTTCGGTCCATTACCCTAGGACGAACGGGCAGACCGTGACAACTAACAAACTCATCCTGAACCTACTGAGGAAGAAGGTCGAAGGAGTCAAGTGAATTTTGGTGGATCTGTTGCCCTTGGTGCTCTGGGCAATCAAAACGACGCCATCTTCAGTGACCAAACAAACTCCATTTATGCTGACCCATGAAATGGAGGTCGTGCTATCAGTCAATTATGATCACACAACCAAAGGGTTGTTATAGCATCCTTGTTCACCTAAGACGAATCGATTGAGTGGAAGCACACTAAAGTTGAAGGGGTGATGCTGGCCCTCTACCTTGCAGAGGAAACTCGAGCCCATTCGACGCTCCGATAGGAGGGGATTAAGAGGCAAACCGCCTGTTATTTCGACAAACATTTTCGGAAGCAGTCCTTCATCCCTAGAGATCTAGTCCTGAAAAACTTTAGAGGAATAGTTTTTTTTTGTTTTGCTTTAAATATGGATACAATTTTATCTTATAAGGGATTCTTGCCCGATCTTAGGAGGGGTTCTTGTGATTCCTCTCCAATCAATCTTTGAAAATGAAGTAGTCCTCAATAATATGCTCTATTAAACTATAACATGGTTAATATCTTAGATGATTTTTCAATTCAACTTCTCCCGACTTTTTAGGCTCTACAACCTAAATTTTGATTCCTTGGTTGGAATTAGAAACATATTAGGCACAACCTCAATCTTAAACAGATAAATGTGGTTGAGCCTATCTTCTAAAGAAATATATTATTCTCCCTTGGGCCTACATTACCGCGGTTGTGACTGTGACTACTATTGCATTGGTTGCTGATACTGTGCTAGCTGTTGATATTGTCCTAATAGTTGATAATGTGTTGATTGATATGGCCTATAGTTTTGCTACTGATGAGAAGACTACTCAAACCATGTATGAATCAACTATTTTTCATTGTTTATTATCGATATTTTCTTTGATTTCATCTCAAATCTTGTTTGAACTTTGGAAAAAGCCTCATTAGACCTATTCATGAAGGTAATATGCTTAACTTCTTCTTATAAACAGGTTGCTTTTCTAAGTTGTGTTTCAAATGTCTTTATCAAGAATCCTTAAATAGAAGATCCACTGGTCTATGAAAGTTTTTCAAGAGAATCTCTATTGCATGTTGCCCTTGTAAATTGTGATTCACACTTCATGCTTGAATTTCACCACCACAAAACATAATCTATCAATGTTTATCCAAGTTTATGTTATGGTTGCTGCTGCTAAGAATGTCATCCGGGAGTGTCCGTGAAAGGATCTTTTCTGGAATTGGTCCTCTATCCCTCCAATTATAGAAGGATTCAATAATGAGTTGTACTCTTTAACAAAAATATGGTCATTGTCCAACTCTGAGGGTTTAGCTAAAGTTTTCAACTTTTGCAAGCCAGGTACATATAGAAATGAGCCCTCATGTTGGTCCAATGCAAATTCTGCATGAGTGATGGTGGGCTCAAGATATCTAACCTCCAATATCTATCATTTGAATCAAGTTATACAGCTCCTTAGGCTTTCAGATGGACCCTGCTGGATCATCAGTAATGCTTGAGAGTTCTTCTGTAGCTTGTGAGGGCTGACAAACTGAGCCACAAATGTTTGCTTAAACTCGGTTGATTGAACCATCACGGAGTTGAATTTTTGATTTCATAAGAAATAAACAAACTTTAAGGGCATCATTTATTTGCAACAAACATACTACCAATTCAAAAGAAACTGTATTGTCAGTGGGATCCATCCTTCCTTTATAGGAGGCTAAGGAAGGGATCTTGTACTTCATGAGTGATTCAACTTTAATCTCTTTCGAGAAAGCGTTCTATAATGACCTTCTTCTTCTTTTCTCTTCATCTATGGAAGACTCATAAGTATTCTTTCTAGGGATGTGTAGTTTGTTGTTTACGTCTTCCTCCTTTTTTAACGTTGGAGTTAAGGCTCTCCTTATTCTAGTCTGCAATAATTCCTCCTTGGAAGTTGATATCCTTGTGGTTCACATCTTCGTGCTATCGATCCTGAAGTTCTATGTGACTTCTAGACTGATATTTGGAATGAGTTTTCTATACCTTTTGCCTTTCTTCTTCTACCATTTTTTTGTGTTTCTTCTCTCAATTTATTCATGTCTTGTAACACAAACTCTCGAGTGCAATACATAGTTTCCCTTTATTCTTTTTTGTCTCAATGATATCTTTGCTAGATCAGAGTAAAAATTTCATGCTCACCATGCCTTCTAGGATGTTGAATCTTTTTAGAACTTAGGGTTCCATATTGTCCGTGAGTTCATAGAATCTGGGAGAGGCCTTGTGAAGGAGGTTGCAGGGAGCTGAGGATTTTAGAGTGCATGTGTTGTTATTGATGGTGGTGAGAAAGAAGTGAAGAAAGAGTCCCTCTTTCTTTCCCTCTCCCTCCTCTTTATATCTCCTAGAATGTACTTTCCCTCACAGAGCTTTAAGGAAGAAACAAATGCGATGTTGCAGGTTGTGTTGTATGATGTCTTTCAAGACTCATTGTTTATTAAATCCTAGGTGTGGATATCATGTGTGCAATAAACATGCATAAACGATGATGGGGCATAGTTTTCCTTCCTTTTATCATGAAAGACAGTTAAAAAAATTTAATGACATAGTTTAATGGATGGAGCTTCGGTCGAAGAGTTTGATAGGTGCAGACGAAGTTGATAGAAGAGCTCAAGGAGTGTGGACAAACTTGTTCAGAGAAGCTCACATGAATACCATGTATCGACAAGTTCTTTCAAAGGAGCTCATGTTAATACTACCACCATCAACAGAAGAGTTGGCCAAGTCCTTATGAGAGACCAGTCTGGTACCTGTCACCTCAATGGGTATGACTAGCATGTTCATTCGGTCCAATCAATATCAGTACTCTAAATGCGTGGTGAATGCGCTCGATCCACTAAGCCCAGAAGACCCATATTATGTCTAAGTTTTCCTATTATTTTGAAGATCTATTTTTTGATGCACAATACCATAACTTAATCATATACAAGAAACAATTGAGTTGAAATAGTGTCAGCATAATATGAAAATGACACCATACTTGATTGGTACTAAACAAAAAAGAAGTACTAGCATTGAACCTCTGTTTTTGTTAGAAGGAAGAGAGATCTCCTCATTAAACATCATAAACTTGATTTTCTCTGATTAAGCTCAAATCTCATTCATGTTTTCATCCTAATTAAAAAAATTTTGTATTAGGTTAAAATTAAGACTTATTATATTCAAAGTGGGCACATCTACTTTTAGAGTTCTGTGTTTTTTATTCTTTTTTAATTTTAAAATAATATTTTTATTTCTTGTATTTTAATAAAATTAATAGTTAACTAATTATGTTCGAGTCTAACTCAAATTTAAGCTGCCTTGAGGCCGCTTAATCTAAGTAAGACTAGCATGTAAATCTAATATAAGTTAGACATATGCATTTATAATTTTGAAATTTTTTTTCCCATAATTTCATTATAATTAATAGGAAAATACCCAATGAAAAATGTCTCTTGTAAGATTTTTTTTTATTTTTTTAAGGAGGTGTTTCATAGCATACTTTTAACCAAATATAGTCATGAATTTATTATAAGTCGAAGTAAACATTAAAAATAAGAAATTTAAATCCTGCACTCCGTTAAATCGAATATTCGTTGTTTTCATCTAATTTTTGACCTAAATATGAATTTACTTACGGTCCGTTTGGGGCAGCTTATTTGGTGCGGTGGCGTTTTGAAAACACACCTTACCTATTTTGGTAAACTGCGTTTTGGCAGCTTATGCGTTTTCAAAATGCTAAAAACAGTGTTTTCATATCGAACCTGTCTAGATGCGGTGACAGCTTTCTGGCAGTGATTCAACTTTTCCAAAAAAAAAAGCCACCGCACCTAACTTATCATCAGATTATTTTTAACCAACTTATCAACATATTATTCAATAAGTTGCAGCTGTGGCAGCTTGTGCGTTTCAGGATAAACTGATTATCTTGAAACGAGTTCCGCGGGCCGCGTTTAGTGTAAAAACCCAAACGCAGTTTCAGATAAGCTGACGAAACCACAAACCAAACGGTACAACGACGTTTTGAAAATGACGCCCGCACTTATAAGCTGCCTCAAACAGACCCTTAATCTCATTCACATAGGATTTAAGAGATATGACTTTTAAGTATTTCTCCGTCAAAATATAAATCTCATAAATTTATATTTATCGGATTTACTAAATTCTACTTAAACTAAATATGCTTATTTATAATTTTTTAAAAATATTAAATAAAATTATTAAATTTCTAATCTCAAATAGATTCCAATACGTACAAAGGATGGGCAGGGAAGCATCTCAAAATTTCCTCTATTATGAACACATCGGATCCCGCATAGAATTCCAACGCCGTATGCTTTGGATTCCCCGTGCGACCCTCACCGACCCCGCACCCAAACTTTCACCCCACACACACGGCAGCCTATCGGGCGAGGCCCTTTTCCTTGTTTGAATTCCAATGGAGGGCTCCTCCCCCCTCATTTGAACTGCAGCCGAGCGCTTCCCTCCTCCCATTCATGGAGATGCGCCCCTCGAAGCTGCTGCTCTACCTCTTGTGTGGATTTTTGTAGACTGAGGGAAGGGAAAGGTTGTTTTCTTTCTCTCTCGGTTGATGGCGACGGCATCGGCTTCGTCGTCGGAGGCCATTGGGGCGGCTAAGGCCGAAGCTTCCGGGGGAGAATGGCCGACGATGGATGAGCAGCAGCATGGTGTTGTGCTGAAGAAGGCTAGGAAGGAGAGGGTCTGTACGGCGAAGGAGAGGATCAGCAAGATGCCGCCATGCGCTGCCGGGAAGAGAAGCTCCATCTACCGGGGGGTGACTAGGTATATCTCTTTCTCTTTAGTAGTGGATTTTTCTTGAGGGGTGAGATTTGCCCTGTGGATTGTAGTGAGTTGGAAGGGATCGATATGAGCTGAATTAGAAGATTGCAGGTGAAATACATGATAATTAGGCAACTTTGTGGTTGTTTAAAACTCTGGAAATCATTGTGGGAGAACTAGTGGAGGCTGACAACTTCAGATAATGAGGAGGGGAGGAAGAAGTCATTCTTTACATAATCCGGATTCTTTCCAAGGAGGAGCATATATAGCATTAAATAAGGCCTATTAAACATCTATTATTACATTTAATACGTAAAATTACATTCCTCTTCACAATGGCTGCTCTTAATGTCGAGCAAATTGGTGGAGGATTTGGTGGCGGCAACTCTCAATTTGGTGACGTTAAAATCAACTTGAAGGCAGTTTTAGATCCAAGGATATGGGCATGGAGGTGGCAAGATCTAGCAATGGAGAAGGAATCGGTGCTTGCAAGCTTGAACAAGGTTGGGGCTGACATATTAGGTGAAAACTAAGTGGATGGAAACCATATCTAGTTGGAGATGGAGATGGTGATGTTGGCATCTACAATGGTAGAATTAAGAGCAGATTATGCTAATCAGGGGTGGAGGGAGGGGGGGCGGGGGGGCGCGGGTTTGAACATTGCTAGAGGGTGTCAGAGATTTGTGGCTTGAATATTTGAGGTGTTCGGATTTGGTAAGGGAGATGGGGATCTAGAAGATAGATGTGAAGATCAAGGGCAGTGCCTAGCAAAAAGTTTGACAACAGTATCATTTGATGCAAACTAAATTTTAAAACTCTAGAATAATAGAGGAAACTAATAACACACGTTATAACTACACAACTTTGAGCTTGCATAAAATGCCAAAAATCATTAAGGGAAGAGACAGACAATTAGAGGATGCACGCAACTCCACCTCTTGGGGGAGGGTGGGAGCATATAAAATCTTTATTCTCCTAAAAGAGGCATTTTAATAACAATAAAAAACCCATAGGACTTATCAACATATGTTAACTATCTAATACGTAATATTAACCTATAACCCACTTACTATATCTAACGAAGAAACAAAATAAACTACAAAACAATAGATATTAAACAAAATAAGTGGATACTTTGGCAATTTTGAATTTGCCTAAAACTCCAGAATCATTGAGAGACAAGAGACAATAGACAAGTAGTTAGAGGATGCTCACAACTCTAGGTAGTGGAGAGAGAGAGAGAGAGAGAGAGAGAGAGAGAGAGAGAGTAGCCAAAACTTAGTTTATTCATTTTGCATAACCCTGATTCTCCCTATGGAGGGGTTTAAAATTTGTAGCTTCAGATTTGCCTAAAACATTAGAAATCATTGAGAGAGGAGAGAAACAATTAGAGGATGCTCACGACATTTGGTATCGGGAAAGAAAATGAGCATCTAAAGTTTAGTCCATTCATTTAGCATAATTCTAATTATCCTATAGTATATATAGTTTTACAAGACCCATAAAGCTTATTAAACAAAAATTAACTATCTAAAACCAAATATTAACATATTGACATAACTCCCAAATAACTTGTGCCTGTGCAAATTGTGAAATGTTGGGCGTGTGCATGCAGGTACCGGGAATGTGTGTATAAGCAGTTGTGAGGAACATGTACCTGGTCCTATAGAGCTATAGACATGCACAACATTTCAATGTAGTTTACAAGAGATGCTCTTAGGTTTGTATCTAATTGACAAGGCACTTGTGTGTAGACATATATGATGTGTGAGTGTTGTTGCTCAGATGTACGCAAATTAAATGACGTACATTAGTACTTTCTTGTACTCGATTGTGATGTGCAACATCCATGTAGTTTATCAGGATATACATCTTTATATGCATATAATTGCTAGGATGTTTGCAAATGATGGGAAATGGTACTTGCATATAAAGGCATTAAGTTGTTAACGAGCTTGTCAAACTCATGCTTGTTTATTAAACAAGCTCAAGTTCAAGCCCGTCAAGGCTTTACTCGTTGTCTCTCGAGAAGGCTTTACAAATTAGTTTTCGGTTACGTTGATGCCTTTTCTGATAAGTTTTCAAGAAACTTACTTTTCTCTCACCATCAATCACTTAGATGACTTTTTCGATGGGCTCCTATAACAATTTCATTTGAGCTTGCGAGCCTGCTATTAGTATTGTGAGCCAAGCTTGAGCTCATCATTTTAGTTCAAGTCGAACTTAAGTTTGTATTTTGACAAATGAGCCAAGCTCAGGTTAGGCATGTCTCAAACCTAGCTTGAGTCCTTTACACCCTTAGCTTGCTCTAGTGTTCATAGGCTAGGAATTGTCTATTTGTGTTCCTGTACGCCATTAGTGTTTGTAAACTGTACACTTTTTTTTTTGAATGTGTTATGAATTTTGTGTCCTTAGAAATTTTTAGTGACTAAAATGTTTGGATATTACTATGAGGACTGAGTCTTTTCTTTGTCCCAAATATCTATGAATTTTGTAAAATGTGGGATGGTTACATTCTCGAGCATTCTAAATTGCAATGTAGGTGGGTTGTACTGAATCAGGTAAATAAAATAAAACTGGTGAAGCTTTCATGGATTGGATGCTTGTTTGAGCTGTCTAATGTTTAAATAGGTGCAAGAAGAGACTGCAAGTGTCATAAGCATCATTATCTAAAATTTATAGCAGAGTCTAGACTATCTAGCTGGTGAGTAGTAATAAATTATGTACATGAATAAAATTGGTGAACCTTTGTGACGTGAGAGAGTCACCATGATGAATTAGATACTTTTTTGAGCTATTAAGTGAAAATAGAGATTGCAAGTGGATCATTATGTGAAATTACATGGTCATAACCACTGCTTGCAATGTACACTTGCTATTGTAACAGTTGCACGCATGTTATATCTCCCATGCTTTTAGTTTATCAGATGTGTAGAAAATTTAAAATGCTAATGCGGGACCATTTTGCATTATCAGGCCATGTAAGGTGTTGAATGTCTAGCCGTTCACCGCTACACTTGCATAGTGTCAGCCCTGCGAAGTATAGACTGGCATATTATTCCATGTTTAATCATGTTGACTTGGTGATGTTGCTTCCATTCTTCCTTTTCAACAGCAATCTAATTGAATCTTCTATCTTATTTGAAGAATAGGCACAGATGGACGGGAAGATATGAGGCCCACCTTTGGGATAAAAGTACTTGGAATCAAAATCAAAATAAAAAGGGTAAACAAGGTATGTTTTTTTTAGAGCATCAACGATATAAAATTTTGTAGTTCATACTTTCAAATGATTTATTTTTTTCTTCATTTATTATTTGGCATAGTATTGTCCCAAAACCCAGTTTGTGTTTTCAGGATATCCTTGATTTCTTAGGCTGAGTTTTCTTCATCCTTATGACACACGTTCATGCTTTCCAGATGCACTGAAATGCATTTTTATCAATCTAACCTGAAATTATGAGATAACTTTTGTTGTGTTCTAGTCTTCGAAGTTACTGTTAATCTTTATCAGTTTTAATATTTTATTTATTTATTTATTTTTGTGTATGGATATTGGTCGATGCGTGGTCTGCCTTTTCAGTCTACTTAGGTAAGCCTTTTTACCTCATGTTATGCATTAAAGTAGTGTAATTTACAGTCGTGAAGTATAATAATTAAAGTATTTATTTATTTATTTGTTATCTAGGTGCATATGATGATGAGGAGGCTGCTGCTAGAGCATATGATCTTGCTGCTTTAAAATATTGGGGCGCTGGAACTCTTATTAATTTTCCTGTGAGAAAAATCTGAAATACTTCTATGGTTATTGGCTTTTAGATTTCAGTAGGGAACTCTACCATGTTGAAAAAAAAATGAAACCATGAATTCAATAGCGCAAACTGTAAACGTGTTTTTTCTTCCAGATTTTAGGGATTATCATCTGTTCATTTGGTATGTTTAGGGTAGACTTGGTGGAAACACATAGTCATTTGTACCTTTCATTTGCAGGTTAGTGATTATGCTAGAGATTTGGAAGAAATGCAAATGGTTTCAAAAGAAGATTATCTTGTATCCCTTAGAAGGCAGGCATTTATATTGGGAAGTTCTTTATCCCATTTTGTTCTTTGAGATATGACAAAAAGTTTGGTTCTTGCAGAAAAAGCAGCGCCTTCTCGAGAGGGTTTACTAAATATCGTGGAATTCCAAGGTATATTTTCTCTGTGAAATGTTTCTTTGTTTGTTACGGAAGGCTTTAATTTTTCAAGGAAGGCTTCAAATTTCATGCTCAGCGTTTTTTTCTGGGAAAGTCCTGCTTTTTAAATGTAAGGATTTGATGAGAACCTGATTTTCATTTTTGTTGGACTGTGCTTCATACAACCTGATCTCCGAAAACAGTTTAGCTTGAATAAATGAAGCACTCTATGAATATAACTGCATTATTCGTAAGATGCATGATTGCATCAAGAATTACTCACTGTGCTGTACTAGTCTTCATGAATGTTCCTCTGCATGTTTATATAATTGGATTCTCAAGATAAAGGTCACAAACTGTTACAAATCTCGAGTAATTCTTGATTTTTGTTACAGCACAGTGAGTGATTCTCAAGATAAAGGTTACCTCTGCACTCTATGCAAGAATTACTCACTGTGCTGTACTCAACGTGCAGGATGGCAGCAAGGGCTAATGGCATAGGAAGTATTCAAACATCCAAGATAAATAATCACCTAAATCCAATCATGTTACGAGCATATCACTTAAGAAAGATTAAAGATACAACACTCTCACAAAGAAATATTACAGAAAAAAATCTCTAATGCATAAATCAAAACCAAAATGTATCAAAAATAAAAGTTCACGATATATTTAAATATCCAAAGCAAAAGAAATCCTAATTAATAACCTAAATAAGTAAATTGTAATCCTAAATGGGTCGGCCAACTCATTGGGGCTGATAAAAAAAGAACCAGGCCCTCTCTGGGCTGTTTTTGTTTCGTCTTGCTTGAGTGGCAGAACATGGGATGTTTTGTCATTCTTTGAGGGGGTAGGAGAGGGATCACTGTATTTATCAGAAGCATCTAGATTTTGTATTATGATGCTAAATCAACAATTTTGATAGTGGTAGAAATGTTATAGTCTCGCGACAAATTAATCTTGTATGCATTATCATTAATTTTTTTGGAAATTATGAATGGATCATTAGCTCCAAGTTTGAGCTGCCTGAAAGAACCCGTGGGAAATCTTTCTTTCTTCCACTTGATTGATACTAAATCTCCTTAAAAATTTGAGATTTTCTAAACTTATTAATCTGTTTTTGGTACTTTGTGTTTGCTTTGGTTATTTTTTTTCTTACATGCTCATAAAGTGCCCGAATCTCTTTAAAGCTAGTTTTGGCATCATTGTTAAGATCAATAATATAAAGTATCAATACTAGCTTTAAGAGTGTGATAGGATTCTGCCCATATACTATCTCGAAAGGGTTGTGGAAGCAAACTCAATCTTAGGAAAAATCAAGTCCCACTATTTGATATTTTTACCCAAGAAATTTCCGAGTAAATTACCTAAGCTACGATTCACTTCTTTGGTTTGCCTTTATGGGTAGGCTATCGAAGTAAGTTAAAGCTTTGTACCAAGATTATTCCATAGAGTTTTTCAGAAATGACTCATAAACTTCATGTCTCTATTTAAAATGATGGTCATGAGCAAGCCATTCAGACAAACTATCTCCTTGAAATACAAGTCTGTAATTTGTAAAGCATCCATTATCTTGTGGCAAGGCACAGTGCGTGTCTTCTCAGAGAAATAATTCACAACTACTATAACATAATTTTTATTCGGTTAGTTCGTGGCAAACCCACTACAAAGTCCATGCTCACATCTAATCAAAATGACTGGAACAGGAAGGGTAGTGTATAAATCTATCTTTTGTTTTTGATTCTTAACCATATGATATACTTTACATTGCCACAACTTGTTTTAATCTAGGCAAATAAAAAATCTCTCACTAATGAAAGAGCTTTATTCCTGTCAAAGTGTCCTGTCATGCCTCCATTGTGACACTCCTTTATTATAGCCTCACTTAGTGAACTCTTAGGAATGCAAAAATTATTTTAGAAGAATAAATAACCATCAAACATGTGACAGTGATCATAAGATCTCTCCTAAATTGAGCTCAAATGTTTTAAAAGTTGTCACATGGGCATACTGACCATTCAACACTTAAAATCCATCTATAGTAGACTGCGTTGTAGAAATCCACTTATGATGGCAACTCAAGGCTTCATCAACCCTATTTTAGCTCCCACCTTTGTGCTTGAGCGCAAAATAAAAAGAAAAGGGGAATTCCACCCACGAGATGTGTCTATTTTCTTGCTTGTTATGGCTGATTAAGAATCTTAGGGTCTTGTGGTCAGTATAGATAGTGAACTGGCTTGCCAGTAGATAATGACCAGCTTCAATGCCTCAAAATTGGCCTGGGCTTCATCTGACCAAATGAATATGTCTAATTGGAGAAGTTTCATCAAGGCTGAAATTTCTAATAAATCTCTTATGAAAAGGGGTTAATCCATAAAATTGGCGTACTTGAGTATATGATTGTGGGCTGGGCCAGTTAATGATTGCCTTGATCTTGGCTGGATCTATCTCAATTTCCTTTGTTGATACAACATATCCAAGAAAGCAAGTCCTTATTGTTTGGAAATGACACTTCTTTGAGTGACCGTACAGTTGGGCTGCTCAAAACACCTCAAAATCTCCATTAATGTTATAAATGATCCTCCACAGTACATTTGTATACCATTATATCATCAAAGTATTCAAAATGACTTTTTGGATGAATATTCAAAAAACATGGTTCATTGGTTGCATACGTGTTTGTGGTGTTGGATAAGCCAGAGGCCATGACTGTCCACTCATACAATCCATCTTGAGTCTTAAAAGCTATTTTTCACTCATCTCTTGGCCTCATCCTGATATGGTGTTAACCACTGTGTGAATCGATCTTAGAGAATATGTTGGTTTCACACAACTAATCCAATAAATCATCTAGGCTTGGAATGGGGAATCAACATTTGATTTTGATTTTCTTCGTAATCCTTCTATCAATACACATACTCCAAAAATCCATTCCTTGGCACAATTAGAACCTGAACTGCATATGGATTAATGCTCTCATGGATCAAGCCTCTAAACATCTAGTATGTAAGTTGATTCTGAAACTCTTTGTACTCATTTGAGCACATCCGGATGACAAGTCGGGTTGGGAGAGCATAACTTGAAATGAAATTTGTGACATGTTAGATATCCCTTAGTGGTGACAACCTAGGAGATAGACTATCAGTCAGGACATCCTGAAAATATCTTAGATTGGGATGCACAACATTTGGTATTAGCCCCTCGGCTTCTCTACCTTTTCTAATTGCACTTCTATCAAAAGAATTTAGTTGGATTTAACCTTAATTGAACCATATATTTTTCTGGATTTAACTTTTCTGGATTTGATAAATTTGGATTTATAGGATTTATTAAATCCTATTTAAGTTAAATCCTGGGTGTAGCCAACCCCCTAAAGCACACACTTCAAAAGGATTTCTTCCCATTAAACCAACAACATTTGCATTGCATCCACTACTATGTTTATTTTTACGGTTGTTGTGCCTATAAATGTCGGGTGTAATGTTTAGTTTTCCTCCACCAACTTGGATATGTGGGTTAAAATTATGAAAATAACCTCTAAGCAACAAATGAGTTAGGATAGACATCAATAAGGTTTAAAGCCTTAGTGACAAGATCCAATAGTCTGGATACATTCTTTTGATGTTGCCATGTTTTTTTCTTCACAAAATGGTCAACAAACTTGCATTTGGTGTTGATCGTTCTATCTGGTCCAAGCTCGAACTAGTTGTTTCAAAAGTGTGTTAACTAAGTGGTTGGGGCTTTGTAGGGATGTTCCCATGCTATATCTTACACCCTTTTTCTCAGATAAAAAGAAATGAAACTCTTTTTTGCATGTCCAACATGTACTAGAATGTGACTTGCACCTTTCAAGTGTTATCCACAGGAGACTTGCTGCAGTTTTCATGCTTCCAACTTGTCAGTTCCAAACAGGATCCAACTCAGTAGTTTTGGCTCAAGTTTGATTGGTTTAGATCTGTTACACTTTGCTTTAGAATATTGCTTTCGTGCTCAGTTGGCACTTTTGCATAATTTTTCTTTTACACATTTACCTGAGTTTCGTGAGTTTTTTTCTATTCGTAGAGATGACAGGTCCTCCTTTTTATATGCTCAATAGCATAGTTTTGTATTTTGTACATTTGATTTTTTAACGAATGCAAAAATGCAACTTTACAAGGATGGCATTTAATAGTACTTAATCTATTTTCTTGGCTATTATTTCACAAGCTTCTGAAGATTATTTTAACTGCCGCTGAAATAAAATGTATGCTGGACAAGCAAATCTGATAAGCGGTTGAAAATGTAGTTACTTTTTTTAATACTAGATCTGAGCTCTCTTGTGACAATTTGCAGGATCAATGTGTTTATGTAGGGATCCATGATAACAGTGGTTTTGCCATTTCATCCTTGATTTCTTCTTCTGTATTCTTTTTATGCATCCTTAACGTTACCCCAAACATTTTGAAGTTTGATTTATGAATCTCACCCTCCATCTGTTCCCCTTAAATTCTTCATAAGTCATCGCATATGTTTTACATAGATCTTTTTGACTTTTAAGTTATCTCCATTCTAATTCATTTTCTTTCTAATCCTTTGGTGTTAATTTATCTACAATCTTATTAATACTTTTTTGTTTTTGGGTGGTATATGATCAAATAACCCATCTGTTATACTATTTTATCTTCAACAGAGGCTCCCGACCATCCTCACTAATATAAATTTTACCCTTCTATCTAACCTTCAATTCTATTCCAGCTCAGTTTTATTATATCCGAACTGCTTTCAAAATGTCATTAACGTCAATATAACCCACTCAGTTCCTTAACTCCATCTCTATTAATATTCACCATGGTTTTCCTGTACAGGAACTTGAATTTCCAACTTTCTGCTTTTAATTTATTTTCAGACAACCTCAGAGCACTAGATGGGAGGCACCACCCTTTGGCCAAATGCTTGGAAGCGAATTCTACAGCTGCAGTGAGTCTACTTAACACCCTTTTTCTCTGATTTTCACAGGATTCTATCAAAAACAAAAAACGAAAACAAAAATAGCAACTTTCCCTTTTCTGAGACTCAACTCTGGTTCATCTTCTAAGGTACAAGTAGGGATCCAACCACAGAAGGGAAGTATGCAGGCGGTTTCAGCATGGAAAGAAAAATAGATCTAACAACTCATATTCGTTGGTGGGCTCCGAAAAAATCGCGCCAGCCTGAGTCAGCCTCTACTCATGAGGATGTCAGCAGAGAGCTTCAAGCAGTGGAGAGCTCAGTTCAAGCAACTGAGCCATACAAGCTTCCTCTCCTTGGCCTCCCACAGAAAGAGAAATCTCAGGTGCAGGGAACATCTGCTTGCAGCATATTGTCCAGATCTGCAGCTTTCAAAAATTTCATGGAAAAAGCTTCACAAATCCAGGATGGTTCCAGCAGTAAAGATCCAGATCAGGGGAAGTCAGTTCCTCATTTCTTTGGAAGCAGTGAACTTGATAGCTCTGGAGTTACCATGGGATTTGGTGAGCTGCCAATCCAAAGATCACAATACTCCCTGTCTCCTCTCCTGGAAGCTCCAATTAGGACAACTTGGAATGCTGTGGAACCCATTCCAGATCCTGTCTTTTGGACCAGTCTTGTTCCACCAACTGGACAGTCTCTCACAACCGCAGTTTCATCCCTGCCTACAAATCCTGTTCTTTAGGTATCATTTTGTGCTCTTAATTGCCTGTTTTATATCATGTTTGAAGCATATACAAGCAAAGGGGGTAGACTTTTCTTACCCTAAGCATGAATCAAAGTATTGTAGAATGATAATTTGAAGCCAGTTCTGAAAATGTATCTTGTATCTATATTAATAATGAAATGCAGTATAGTTGTGGTTTTATTTGAACTCTTACCCTACACTGAGCCTCCTCATGTTATGTATCTATTGATTTTAGATTTCGGCTTAGAAAGTTATGAGAGCCACAAATTTTTATAATTTATAAATTTTCCCAAATCTCGAGATCGACGAGTTTAGCAGCCAATCAGTTTTGTCGGTTTGATTAAGGTTCAAAATTGCTTCTACATGAAATCGAAGTTGAATTAGGGTTCAACTGTCGAACGGGTGAATTAAATCGATTTACTATGATCAGGTTGGTTCTAATATTGATCAATTTAATTTTTTATTTTGATCATATGAATAAAAATAAAAATAAAAATTGTTTTAAAATAGAGAAAATAATTAAAATATTAATTAGATTTATATTAAAAATATTTAAAATGGAGGTATCCTAAAATATTAATAAAAAGCCCTAACTAAGAGCTCAAAGCAATAACAATTAGGAAGCCTAATTAGAAATCTAACCATCTTTAGTATATCATGATAAATGGATGTGTTGGATTCTAACATGTTCATCAGTAGAGGGCCTATCATATCATAACAACTCAACAAAATTATTTGGAGGCATTTAACATTTTTGTTTGTATTTCAATGATATAACCTATTAAACAAGTGTATAGAGGCATTACATGTGATGCATGTTAGAAAATTTGCAATCAATATCATACCTCAAGACTTGTGTTGGATGATGGAGATTTGTTGGACATGTATCAACATGGCTATCGATTGTCTACGAGTTTTCATTTGACTTTAAAAACATATCTAAGATACGAGCGATTATTAGGTGCGGAGAGAGCACGCAGCTCAGTGTGCGCTCTCCGCACCCAATAATTAGACCTAAGATACACAGATTGGTTGGTTTGTTAAATATCTCTTGATATTATGGATTTTAGAACTCAACATGAGCACAGGCTTTCATAATTAATTACTTCTCCAATGGCTAAGAGAATACATGATCAGAAAAGTTTTAATGTGCTAATATTATTCCCAAATTTGATCGAGTTGGATATTGTTCGATTTAAGGAGGTTAACTCAATCAAAATTTCATAATTATGTTATACTACTAGAGTTGTTTTAACAACATGAAAGGATTGATATAACTTTGTGAGTCGAGCTAAATTTGAAAAAGAAGGTTTTAATTTCATGTTGATCTAAGTTTGAGCAAGGCCAAAGATGATTAGAGTCAAGTTATGCCCTTCCATTAATTTTTATATATTTAATTTAATAATAAAATATTATCCTTCTTGTTATAATAGAACCCAAGGTGATTTTTATTGATATGAAGAGGGGTATAAATACCCATTACAAAATCTACTAATAAGAAAATAAATAAAAGCAGAGTAAAGGGAAAAATGAAAGTAAATAAAAGCAAATCAAAGCAATTAATACAAAAATCAACATATTAATATTCTAATATTCTAATACTCCCCCTCAAGTTGAAGCATAGATGTCAGTCATGTTCTACTTGGCTTTGAAATCATCAAATAGTGACTGAGGAAGGTTTTTCGTGAGAATATCTGCCAGTTGACCACTAGATGACACAATTGAAACACAAATTTCTTCGGACTCGAGCTTTTCTTTAATGAAGTGACGGACAATCTCAACATGCTTGGTGCAATCAAGCTAGACCAGGTTGTGAGCAATGCTAATGGTAGCCTTGTTATCACTGAACAACTGTAGGGGAGTACAGGCTGTCATATGTAGTTCGTGGAGCATGAAGCATAATCAAAGAGTATCACAAATTCCTGAAGACATAGATTGAAAGTCAGCTTCCGCACTGCTTCAAGCAACTACAGACAACTTCCCGCTTTTTCACGTGACTAGATTTCCCCATACAAATGAGCAGTACCCTGAGGTAGATTGACGATCATGGATGGACTCGACCCAATTTGTGTCTGTCTAAACTGCAATAGAATGAGAGGTGTGAAAAAAAAAAAACATGAGCCCGATGTGCCTTTTATACAGTGCATAATCGGGTAGATAGTTTGGAAGGTGGTGCTCATAGGGATCATGCTGCGTGGCATATGTCAAAGCGTGTATGGGAAAGATAGATGAGTTTCCTTACAAGGAGCTTGTAGTGTGTCAAGACATTTTTTATTGGGATTTATTGTAATAACCACTGTTTTGCACAGGAGAAGATTGTTCTATGTCAAAAGGTCAATCACATATTTCCTTTTAGACTGACAAATATCCTGAGATGACCGAGTAACTTTCATGTCTAAAAATTATCAGAGAGATCTCAAGTTTTTCATTTCAAAAGAAGCATCAAGAATGCTTTTCAGAGACTCCAATGCTGGTAGATCATTACCCGTAAGAACAATATCGTCAACATAGATAATAAGAATAACTACCTGACCACTAGAGGAATGTCAGAAGAAGAGAGTGTGGTTTGATTGAGCCTAAGTGAATACATGGCCTACCACCACCTTTGTGAATTTTCCAACCATGCCCGTGGTGATTGCTTCAATCTATAAATGGATTTTTGTAGTCTACAAACTAGCCCCTGGGAGGGAGTGGAGTCAAAGCCTAGAGGAAGAGCCATGCATACCTCATCTGCATGATGGGAATTTAGGAACACATACTTAACATCAAACTGAAATAAATGTCAATCTAAATTCACTACAAGGGATAAGAGGACTCGAATGATATTTAATTTAGCAACTGAAGCACATGTCTTCTCATAGTTAACTCTGTAGGTCTGTGAGTACCCTCTAACAACTAGCTATGCCTTGTTGCATTCAAAGGATCCATCATATTTAAACTTATTTACATCGAAAAAGATCAATAATGTCCCAAGTAAGGTTCCACTGAAGGGCATTCATCTCCTCCATGACGGCACCTTTTCAGGTTGGGTATGCTAAGGCAGCCTAAATAGTAAATGAAAGGTGATGAGTGGTCAGGGCCGTAGCAAATACTCTATAGGCTGATGATAATTTGTGAAGAGAGACATAGTTTGCCATGAGATAGAGAAAGACTGTTTAAATATGTACCTTACTAGAGGATATGACTTCCTCATTTAGCGTAGCAGTGTTGGGAATGTTGTTCAAAGGGGATTCAGAGTCCAGTAAGTGGTCAGCGAGCCTTAGAGTAGGTGCATCAGGACGCAGGTGTCGAGTGTAGACACAAAGAGTGGGAGGATGTACTGGTGGGACCAAAGGGCCAGAGGGTTTCTTGGTGGTAAAAGATGTGTATGGAACCAAATGAACATAGGGTTCCTCGATGGGAGGTGATGTGGAGTGAACATCCACAGAGGTATGGTAAGGAACATTGTTCAAGAATTCTAACTCGACCTCCAGTTCTAACTTCCCTCACTGGAGGTCGAGTTAGGAAAGTAGGGAACATTTTCAAAAAAGGAGACCGACACTCACAATGACCTTATTTTTGGTAGGGTCAAAGCACTGATACCCCTTTTGAATGGTAGAGTATTCGAGGAAAACACATTTTATGGAACTGGGATCAAGTTTACTGCAAGTTGTGGTCGCGTTCCGGAAAAAGGCTATGCATAAAAAAATTTTGGGATGTAAAGTGGAGAAGATCTGATTGTTAGGAAATCATGATCTCAAGATGGCTAAAGGGGTACGAAAGCTGTGAATTTTTTTACGGAGCTCTTTTGATGAGATAAGTGACGACAAGAATGACATTATTATAGATACAATTTATGCATTAGGGTGAAATGTAACAAAGCGAGTAATGTCGATGAGATGTAGGTTTTTCCTCTCGGCTATCTTATTTTCTTGAGTGTCAGTAACTGAGCTATGATGGAGGATGCTCTTACTTATCATGAATTCTCTTACCATAGAGTTAAGAAATTCACGACCATTATCAGTCCAAAGTACTTGAATAGAAGTTTTAAATTGGGTCAAAATGAAGGTGTTTAAATTTTTGAAAGTAACAACTTCAAATTTATCTTTTAAAATATAGCCCAACGTCATCCAAGTATGATCATCAATCAAAGTAAGGAACCACCATTTATTGATGTAGCTAGGAGTGCGAGAGGATCCCCATAAGTCACTATGGATAAGAGAGAAATGAGTATAATATGCGTAATTCTGGGGTAAATAAGAAACACGATGATGTTTAGCTAACTGACAAGTTCACACTTGAAATTAGAAGACTTTATTGGTAAACATCAAATAATATAATTATATTAGGTACTGAAAAATAGGATAACCCAAACGATAGTGTAACAACAAAATAAGG
>NEWO01000119.1:1426875-1441487 GCA_003013225.1 Phalaenopsis aphrodite | reverse complement strand
GTGTAATATTCGCGGTATCGGGCACGATTATGCAAACTATTGGACTAATGAGATCCATTTGGTCTCATTTTTTCAAAAATTAAAACATACTACTTTCAAAACCCAAACTATATATATCTTTTATATTTAAATTAAATTTCAAAAAAATTATTTTCATATTTCATATTTTCATAATCTAATATCTCAATCCAAAAAGTTGACCGACAGGTGTGCTCCTAAAATCTAAGAAGTTTGTACTAAAAAATTAGGTAGATGAACTCTCACCTAGGGTGTGCTATTGAAATCCTGAAAAATTAGGTAGATAAACTCTCACCTAGGGTGTGCTCCTGAAATCTAGAAAGCCTACACTGAAAATTAGGTAGAAGAACTCTTACCTAGGTGAGCTCCTAAAATCTAAAAAACCTACACTGAAAATTAGGTAGATGAACTCTCACCTCAGGTGTGCTCCTAAAATCTAGAAAGCCTACACTGAAAATTAGGTAAATGAACTCTCATCTCAGATGTGCTCCTAAAATCAAAAAATCCTACACTTTAACTTGTGCTTAAAGTGAATTAAGGTGTTCTATTCTCAATTAAGTGTTTTCCAACTAATCATCAAATATTTATAAGTGTCTTACAAATAATTAAATCAGAAACACCCACTTTTGGACTTAACAATAGTATTTTTAAAATCTCAAACGACTTCAAACAACAATATGTAACAGTACACGGCAATTTTAAAGTCTCGAATGACTCCAAGCAGCAATATGCAACACTACACGACAATTTTAAAGTCTTAAACGAATCCAAACAACAATGTGCAACACTATACAACAATTTTAAGGCTCGAATGACTCCAAATAGCAATATGCAACCTTCCACAGCATTTTTAAAGCCTTGAGTGACTTCAAACAGCAATATGCAACACTACACAGCAGTTTTAAAGCCTCAAAAGACTCCAAACAACAATGTGAAACACTACACAGCAATTTTAAAGCATCAGATTACTCCAAACAGCAAGTTCAATGCTTTTTACAGCTTCCTAAAACGATTGGCACCTCCAAATAGCAAGTTCAATGCTTCCTACAGCACTAAAACATCAATTTTAAGTCATAAGCAGCAAACTACAGCAATCCTAAGCTTCCTACAACACCCAAACAACAAGTTCAATGCTTCCTACATCACTCAAACATTAATTTTAAGCAATAAGCAACAACTTACAACAATCTTAAAATCCTTACAACACTCAAACAGCAAGTACAATGCTTCCTACAGCACCCAAACATTAATTTTAACACATAAGCAACAACCTACAACAATCATAAGCTTCCTACAATGCCCAAACAGCAATTTCAATGCTTCCTACAACACCCAAACATCAATTTTAAGACATAAGCATCAACCTACAGCAGTCCCTAGCTTTCTACAACGCCCAAATAGCAATTTCAAAGCTTTCGACAGCACCCAAATATCAATTTTAAGACATAAGTAGCAAACTACAGCAGTCCTAAGCTTACTACAATGCCCAAACAACAATTCCAAGCTCAACTACAGCGCTAGGCAACACATAATTAGCTCTGAATGACCAACTACAACACTAGGCAGCACCTAACTAGCTCCAAACGGCCAACTATAACATTAGGCAGCACCCAACTAGCTCCAAATAGCCACCTGAGGCACTATACAACAACTTTAAACCCAAAACCACAGCTTTTAACACTCCAAATTGGCAAAAGAAACAACCCTAATTTGAACCCAAAACACTTTAGAAAAAAATGTCGTCATTTTAAAAAAAGGGATGCACAAATCCTCTTAAAACAATCAACATTTTCGTCTCAAAACATGTGCCTGAATTATTTCAAAACAATGCATAAACCAACTCAAAAAACAGTGTTTAAAGGGGTTCAAAATTTGCAATCAATCAACCTAAGAAAAAAACAAATGTAACTGGCAATCATCAAAGATCAAACCGTTTAGCAAGAAAGCCCAAACAACTTATTTCATGCATAGGTAAAGTGAGACATATGTAAACATTTTAGTTTAGACATGTAAATAAAAAAATCGAGCGGTATTTATGTAAAGGCTTGAGCTTTGATGGTGCGTATAAATCTATAAGAGTTGCAACATGTATTTTGGTTTCCATTCTCTTTGTACAGTGTGAGTATATAAGTGTTTGTAGCATGCATGTAAACCCATAAGAACTGGATGGTATGCATGTAGTAAAAAAAATTGAGATTCACATGTAAGACATGTAGATATGTGCAAGAAGTTGGCATGCAAATTTTCCATAAAATTCATACAAAACAAAAGAGATGGTCATAACAAGTGAATTAATAGTTGCAATCAAATTCAATCTCATGACTTTTGCTTTAAGAGACATCAACATAGATAACTTACTAATCCTAGCTCTCTCCAGATCGCTAGTGTTGTAGGCTCATAACAAACTATAACAGAATAAAGAGTGCATCGACCATTTTCTTTTAAATAATAGAATTCTTCTAGAAAGAACAGAAAAAAAAAGAAATTACAGTGAAATTTTACATATCAAATAGAGGAAATTCTTCACCTTAAGGAAAGGAGCTGCAGCTATGTGAGGAGTGGAGGATACGAGCAGGTAAGTTGCGGCGCATCTTCTGCGTGAGGAAGAGGGAGCTCGCAAGAGAGGGAAGCGAATCAGGTGCTTCTTCTGCGTGAAGAAGAGGCAAATGGGATCGAGCGAAGCAGCCCGAGGCTGGCGGCATCGGGTTGCGAGGAGCAAGGAGGCGGAATCGAGCAGAGCAAGCAGAACCGAGCAGCTAGGGCTGCAATCGAGCGAGGAAGATGGAGTCAGGTTCGGTCGCGAGGAAGGGGGTTTCGACTGTGAGGAGAGGAGCTCGGCGCGAGGGATCGGTCGTGAGAATGAGAGGTGAGTTGGCGAAGATTCGATGCAGAGAGGCAAAGTCGAGCAAGGGCGAGCGGTGAGAACTTGAGAACCCATAACACGATAAATAGATCAAAATGGTTCATATTTCTGCATTAATTGCACCCAGAACACTATAAATAGAGCTACATCCCTCTCATGAAAGGGAGCGGAAGCCTTGGGAGAACTTGAGGCTTTCAGAAGGAGCTGAAGTTCAGCATCACCGTCGACCGTCGTCAAACACCGCCGACCGTCGTCTACCACAGCTGATCGCAGTCGACCATCACCGACTGTCGTGGACCACCACCGATCGTCGTTAACTACCAGTGAACAGACGTTGTCAGTCAACGTCGCAACTTGAAAAATCTAGTAACCCTCTCCCGTCTGTTGAACAAGAGCTCACCACTATGGTCCATATGCCAACGACCTACACAGTTATCAGCTCATGCAGTTCCCGACTTCGGCCCTAGTGTCCTACGGACGTCATCAATATTAGTCCCCATGACCTAAGTGGTCATCAACTAAAGCAGGTCCTGAGTCCGGCTCCTGCGGCCTACGGATGTCATTAATACTCGACAACTACAGTCTAGGTGATTCACAGTTCCCGCAACTGCTTACTATGGTTTCTCTGGTCAATCAACGTTTCTTGAGCAACTATCTACAACACTCACGACGGACTAATACCTCCACAACAATTAACAATGATCCTTGCAACCTACTGTCACTAAGAACAACAACCAGATTATAGGTATGCAACTTTGTAATTTCATCTTCTCTAATTTAGGAGTAGAATGAACCTGTGTACTCATCATTAGTAAATTAATTCAACTAGGCCAGACCTCGTGATTTCTCCCCATTTCAAGGGTTTTCAACGTAAAAAGTCGAGGTGTATCCTCCTGTTTACTTTTATTCTTTTATCTGTGTATGTTGAATTCTCGTGCAATGCTAAGACGATAATCCATTACTCTACCGCCGCGAATTTTCTGGCATGCATCAAGAAATATTTCAAACAATCACCCACATGATGGTCATAAAAATAGGAAATCTAAATTAGAATAGATTTCTATCGTTGAAATGCCCATAACTTCTCAAGCAAACTACATTGGATACACGTCCCTATATTAAAATCCAAAAAAATATTCAAAATCTAAAAAAAAAAAACTTATTCAATTAAAATCTATTGCTTTGATTTTAAAATAACTATCATCCATCATCCACAATGGCTCATCAAAGATGATAAATTTAAGATAATCTAAGCTAGCAAAAAGTCAAAACTATATTAAGCACATCTCTGTGATTACTCTCAAAGATTTTATACAAGCAAAAATGTGACAAATATTTTTTAACTAGTAGTTTGCTTCAAAATTGCATCATTAAATAGCAGTTATGATCGAGGCTTCTAACTAAATGGTTGATCACAAAATAGTAACATTAAATAATTGTTACAACCAAAGCCTTAAATATTTCCAATGGCTAAATCCCTTCAGTTGTAAATCATTGAATGCACTTGACAGTTTGTGAAGCCCTCCATTAACATATAAACTATCAAGTACGGATAAATATGCAATCGGAATTCATTAAATAAATAATGTTGCCCTTTGAAGATATTCAAATTAAACAGTAAAAAAATTACTTCTAGAAATGCTTTAAAAGGAGTAGAACCTTAAGCGTGAGCAGAATCTCATTCAGAATAAAAAATGCTTTGGCATTCAAGTTGGCCACATTACTCTGCGAAAAGAGGATCATATATTAGAGCTATAAATGAAAAAAAATACTAAAATAAATAAATGCAATTAGAAGCGCCTGAAGTAACAATCGCATGCAAGGAATAGGCCAAAAAACGTTCAATGGAATTTAATACATAAAAAAAATTGTAAATAAGGCAACTATAAAATTGAACTATGATAGCAAAAAAAGTCAACATCCCTAATATTGTTGAAGGTACATAAACAAGGATGCTACATTGAATCAAATAGCATGTGGTTTAAAGATCAAACATAAATTTAACTTCATAGGGATATCACCCTAGCATCCTTATTTGTGTCTATGTACTTGGGTTCGTCAATCATTGATGGGGATAGCACAAGCATGTATAATATGGGGTTTTGCTTCATAGAAAAATATTTGTTCTCTATCACACATTTACAAGAAAAAATTTCCATGTAAAACTAGAATTCCTACGCAAAAACTAGTAAGCAGAAAGGTAAAACAGCTCTAGAAGCATCACAATGCTCTCTATGTGATAAATACGAGGAGAACATGGACCAGGTAGCCAATACAATAATTTTGATATAAAACAAATCAACAAAATTTATTGCCAGCCTTTCAACATCATTATCATCATTATTATTCTTATCCCACAATTTTGGGATTAGGTTTATGAATCATTTTTTTTTATATGTTCATACGGAGTGATGCCTCAGGTGTTAACAGATTCTTTATAAATAATTTTGAACAACTTCTATCAATATTACCTTCAATCTATCCCATATTCCAATCATGACATCAATATTACCTTCCCTATATAGCAGCCGCTGCTTCTTTTGCTATAGCCGCCTAATGCTCCCTGTTGATGTCACTGCCATCTGCTGCCTCCAACTGGTCCTGTTGTCGAGGCGGCAAGCTGCTCCTATTGCTACAACGATAGCCCAGTGCTCCCGTTTTTAATTATTTATTATGCTCTTATTTAGATCTATCAATATTATTATGTTGGTTGGACAGTAAGAATGAGAGAAGTCTATTATGCTAAACTCATTTTAAGTTTTACTTTGATATTTTTTATTATTTATATTTCATATTTTATGGTGCCTAGATGACTTGATTAGTTAATTTTTATATTATATTTTTATTTTGCATACGTTGTTATATGATATTTTGCGGCTTATGTGATTTGTTATTTCATATAAATGTAAGTTGTCACTTTTTACTATGCTAGAATGTACGTAAGTTGTCACTTTTTACCACGCTAGAATGTTTCTTTATTATTATTATTATTATTACATATAGGTTACAATGCTAATAAATTATTTTCACCCATTTAATTTGACTTGCGCAATTTTCAAAATGTAAGGCTTACACCTTAGACCGCCTTGATGCTTAAGCCTAACCCACAAACAAAAAACTTAATACCTAACTATGCAATTTTAAACATTGGTACACACAAAACATACCATTTAACACTCCTAAACCTTCAGCATTGTTAGTAGAGCAATATTTCAACCAAAAATATTTCCATTTGTTCAAAAATTGCAACCTCGGAGCAAAATTCTCTCTCAATTAAATCTAATTAGGCGACAGGTTATCACCATTTAACTGTTGCATATCAAGTACTCATTATCATCTTGGTTTTGTTATTTGATTGTCACACAGGAGATTCAGATTGCTGGTATAACAACAAAGATACTAGCTCTTCTTCACTGGACAACATTAGGACACATCACTCTGCCCATTATTTCAGCTTTCTTTGTTGCTCATTTTGACTTTTCTTCAAGCTTAATCGATGGCCACCTCAATACATCCAAGAAAACACATTTTTACACAACTTCAAGAAAATAAGTTGTCCTGTATATGCTCTCTAATAAGAGCCCCATATTTGACATTGGCCCTGCAACTTTAGAGTTTTAACTACAATGCTTTTATTCAAAACTATTACATAGTGTCAACTTAAGCAATAATAAAGACTGCATAATTCTTTCCTTCAAAACATCAAGGGGTGAAATACAATAAAATAATTATTACCTTTAATATGTATACTAGCAAATACTCGAAACATGAAAAGCGGTTCTTCAGACTACTGGTATCAACAGGTGGCTTCACAGCAAAAAGCAGCTCAATTAGCTCATCAAGTTGAGCAGAAGAATATGAATCCTTCTCCTGAAAGGGTATCAAGTAAGCAAGCGGCAAAAGCAGAGCACTCCCAATAAGAAGACAAGCACCAAATATAAAATAACAAACCTCCAAAACTCGACTTAAAGTACTATAAGCTTCGCATTGGCATACTCCATTGGTATCCTAGAAATGCAAGGTAAACAGGAGGATTGAATAATAACATAGGTCACACAGGATAAGAAAAACTAGTTAATGCTTCAAAAGCAAGTGCCAATTTAGAACATAGAGATCTAAAAGTACCAATAAAGAGGATCTAATAAGATGAAATATTATATTAGTAAGATCAGTGTCTGCTGCCGCCACAAAAGAAGATGCAAGCTCCATTAGTAAACATCTGCATAAGATTAAACTCACATCAACTTCATCATAATGTATAATAAACAAATATTGTGAATGAAACAGCTTAATGATCCTCCCTAAATGAGAATACTTTTTAACAAATGGTAACACAAAATAAGGATACAGAAAACTTTTCAAAGATACAAAGTAACAAAGCAATGGCATAGAATCTGATTGTATAGAACCAAGTGTTTGTCTTACTAAAAAACAAGAAGATAACTTCAGCCATTGCAACTCTGGATAAACAAATATCAGGAGGAAACTAAGATCAAACAGATATTTAAATATAATTTTACATGCAACCCGAGCATGAAGAAATTATAAGCCTATCTTTACAGTTTTGTTGAAAGAGATGGTATTAAATCTTAGACCAGCATCACCCCTTCATATATCCCATAAAAAACCTTTAGTTCCTAGCATTGCTATATTTCATTGTGCGGGTAAAAAGCCTGCAGACCAAAATCCTAGTAAGATGCAACCAACCAAAAAAAAAGATAAACCAGATTCCTATATGAAATCATTTGGTTGATTGTGGAAATAAAATATATTTTTAAAAGTTGTGATGATTCTTCATTCATTTCGTCCCTTATGAAGGATTGCAGTTTAAGACTTGAAATTCATATTTATGGCCCAATACATCCAACAGAATGATAGAATTGATGATTCATATTTTCTTAAATTTTAACGTAAAGCATGCAAATGAGAACAGACCTTTCAAAAACCTATTATCAAGTCAAACTTTCTACCCAGCCCACTATCTTGCCTTCTATCAAGTGAAAACAAACGTCACACATATAATTTAAATACTTCTGTTTTTTAAAGATAGACTGAGCAAATGGTAATTGCAAGGTCAGCACATCAATTATCAGGATGGCAATATACATGAAGATAAAAACACTAATTTCAAGAGTTACATCACTAGCGCATATCAGATTTTGACCAAGCAAAAAAAATATTTGCCTACAATGAACCAATTAATGAAGTTTCATTCAATAAACATAATATATATGAGATTTCCAAATTAAACAAACTCTGCTCGCACATAATCAATTAATTTTTAAAGATGCTAAAATTTCACTGAAATTGTGAGGTATGAAAGCGAAAAACTCAACAGCCTGAATGAGGGGCTACTGTAAACAGGTATATAAGACTACAACACAATAACTGAACCGGAAAGAGAATATAATTCATAGCAATCAGTGATCCGATATAAAGAGAATGGATATACTGCGTATAAAGAAAATAAATATAACAAGACAAATTCAGTATGGATCTAATGCATTTTTAGAAATAAATATAACAAGAAAAATTCAGTACACAGCCTGTTTATCACCTCTTCTCCTCATTTTTCCCCAAAGTTTTGCCCTCACCAGCCTTTTTGTATTCGGCTTGTGAATGATCATCTAATCTCTCAGAATCTGCTGAATCACATGATTGCTCGACACTTACTAATTCTGAATAAAAAAATTTCTTTAAGTATTCGCTTGGTATGATAAAACCAAGGGGTCCAAGAGCATCCTGTTAAAATGAAAAAAATTTTAGTTAATAACTGATTCCATTCTCACAATCAATTAGCTTTAATATCCTTGCTGAGTCTTTCATCTCTATTTTTTCTTCTAATTCTCGTGCTTAATAAAGTTCGCATGAATGAAAGGGGCCAAGGAAATAAATATAATTTAACCAAAATTAAAATGTCATTCGCATTGAGCTGATATCTTTAAGGCTAAATGCAAAAGAGAATCCAAAAGAAGTAAATATGCAGCAAAGCCTGTATATCATTGAGCTAATTTCACAATCTCTGCTAAAAAAAAATAATAATAATAAAATAAATAAAAATAAAAACAGGTCAGGAATTGGAAAATGGCAAGCCTTATTTTTATCCAAGCCATGACCTAAGACACTTAGACTGTGACAAGCTATTCACAGAAGTTGGCCATCTCCCCCACACATTATGAACCTCCTAGGAGAAATCAGACTGCATTTGAATTTGTGTTTATTTAAAGAAAGATGTTCAATTTAGCCTTCAATAATAGTAAACTTTTTTATGTAACTAATGTTAACAAAGTTTCACATATTTGCATATACAACAACAACAACAAAGCCTTAAATATTTGCATATACGTGAATCAAAAAGTTTATTTTTATAAGCATCTTATGCGGTGATGGGAATCCGAAAGTCTCAAAAGAAAAATAAGCTAAAAATTTGGGCAATAATTTACCTTGGTTTGTTTGACTTTTTTTTTCCTGATATTAATAATTTATTTTGGTGAAAATGTGCCTATAATATGAGGACAGGTAGTGTTCTCTAAAATCTATTTTGGATTAATTGGTTCCCAATGTTAGCTTGAGTTGATTCAGTCACTGGTTCCTTAGTTCAGATATTGCTACTCTAAATATTTTGTGTTGCTGCCGTTGATTTTGTAGATATGCTTGTGAACCTAACTTTCACTATAGAAGTGTTATTTCCGCTGTAAATGGGTTTTGTTGGCCCAACTCATTTGATTACTACTTGTGTCGGGGTAGCAGAATAAATCCATGTACGCTTACAACAAATTCGGTTTTATTATCTCACGGGATCCTGTGACATCCGCCTCCAACTTTTGCCAGCATCCCTGTAAGCAGTTTTCTTAGCCTTATCGCATGTTGTTACAAGTGTATCATTTATGAAGAAATTTACAGAGAGAAAACTAATACTGATTTAATTTGAACTCTTCATTATTTGAAAGAATGTTATGATTATAAATATGGAATTATTGAGACATGCAAAGAAAAGTTGGTTGTTTACCGTTTAGTGGTTATTTTTCTCTCAAACTTGTATTATTGTTGTATGTTGAATTCTTTAAGTACAATGTAATTATTGATTGCACTTTTTTAAGACATCTCATCCTTCTGAGATTAAGCATGCATGTATTGGTAATTTCTTACCTAATTACTTTTATTGCTATATATTTTCATTTTTGCAAGCATGATTGTTGTCGTTCAAAATTGCTACAAACTGGGTTTCTAATCGCTGCATATATCTCAGAAAAAGACTGAACTTTACAGTCTCAAATTTCTCAAGAAAATCCTGCGACTAGACGATACCATGTTTCTATAGGTTTTCCGTATTTTCTTTGCTGCATCATAAGAAATTGCGATTATTTTAATTAGAGGTCTGTTAACTATGAATTCTAAATTCTAATTTTTAAGTGCTTGAATTTCATTTATAGCATTAATTAGTAGTATTAGAAAACTAGAGCCTTAAAAATGCTACATCATATAGCACCTAAACGCTACATCATATAGCACCTAAACCATAGGTTTAAACTTTAGAGGTACATAGCATCCGAATCATTTTAATTTCCAATCGGCTCCATTTCTTTAGAATAAAAATTTGGTGACTAAATATTTAAATTCAGATTTTGGTTACATTATTTTATAAGGATAAAGATTACCTATGTTTGAGTATGCATATCTATATTATAATCCTTTAGATGTTAGCCTAGAACAAGCATTACATCAACGCAGGTTAAGCTCCCCTTTTGATAGTTCAAATCAAGCAGGTTCAAATTATATAAAACCTAGTATTCAAATTATATAAAACCTAGCAAGAAGCCAAGAAAATAAATACAATAAGAACAACATTTGTAAATACAAGACTATTACGATATTTTTAGAAACTTACGGTGCAAGGCTGAAATTTTATTTAATTTTACAAAAATAACAACAAACAACTTCTGTATATAACAATACAACACAAATTTTGAAGAATACAGGAGAACTAACAACTCTCATTCTCAATGTCTTGTTAAATATTCAATGATTTCATCATAGCATGTAAATTATTTCAGTGTAAGATTTGTAAATAAGGAATATATTGGTAGTATGGCTTGAACTTTCTCTCATATATTTCTTTGGGGATAATCTTCAGGAACAAAAATGTCCATCATTTGTGAAAATTAACACCAATGTAAATTCAAGGGTAAATGATTTCCCGTCAAGTAGTTATCTGTAGAGTCAGAAAGATTTAAAAAAAAAGAAACACACCTTAATAGATACACGTTTATCTGGAGACTCAAAGAATATATCTTTGAGAATTTGAAACAATTCCAACGACCTAGACGCCATGGCCTTCATATTTTTTGATGCAACTTTCTTTGAATAGCGAAATTTTTTTACTTCCATATTAAAATTTTGAGAGAAAAAGCTGCATGGCTCATCTACACAATGTCGATTGTCATCTCTGATCGAATTGACAAGCACCTGGATGCACTCAAACCAGTCAAAAAATAAACTTCTCTAATTAAAACAATACACCATGGGAAAAATGCATACATAAGCATACAAAGATGCCCAGACATATTTGCAGAAGGCTAAACCTGCAAAGCAGAAGCTATGATTTCATGTAAAGATGGCTCTTCCTTCAAAACAACCAAGAATAGTTCAAACAGTGATTCGATTTTTTCTGACGAGTCAATTGGGTATCGGCAGAAGGAAGGAAGTAGATCCCATAGGCTATAGAAACATGACTGTAGACTCTTCCGGCAGGATTCTTTCTCAACTGATAAATAAAAAGTAACAGATTCTAAAATCCTTATAATGAAGAACTTCTAGCATTTAGTATTTTAGATTATACCTCTTTTACATGCTTCTTGAATATCTTCTGCTAGAGGAGCAATATTGTCCAGAAAATATTGAAGTGAGGCACCAATTACATATTTCTTCAAAATAGGTATGATCCATGAATTTGAGCAGGATGATTTTTCCATATCAAAAGTTAAGGGTACCAATGAAAGCAGTTTCTCAGGACCCATTGCAATGACAGCAGCTCCAATGCATTGCTCTAACTGTGAGAAGAAAGGCAAATATTAAGGAAACAAATAAGCATGGGTAAATTTAACAAGCTTGTGAAAAGAAACCAGTACGAACGAAGAGAAATGTATCTATAATATCATACATGAAGATCTACCAATCAAAATAAATGTAGTTTACAGCTTATCAATTCTTGCACTACATAGATATTTGACATTAAATTTTAGTCTCTATGTAGGCCTTATATTAATTTTTTTCGAGGGTTGCATACTGATGAATACATGATAAACAATAACATCGCAAAAGTTTGCAGAAAAATATCATGTTAAGCAACGGGAGAAAAAGAGACTAGTGAAGGGCAAGATCGTATTATATTAAAAATTAGAAAAAAATGAATAATCAAACATTACAATTAGCAGAAAAATAAATTATCATAACATCTCTTCTATAATAAGAAAATCTCTAAATATATAACAGCTGCTATTCCTACTTACAGGCTTCATATTATGCTTCCCATCTACATTGAGGGCGAATTGTGATAATGTTATCAAAACTTCCTTCATAAAAAAAATTGAGGATTCACCTGGAAACAGTTTAGAGGGTTAATAATGCTCGTGAAGATAAAACAAGAAGAAAGTCTTTATCAACTAGATTGAAGCATTTCCAAAGACTCCTTACACAACAATAAACAGTTTGTAGCAGCTAATGACTGACGGTTTTAATTTCAACCAACAGGTACAAGACATTATAATGCAGGTCCAAACATAGATAAAATTTTGATATTCAAATCTATTACCAAGTTGTGACACATTCAAACCTCTGCTTCTTATTGCCTTATAGGTGGAGTTTAAGAAGAACATTGATTGCTTCTATTTTTGCATCGGTACTTCTATTACATTTGTAAATGGTTACTTGTTCTTAAAAGATAGAGATGTGATTTCTTCAAGATATAATAACTTTCCAATGGAATGCATTATTAATTTTTCAACCATGTGAAGAGAGTCTACCACCTTTATGCTCAGGAGGAGAGTTCTCATAGTGGTTAAAATAATAAAGTATGGCCAATGTTATGGGACCATTTAGTCAATTCGGTTCAAACAAGCTCCATTTCCCATAGCAAAATCCTAAGGAGTCAAAGAAAATATCAAAAGAGCAGAAGCAGATCAATTTTATGCTTTTTATTATATTCTCAAATTCATAATTTTTATTGTTAAGTTGGTTTAAAATATAAGAGGTACGGCAATGCTTTTGTCCTTAATTAGAGTATTAATTCCTTTAAATATAGGGTTTAATGAATAAAATTTAATCATTTATTAATTTGGAATTTTGAAATTAGATGGATCCAAAGAAGACTTCCTACAACCTTTACTTTGTCTTCCTTTTTTTTTTCTCGAGAGGATTCAAAAATCTAGTATTATCGGGAGTAAAACATCAATAGATTTTGGAAATATATATGTATATATATATGTATATATATATGTATATATATATATATGTATATGTATATATATATATATATATATATATATATATATATATATATATATATATATATATATATATATATATAATCCTTTTATCCCCTTTATTCCAATTTCTATTAATAAATGTCATTCCACCATGTACCCGGTCACCAACTCCTCTTCTCCTTCCATTAATAAAAGAATTTAAGGAGATTAATATGTTTTAGCACCCAAAAACCCATAGAATGGAATTTACTAAGCTAAGGTGAGGTTCAAATAAAGACTGGTAACAATTTCCAAAGCACTTACCACCCGAACAAGTTTGCATCCACTAAATAGGTGGAAATTTAACTCAAGTTTAAAGTTTAACTTTGAGTTAATTTGATGAGGAGGTTTGAACATGGTTTTAAGGGTTGATAGAATAATGTGGAAAGATTTAGAGTTCGCAGAAGGTTGCAGAAGGTATTGATAGATTTTAAGATTATAGTACAAATATTTGATTGCCAACTTTCTGAAATAAATTTTCATGATGTACTTAAAGGGTGAGAGCCTACAAATCAGAGACCTGGGATGTTAGTTAATGGAGATAATTTTTGTTCAAATGGAAAAGTGAATAAGAAGTTCTGAAACTTTTATATAGACTAATCACAGGAAGTGAAAAGCAGAAGTTAAAAAATATGGAAAAGGAATGGCTCAATTTAAATGAGGTACGAAGTTGCTGTATTTTAATGAGGTAAAGATGGTGGGAATGTAGAAGAACAAGTTTAGAGAGCAAGAGAAGCATTTGGATTCAAAAAACTTAAGTATAGTTGATTTGCAAATCAATCAAAAACCAGTAGCACAACAACAACATATAGACACAAGTTCTACAAGATAAACAAAATATCAAAGCTATTCCCTTTTTTGAGAAATGAGAAACAAAATATAATGGTGTTGTAGAAATCAAAATATAATAGCAAACACTTGACTCTCATTTTGAAAACTAAAAAAATAACCAAATAAGAAAAATTATTGAAATCCTTTATTGCCAGTAATAATCCCCTAATTAATTTGATTAATGAGTTTCCAAAAAGAAATCAATATTTTAAATACTCTCCATATCTCACAAAACGGGCTCCTTTAACTTCTTTAAAAATTTAAAAATAGATAGCTTACAAATTACATTTAATTGTCATAAAACTTGGCATTTGTTTTGATAAAGTGAGAGGCCGCCTTAATCGTCCTACACTATAATTAGAATTGTCAAAATAGGT
>NEWO01000119.1:1390008-1425899 GCA_003013225.1 Phalaenopsis aphrodite | reverse complement strand
CGTACTCATCTATTTTGAATTTTGGGCTTATTCAAGCCATGTTATCGGACATAAATCTTTATAATTCTTCCCTATTTGCAAATAATGAAAAAACAAGCTTGAATATCATATATAACTCCTCAACAACCAAAACTATATTAATGCCAATATAAGTTGAGCGCTACACAAGCAAATAAAAACAAATAATGCTTGAACTTACCGCCAGGCATAGAAGTTGCACACTAAAATGGATCTACTTATTATAAAAGGGCATATACCATTAAATCTTTGTACCCCCAATAGGTCGTGTCTTTGCTCCAACAACTGCAATGCAAGGACCTAACATTACATCAAAATACGAAATAGAAGATTGATTCACATGATCATTCACATATTATTCCCCTAAACAAGCATTGTCTTTTGCTCTGAAACTTAAATTGTGGCAACAAAACTTGTTACTACTTTCCCAATCCAAAAGAGCGCCAACACAAACGATGATAAAAAATATAGCTCAAATCAAAGCTTTACAATACAACAAATAGAGAAAATCTATCTTTACTTCCATTAAAGGCAGTGCAACCATAAAATTTTTAAAGACTTCTACATTTCTTGAGATTGAAGCATCTTTCTTGACAAAAAGATACCAAAGATATTAAATTATTCAAGTCTAATACTTGTTTGGCTTCGATTAATGCCCCATAAAACCCACCATCCATCTTAAACTTCATCCCGTCAAAATCATCATACGCCACATTGCTTCTCATACAAACATAGGCACTCTAACATAGCTCATAAGTGGAAAAAAAATTCTCATGCGATCACACATACTATGAATAAGCTTAGCAAAGAATTCATTGATCATTGCATTGACTCATGTTACTAACAAAAAAAAGAAACTATATTTTAGAATAAAAGCCTAACGCTCTCTAAGCTAATTATATCTCTATCATACAATTTGATATCATGAAAATGTTTATAAGAGAGTGGTAAAGAGCACGAGTATTGTAACCAAGGTAATTGTAAATATCAAACATATTGAAAGAACTTATTTTAATGTAATTGTAAATATCAAACATATTGAAAGAACTTATTTTAATGTAATTGTAAATATCAAACATATTGAAAGAACTTAATTGTAAATATCAAACATATTATGTGCTCTTTACCACCCTCTTATAAAGCAACTTTTGTCATATGTTTGAAAATATCAAACATATTGAAAGAACTTATTGAAATTGAACCAATAAGTTCTTTCAATCTATCAACCTTTTAGGTGCACAGTTGAAAATTGTAACCAAGGTAACAATCATAAAATCTTAAAAATCAAAATCCAATTTAAAAAAAAACTGGTTTCCCCAAGTTCTCGAACATTCAGATAGAACAGAAGAATGACAAATATATTAGATACCAATAAGACAAAAGATGCTTTATAATCAAACCAATCCATGGTCTGTGGAATATATATGTATGTATGTATGTATATATGTATGTATGTATGTATGTATGTATATATATATATATATATATATATATATATATTTATTTATTTATTTATAAGAAAATAAAATTATACAAGAGATCATTTATTTATAGATGAAGCCACCAAGAATTGGCTTCAATCATACCTTTTCATATAATTCATCCTCCAAAAATGTGTTTCGCCATAGAATCACAAACAATTACAGCTTCCGAATTTAAGCTCTAATACAGTAAAGAACAAATAGAAACAATAATGACTGAATCTCAAAACAAATAATTTCTGAATAGCTGTGAATATGAGTAGGCATTCCCTTTTTTTGGTGGGAAAGAAAAGATAATATCAGCCTAGGGGAAAAACTGGCGTTGTAGCAATTAGGCATGCATCCTTTCACTAAGCTTCCTTACACTTCGCACTATGTTAGCATAGCTCATAACAGAAATTTACAGCCTAGAATCATGGATTAAATCAAGTAAGATCAATGAAACTCAAATAAAATTATTCATGCAAGAGAAAGAAAAAAATAAAATGTGTCAATTTTCTAACTCTTAAAAAAGCTAAAAACAGTTAATGTGACTGTTCTTTAAATAAGGCATTGTATTTTTCCTATGGTCCCATTGAAAATTAAAGGCAATCAAAACATTTTATCCTTAGATAAAAGCCAAGTATCATTTCGATTAAAAAGAAATGGGAACTGGAATAAAATTGGTGATGCCTACGTCCCAAAATTACAAGTTTTAGGTTTAACTATGGTTAAAACTTTATTTCGCTACATAAAGGATAAAGACCATTAAGTATGCAGCCCAAGTACCAAGTAGATAAAAAATTCAACATTTTATTATAAATGGCCATGTTTTCATAAAGAGAACAAAGAAACATACCAAGTTTGAGAAACAAAACAGACATGACCTCCAACATATGCTCAGTAGGAAAACTGCACTTTTTAAGCATTTTATCAGATAAACTGCAAATAGATGCAACTGCAGATGCTTCAGGACTACTCTCCACCTCATAGTTATCTGACTGACCAGTGCCCAACATTAAAAGGCTCTGATTTATATGAAAGTTTATCAATTCTTTCAGAATATCAGCTACAAGCTTGGAGGTGTCAGAGTCAGATTCCAAATATCCTGAATGTAACAACAAAAATAATACATCTTAAGTTTCTGTTTTTTCTCAAAAAATAGCAGCATATCATGAAGGTTCAAAACTAATTTACATGCGGAAGAAGCAAATCAAGAAATTTAAGCCTAAAAACAAGAGAGAATAAAAAAGGCCAAACAATACAAAATTTGCATAAAAAGCTTGAATGTAACAACAAAAATAATACATCTTAAGTTTCTGTTTTTTCTCAAAAAATAGCAGCATATCATGAAGGTTCAAAACTAATTTACATGCGGAAGAAGCAAATCAAGAAATTTAAGCCTAAAAACAAGAGAGAATAAAAAAGGCCAAACAATACAGAATTTGCATAAAAAGCATGAAAATACCAACAAAAATATCATCAACCCATGTTAAGCCAAAACAGAGTTTGTAATTATCCACCTATAAGAGAAATGAAGACAGGAGGAAGATATCTTATCCACATGCTTGGAAATGCATCTCCAAATTTACTTAAAAGGATTTTCAGCAACACTGATGCAGAAACAACAGTATCCACAGGATTCTTTTCAGCTGTGGAGATGTATGATGCAAGGGCTGACATGAAGTCTTCTGCTTTGGGGACAAAAACCTTAACATCTGAGTGCTCCAGCAGTGCCTCGAGAATTCTTAGAATATGTCTAGTTGTCCATGAAAAATGAAAACCAAGCAGTTCATAGGCATCAGACAAAATTTTCATTCTGACTTTATCTGAAATATAAGGGAGCACAGTATTCATAACATTTAGCATGTGGAGAGTTTCCAAATTCTCAGGTTTGGACACAGTGTTGTTCAGAGCAGCGTCTGTAGGTTCAATTGAACAAGTGTTTTTCACCAATGCGAGATACTTTCTAAGCATACAATGTACAACTTTGCTAGCCTTTTTGGTAATAGAGGAATTATGGCAATTTTTTAAAAGCACTTCAAGACAGGATTGGGCACATCTCCGAACCTACAAAGACACAATCCATTCCATATTGCAGAATTATTAATCATTTCATAAGTGAACAAGAATTGGGCCAAAGCCACTAGTTCAACGTAGACAACACAAAACAAATGGTTAGGAGAAAAGCATCATGTTAAAAGTATCTTCTTAATTGTGTCATTTCTAACACAATCAATCTAATTATCAGTACTAAATTTATTTCACTTCTTTTGTGCATAAAATAATAAACTGAATTATTTTACACAAGCAGGTGAAGATACTTATGAAATGCAAAAAAGGGATAGTTGACATTATTAAGATACTATGTAATTTTCTCCTAGACAGCATAAAAGATAGTATTAAAGGTTTTTCGCACCTAAGTTTTCTATTATATTGATCATCACTCTTCATAATCTGTCAACAACAGTATGAATGTGGTTGAATGTGTAAGGGAGGTTGGGGAAGTTTGTATAAGATGTAAAGAGACTATCATCTCCATTCAGATTTAATGCTCTGAAACTAATATTTGACAGTCCAAGCCAAACACGTGCAAGTTTCCATTTTCAACATGAGAATCATCAATGTTAATGTCAGATAAGTGATATGAATTACCAGCTAAATTTTAATATGATCATATCGAATAACCATACGGCCACATCTAACGGGCATTGTGATGTCAATTACCTAAAGAGATTGTGAATAGTACTAGTTATAAAATTAGCTGTGCATTGTGCCTTCCTTTCCGACCAGTAAACAATTTTGAAAATTTGTACCTTTGGGCGCTTATCCACTGCAAAAAGTAGCAGAGTCTCAAGAGGCGATTCAATCGAAGGCCAATCTTCCAAATCCACTCTCAACGCCACCAGACCCAATGACTTGACCATAGACCGCAGGGTACCGGTCGATAGACCGCCAGCGGGATCCCTCAGGAAGGAAGCGATAACGATCGCGGCTTCTTTAGCCTTGGCCTTCGGCAAGGACTCCGTGGGGACTAGAGGGAGCACAACGGCCACAAAAGCAGAGAGAGCAGCAACACCTTCCCGGTCCGCTCGATCGGCGTCGCGAACCGCAGTAATGCCGGCGGCAAAGTATGCAGAAGGAATGAGAGGGAGGCCTTCCTCTAAAAGTATAGACTGCATAGCGGCGGCGGTAGCGCAGAGATGGCGGTGCTGCTTTGCGGTGGACCGTGAATAGCGCTCCATAAGCGCACGGCAGACATCACCGTCGCCGCGGAGTTCGAGGACGGACAAATTTTCTTCCGCTTCTTCCTCTTCATTATATTCCGACAGCCTTTCGGCTTCTCCTCCCCAGAAGCTATTCTCTGAGTCAACAATACTCTTATGTTTCTTCCGCTTGTCCCTAAGATCCTTCACGCCTGAAGGCTCTTTGGATTTTTCTTCGCCGACGGAGGTGTGGTCTGGTTCTGGTTTACGCTTCATAGCTACTTGGGGAGAAAAAACTGTTAGGGTTTAAGGAGGGAGAGGGGTTTCGATTTCGGTACCGGTGGGCGGGGAGAAGGCTATTAAATATTTCTATTAAATTTATGTGGTCAAATGGAACAAATCAAGTAAAATATTTCTATTGAATGAATTCATAAAAAAAGTTGAATTAAGGATGGAATGTGGTTAGCTCCATTGAGTTCGAGTTTAAATTTACGAGTTCAATTCAGTTCACGAGTCGGTTTATTTATTATAAAGATATATTTTGTAGCATGAATTTAACATAATTTAGCCAGAAATTTAACATATATCTAGTAGAACATAGGAAAGATGATTTTTAAATTATGTGCTCTGTTAAATCCAATATTCTCTTCTTCCATCAGTTTTTGACAAAAATTTGGATTTAATATATTTTGAGTGTATTTTATATTAATATTATTTTTTAAATGTGTTACTCACGAGCTTACAAGTCATGTCAGAGCTAGCTTGAGCTTAGCTTGTTTGCTCGTCAAGCTCAGTTCACGAGCCACTTATCAAATAGAGCTCATGCTAGCTCACAAGTTAATTTGACTTACTTATATCCCTAAATTGAAATCTACGAATAATTTTGCATGATAAATTAGACCATATTATATATATTTTGTTGATAATCCTATCGTTACATTCTATCATTTAAAACATGAAATCATACAAAATATTATATATAAATGATGTTTTTGTGTGGTATGTAGTAAGCCGGTCACAACTCTTCACCTTGGTCATGGCTCTCCCCTTAAGTTGTGTTGGTGCCATCATAATAATATATTATTGTATGATCTATGTTTCACATATGTACAATTAAAGTTTGTTAGATTACTCATCTACATATGAAGAATCACTTGTACTACTAAGTGAAATAGCACAATTAATATTTGATCCAAAACAAAAATTTCATTCAAATTAGGGGTGTCAATCAGGTAAGCTGGTCAGATTTAAGTCTGACATCCAACCCGAATAGTTCCAACTCAAATAGTTCCAACCCGAACCCAACCTGAGTATTATATGGGTTGAAATCCTAACCTGAACCTGACCCGCCTTAAACCTACTAACACAAACTTGACCCGCCTTCCATATAACCGACTTAACATAAGGAATAACAGCTAACCGGGTTAGTATCAGGTCAATTTCGTGTTACTTTTTGGTCAATTACGGGTTTGGAATTGATTTCAACTCAATTTCTAGTTGACGGGTCAACCCGAAACAGACCTGAAAAATTAAACGAGTTAGGATATTTAATCCAGACCCGACGAGAAAATTATTCGGGTCAACCTGAACTTGGATTTTTCAAGTAGATTTGGATCAAGTTGACGTATCGGATCATTTTTTGACAACCAATAATCCAAACCTCATATAAAAAATTGTGGCTATCAACTAATATAAGGTTCAGGTCAACTTTCAGTTAATTTAAGTTACTGAGAAAATAAATTGGGTTCAAGTAATCTAAGTATAGATTTGGGTCAACCAAAAGAATAATAACTTAAATTAAGAAACTAATTATATTATTCTTTTGGTATTATTGTTATTAAGTTGTCATTTCAATTTAGACTATAATGACAATTTCTAGTTAGGTTGACACTAAGTTAGATTCAAGTTGAGATGTGAGTTTGAATTTATTATAGTAGTGTTGAGTTATCTATTGACCATGTTTAAATCCAACTCTCGAGTAATTTGACACCCCAAAAGTGGAGGAAGATATGAACACCATTATTCACAATCTTATCATCACCATATTATATTATCCTCCTACTATTCCTAAATTTAAATTTCTTGGTAGATTGGATTTGTTAACTATTGAGATCAGTTTCATTATCCAAATATTTTTGCCCTCTAAAATTTGTATTGTGATATTTACTCGAGTATCAAATGCATGTAGCTTACCTAGACATTGCCCAAGCTCAACCTAATTAAGTACCAAATACATAAAGGATGGTGAGACCACATCAATTTGGCTATGGCCCAACACACTAGTTTGAACTTGGCATTACCATGAGTTGAGTATGCATAACTCAACCACTACTAGATCCTAATCTAAGCCATTTAAACTCTACTTTGATCGCTAGAGCATATGAAGTTAAATTGAGAACACTCGGGAGAACATTTTAGTCGTGTTCTTCAGTCGTCATTGACCACAAAATATGTTTTGATAATACTTTGAATTTTCATATAAAAACTAATTTAAATTAATTTTAAACTTGCATGTAATACATTTAATGTTATTTTTATCATTGGGATTTATTTCATGCAAATTTGAGTTTGATGGAATCCAAAGTGAAATTAGAGCTCAATTAATGTCAAATATAAAATAAAAGTAAAATATAATAATTATATAAATCAAAATAAGGAAATGAAATCTTAAACATGTATTAAACTTTCTTGTTAGGCTGCTAACTTGGATCTAGGCTATGATGGTTCTATTTTATTTTTCTTATGTTTGATGTGTTTGTGCTAATATGAACTAATATCGATGTGATGTGATAATGTCACTAAGTACATTAGACGTTTGGAGTGATTATTTAAAGACCTAACATCTATTTTATATAGGTAGTTATATTTAGTGAGTCAAAATTAATATAGGGAGTTTGCTTGCAAGTGTTGTACTAAATGTTTATGCCTTTAAGCATAATTAATAGGACTAATAACATAGAAATTATACTTGTTAGGCTGTGTGTGTTCATGTTGGCATTGAGAATGTGTTTGCCTTATAAAATCTATTTTACAAGTTTTAGTTGGACTTATATTTTTACTATGTAATTTTAATTTGTTTTAGGCAAGAAATGGGTGTAAAATGCATGTGGGATTGGATAAGAGATGATGAATCTCATTAGTTAGTGATGCCTCATAAAGGCTAATCATAAGAAGACAAACAAGAAAACTCACAAGCCAACATTAAATTTAATTAGGCTGACTTTTATAAGGGTGGAGTTTAGCTAACCTTTTTTTTTTTTTTTTTAATTTCAAAGTGTATTGGCGCACACATTCATACGAGTTTTTATCATTTATTAAAAAATTTATTGCTTATCTTAATGATTGTTTACTTTGATCGTATATTAAAACACGTGTTTTTTATGGGTTTTTATATTGCTTGTGCTTAGTCGTGTACGCAACGGTAGGCGCTTAGGATAGTTTTTTTTTTCCCATCTTAATCAAGACATTAAAGTTTCATAGAAGTTAAAATGAATCAAAATCATTAAGGGAACTATTCATGTGCACTCATATGTCGTACCCTTTTTTCGTGCACATATAAGGGTCATCCAACTCATGAGAATGAGTGTCACTTCCCGAGATGTTGCACTAAAAGTTTAGCCTTAATATATTACAAAATTCAAAAGCATTCGTTATATCTTAGTATTACATCATAATTAATCAAACTAAGTAAATTTCAATAGCCTTAAAGTTTGGTCAAGTGACTATAGGGTTGAGTAGTAAGTAATCAAATAATAATATTACTTACTCTCCATTTGCATGTGATCATATTACATATTTTTTAGATGCCAAGGTGGGTTGGTTGTTTAGACTCTCCAAATAAGGTTGTAAGTTTAATAGAAACGGGCTTATTTCATTCTCGAGTGAGTTTGAAATCAATAAGTCCATTGTATATCATTAGTTTCACCAAGCTACATACTATTACACATAAGCATACAACTACAAATATTTTAATGGGTATCATATAACCAATATAAAAAAATAATATGAATGTTTCAAGCATGAATATAACATAAAGAAAATTTGTTGCAATTAACCATAATAAAGGGTAAAAAAAGTAACATTACGATTGCAAAAGTTATAAATCAAGACAAGCAAATGCACATGATAAATAATTAAAGAATCCTATAATAAGTGTGTATTAAGATACATAAAGCAAAATATTTAGGATTGTCAATCCTACAAAGTAATTAGAAATCTAGTACAAGCGAAAAGATTAATGCCCGTAATAATGATGAATAAATTTATCTCTTAATAAATAATAGTTACATACCTTAACATGATCGATAAGAAAATTCTGATCTATTTAAGCGTCATCGAAAGATGTTGAACAAAAATCTGCCTAAACACCCAACAACCAAAAAATACATTATTATTATTATTATTAATTACCTATGACAGAGAAGTGAACATAATTGCATATTGTTCCTACTCCGTATAATAACTAGTTTGAGGAGAAAGGAAAGATAAATAAACAAAGAGGAGGGCTACCGGTGAGGTAAAATAAAGGAGGTGAGAGCAAAAGAGGGGTAGGGGTTGCTCAGGCCCAAGAAACAGGCTCAACATTTAAGGTTGGGTAAAGAGGAAAGGGAGGGATTGCAGTTGGAGCCTTGGGAGAAGGAAGGGGCAATGTAGAAAAGTTTAGAGAGTTAGGGTGATTGTTTGGGTTGAAGGGTTGGGTTGCTTTTGTTGAACAATTAAACTTGATTTTTGGCTCATATAAAATTTAACTTTAATTGAACCCATAATCTAGAACGATCTTTGAAATTTTCTAAAGACACTTTCTAAAAGAAAGTCTTAGAATATTCTATAGACATATTTTAAGAGAGTGGTTTAGAAAATTTTATAATTTTGTAATTAGTGACTTATGTAAAAGAACATTCTAGAGAGTCAATAATAGTCGTACAATTTAAATATGCTGACATAATTATGAGATGCCAATATTATAAATATGTGTGGCATGTTTGAATTTTGTATCAACAAGAAAAATATTGAAATAAAAGTGAGTCTTTCAAGTTGTGCTCTTCTTTTTTCTTAGCAGTCTTCATGTTTTAATAGCATTTTATTTCAAACAAGGTGGTATCAAAGCCATAAGATCCTTTCTAGGGAGATAGCAAGCAACGATATGATTCTCTTTCAAGTCCCCGTGCTTAACAATAACAACTACAACAATTTGAGCATTGAGATGAAAGTCCTTCTTGGAGCACAAGAGGTATGAGAAATGGTAAAGAAAGACTACAACTAGTCATAAGATGAGTCAAGTTTATCCCAAACTCAAAAGAATAGTCTAAGAGAATCAAGGAAGAGAGACAATAAGGCTCTTTATCTAATCTATCAAGGACTAGATGATGAGACTTTTGAAAAGATTTTTGATGCAAAGTCAGCCAAAGAGACATGAGATAATCTTCAGACCTCTTATAAATGAAATGGATAAACAAGAAGGTGTGTCTGCAAACATTAAGATCTGAGTTTGAAGACTTACATATGAAAGAAGTTAAAGTCATCTTCAACTACTTTACTATAGTCTTAGTGATAAATAAGAAGAAGCTAGAAGATGTAAGAAATATGGAGAAGATCTTTTGATATTTAGATCCAAAGTTCGATCATATTATCTTCATCATTACAAGAACCAAAAACTTTGAGACTGACAATTGATCAGCTCTTCGGTTCTTTATAAGTCTATAAAGAATAGAAAAAGAAGCAGGGGATCATCGAGCAAATTATGAAGTCACAACTTAAATTAAGTAAAGAAGGGAGCCTAACATACGATAGAAGTTGACTAGGAAGAGGTCGTGGTCATGGACATGGATGAAATAGGAGTTTCAACAATGACAGTAAAATAATATCAATTTTAGACTAAGAGGAAGATCAATAAGTGGGCATAAAAGAGGAAAATTAAGGCTAAGGTGCAACAGGCCAAAAATTTGGTTGTTGTGTTATAAAATGTGGAGTTACCGATAACAATAAATTTGAAGAGAATGCTAGTTATGCAGAAGAAGAAATTAATAAGATGACACTTTGTTACTGACATATATGAAGAATGAAAAACGTGAAGATAAAACAGGACATCGATGTAAACAACCATATGTGTGAGAGAAAAAACATGTTAGTGGAGCTTTACGAGTTGATGAGTGACAGTGTATCATTTGAAGATGAGTCCAAGACATGAGTGAAAATGCAGAGGTAAAATTTTTATTCGACTAGAGAATGGAAGTCACCAATTATTTCCAATGCATATAATATGTCAAATATGAATAGTAATATCCTAAGTCTGGGTCAGCTATTAAATAAAGATAATGATTCTCATTTAAAAGATAATAACCTTTCTATAAGAGACAGTATGAGTAACAAAATTGCAAGGATATCAATGTCAACAAATAGAAAGTTCTTATTTAATATTCAAAATGATATTACCAAGGTCTCAAAGCCTGTTATAAAAATTCATCTTGGCTTTGACAACTTTGATTTAGGCATCTTAATTTTGAAGGATTAGAACTATTATCAAAGAAAAAAAATGGTAAGAGGTCAGCCTTGCTTCAATCATCCCAACCAAATACGTGAGGGTTGCCTTCTCGAGAAACAATTCAGAAAGGGTCTTCCAAAGGAGTAAAATTTGAGAGCACAAAAGTCAATTGAGCTCAAACATATTTCCAAGGGAGTACAGATGCTTGTGGTTCAACCAAGTTAAACTCTCTTTGTACATAATATTTTTCTTTTCTTCATAGATGTTTTTTTTAAAAAAAAGCTTGGATATTATTTTGAAGCAAAAATCAGAGATCTTTATATCATTTAAGAAGTTAAAGTTTTGACAGAGAAAGAAATAATCCTTTTTTCATTGATCGAAGTAAACACAATCGACACATCCTATCACTTCATTAGAGACTGAAACTGCATTACAAGAAATGATATGAAAATAGAGTACGTGAAATATTAAGATAAAGTAGCTGATATATTCACCAAGTCAATCAAGTATGAAGTTATTATCATAATAAAAAAAAAGGTTACTTGGGTTGATAAACCAAGTTTAAGATGCGGTGTTGAAAAATTAAACTAGATTTTTGGCCTATATAAAATTGAGCTTTAACTGAGCATATAACCTAGAATGCTCTTTGAAAATTTCTAGAGATACTTTCTAAGAGAAAGTTTAAGAATATTTTACAGACATGCTTCAAAAAATTGATTTAAAAAATTCTAGAATATGTAATTACTGACTTGTATAGGAGAATATTCTAGAGAGTTAATAGAAGTCATATGATTGAAATATGTTTGCACAATTCTAATCGAGATAACACTAGCACAAGTTGGTGTTGAGCGCGTCCGGACAACAGACACGATGCATGGATCGTGAGTAAGATGAATTAGAGGAAAAAAAAAAAATCCTGCACGTGATCCATGCATCACGCTCATTGTCCGGACACAGCTTGCATTCGAACTCCGGACATAATAATTTTTTCAGTAGTCGAGCATGGGAAGCTCGAATGGAAAAGAAATGAGTGGAGACAGTCTGATCAATGCGATTCATGCTATTTGCACAATCAGGAAAAAGAAGATCCAGGAAAAAAGGAAGCGACAATAAGCAAGAAAGGAAAGACATTCACGTGACTTATTTGATGAAAGTCGCGATAATTCAATTCTCACAAACTGAAAGGGAAAGATGGTGAGCAAAATTGACCATGGATTAATGTATTTTGTTGTTTATCACAGGTAGTTTAAAAGGTCATCCAATTGCATATTTTAATAATTTAGATTATATTCAATATGAACTGCAACTTTGATTTAACAGAATAAAGACTATAACATCATAAGAAAAAAAATCCCATTTTGGTACACAATTCTTCTTAAATTAACCTATTTTATTGTAAAAAACATTGAATATTATCTACAAATTCAAAGAAAACATTAGAAGTCAATAGCATAAACTATATATTTACATACATACGATACAACGCGCATGCATTTTCATATCTAACACCTAAACATATTCATATTTATATGGATGCTACTCAAATCTTTAAGCTACTGCACATAATTAAGGGTCCGTTTGGGATAACTTATTTGGTGCGATGACGTTTTCACCTGGACTGTTTGTGTAAACTGCATTTTGACAGTTTATGTGTTTTGAAAACGCTGAAAACAGTGTTTTCACATGCGGTGGCAACTTTCTGGGAGCGCTCCGAATTTTCCAAAAAAAATAAAAATTTCTAATTGTCACTGCACCTAGCTTATCAGCAGATTATTTAATAAGCTGCAGCTGCTTGTTTGAGGAAGTTTCACTTTTCACATAAGCTCGCTTGAACGCAACATCTGAAAAAATTGTGTTATGAATTTAAATTTGATAAAGTGAAAAAAAATAAAAAATTTTTAATTGTCACCGCACCTAGCTTATCAACATATTATTTAATAAATTGCAGATGCTTGTTTGAAGAAGTTTCACTTTTCACATAAGCTCGCTTGAACGCAACATCTGAAAAAACTGTGTTATGAATTTAAATTTGATAAAGTGATATTACTGTTTCAATATAAATTTTACAGTTTCTATTATTCATAAAGTTTTGACTATAAAAAACATACCATGGAAACATCAGAGTGTCGTCTGAAAAAGCAGATCGGAGGGCTGGAGTCGTGATCCCAAAATGACAAAAAAAATATTGCAGGACGGATGTTGATTATTTATAATCTGCTAATAAGTCGATTATTCTGATAATCTGCAGATTATCAGAATAAGTTGACTTGCTGTTTGGGTGAGCTTATTCATGATAGCTTATTGATAGTTGTTGTTGGATAAAAGACCATTCTACCTCTATTTGGTGAAACTGTTTGTAACAGAACTATATGGGAGAAATAATACACAGAACAAAAGCCTCAAACTGTTATAGATCAGTTAAAAAAAATAGAATGCGCTGCTCACTTTCTCGTAAGTATCAGAAGAAGTAAATATAAATACGAAATTTTGGGTAAATACATAAAATTATGTGCTACTTATCTAAATTTCTCAATTGTAAACCCTCCTAAGCTTATGTAGCATATATACCATAGTGTATAATGGTTTCCATTATAATGATAAACAACATTCATGCCAAACAATAGAGGATCGGTCAACTCCCATCCAAATCTAATTGCACAAACATATTAGCTTTTATTCTCCAGTACCACTCTACAAAAATAACCACTTTCAAAAGCCAATCACAAAATAAAAGCAAAGTATAAAAATATAACAATCTATATTCATCAAAATACTCCAAAAAAAAAAAATTATGTATAAACAAGTCTACATTCATTTCCCTTCGAAATTGTTTCAATTCAAAACAATGTTTGAAAAAAACAATGAATTTAACAGATTCCATCAATTAATTGGATGGAATTAGAAATCAATATTAAGTTTAAACCCTAAAATCATCTTCAAAGTCCTTCAAATGTGATGATTCCAATTTCCACATAAAATGATTGAAAAGAAAATCAAAACTTCTTCAAAATACTAAAAAAACTCCATTCATATCCACCAAAGAACAGTCCAAAAACAGACAAAAAAAACTTCTTAAATATGTTAGAATGCATGGAATCCATTTCCCTGACAAATTGATTGATGTTAGAATACATGTTCTTTAAAACAATGAATTTAATATGATGCAATTTAAAAATTAATAATATTTTAAAACAAAACAAACACTTTCAATTCCTCAAATGTGATGATTTCAATTGACCGCACAAATCAATAAAATAAATAAATAAATAGTAAAAACAAAATCATCATTTTCTAAAACACATTTACTCTCTATAAGCAAGAATATATGCCCTAATAAGTAATAACACTTGATTAATACTCCCCCCCAAAAGGCGTGTATTTTCTGTCCGGACACCTAACGTACCTCTACGTGCGGTGCAGGTTATTCCTGAGTTATTTTCAGGTTATTTTTGAGTTATTTTCAATAATCCTGAAATAACCCAGAAATAAAGACCGCGGGTTATTTATGGGTTATTTTCTGAAATAACCCAAAAATAATCTGAAAATAACTTAGGAATACCCTGCGCCGCACGTAGAGCTACGTCGGGAGTCTGCACAGAAAAATTTTTAGCCCAAAAGATTGTCGCAAAAAATGAAGCAACACACCAAACACTCTCAATCTATATCAACCAAAGAACAATCCAAATCCAATCAAAAATCATTTTTTGAAGGTATACACGCATCCATTTCTTCAAGTTTCACGATGAATCATTGCCTTGCCTAGCTTCGGTGTGTGTAGAACACACGAATCGGTTATGTGGAGAAACCACTGTCTACACTATACATGGATCCTTGTATTTAGAAAACAATTTCTGAAAATGTTAAACGTACTAAAATCCTTCATTTGTTTCTCTGCAGCCAGAATCAATGGTGAATTCATTTTCTTATGCAAAAAAGAGCTTAAAATAAAAACACCATTTATTCTCTATCTATAAACAACAATCAGCCCTTAAAAAAAATTAGCAACACAAATGCAAACAATTGAGAGATTTGGAGAAATGCATTACCGACACTTGATGCGCAGTTAGAGGAAGAAACTCGGAAACTGCCGATTCAATAAGTGTAGTCGTGCCCCGAATCCTCGATTTGAGAAATCACTTCGCCTCAAATTTTTCCAAGCCTCCGATCCAGAGCTTGTAGACAACGAAGTGCATGAGAGTGTGCGTGAATGTCTTGAATGTTGTGAGTAACTACTAGGGTTAAGTTTCAAGGTGAGGATGAAGGACAGGTAAGCAATTCCAATGGAAAGAGAAAGCAGGTGGCGATAAAACGAAGCTCAATGGAGAGCAGGATACCCGAATTAAGGGAGGCGAGGGCGAGGGAAAGCAGTCGAATGTTACCTCATTTGTGTCTACCTCCGCGAGGGTGAAGGAGGTAAGATGGGGGAGGGCGGGGGAAAGGGTGGGGAGGGAGCATAGATCAACACGAGAGGAATTACTCACCCTAACATGTGAAGCAATGCAGAACGGGGCTCCTTTCCGGCTTCGATTTCTATTAACGAAAATTTTCAAGTTCGTCGGAGCGGCATGAATAAGTAGGGTGAACATGTTTTTCAAATGAGTTTTCAACATTTTCTGTTGATAAATTAAGTCGAAGAAAAATAGAGATCGACACAAATCCAGAAGAGCACAATGATTTAACGAGGTTCGACAAAGATGGCTACGTCCTCGGGAGCAAAGCGACGGTTTTTCACTAATTCAGAAAAAGTATAGAATAGAGGGATAATCCCTAGGGTTACATACAAGCCTAATTTATAACCTTAGAAAAACACTTAAAAAGGAAACATTAGGTACAATATGTAATTACCAAATTACCCATGTACCACACCCCCAACCCACATATGAAAACTCCCCTGATTTAAACAGAATCATCTGCTCTGCTCCGCTCCAAATTTAGTATTGTCCATTAATGGTATATGAGCCGTATCTAACAATCTCCATCTTGGCGAATATCCAGCCCCTTAGGAGAAATACGTCATGGAGTTCTTTTCATACTAGAAGTGGATTGGGCCACCATGCTTCTCTAGCAACTGCAGACATTCAACAAGTCCAAGCAATGCAAGAACTTGTTGATGGTAATTGGTTTGGTCAACATATCAACTGCATTCTCATCAGTATGAACCTGCTGTAACAGTATCTCACCAAAAGCAATCAACTTTTTGATCTTGTGATATCTGACATCAAAGTGTTTGGTTCTCGCATGGTACACCTGATTCTTAGTAAGATAAATAACACTCTGACTGTCACAATGTAAATGAACTTCACCTTGCTCAACGCCCAGTTCTTTTACTAGCCCAACAAGCCATAAGACTTCTTTAGCAGCTTCAGCTACTGTCATGTACTAAGCTTCAGTTGTAGATAATGCCACAATAAACTGAATTGTTGATTTCCAACATATAGGTCCTCCACCAAGAGTAAACACATACCCAGTTGTAGACCTTCTGCCATCCAAATCACATACATAGTCTAAATCAACGTACCCCACAACTGAAGGATCATTCTGCTGACTACCAAAAATAATTTCATGTCCTACAGTACCCTTCAGATACGTGAAAAATCCACTTGACTACTTCCCAATGTCGTCTTCCAGGTTTAGCCATGTATTTGTAGATTTGACTAACGGCATGAGTCAAATCAGGACAAGTACATATCATTGCATACATCAAGCAGCCAACAACACTGACATATGGAACCTTTGCCATGTCTTCGATTTTTGTATCTGTCTTAGGACACTGTTCCAAAGAAAACTTAAAATGATTTTTCAAAGGAGTGCTTACAGGCTTTGCTTTGCTCATTTCAATTCTTTCCAGCATTTTCTCAACATAGTCTCGTTGAAATAAACATAATCATCTTGAGTCTCTGTCTCGATGAATCTTCATTCCAAGAATCTTCTTCGTAGGACCCAAGTCTTTAATGTCAAATTCTAGGCTCAATAAAGCTTTCAAACCACAGACATCATTCATATTCTTTGCAGCAATCAGTATATCATCAACATACAGTAACAGAAAAATAATAGAACAATCATCAAGACTCTTCACATAAACACACCAATCATACTCACATCCCTTGTAGCCAATCTGAATCATGTAGGAGTCAAACCGCTTGTACCATTGTCATGGAGACTGTTTCAACCTATACAGCGATTTCTTTAACCTGCAAATCATATGCTCATGTTCAGGTTGAGTGAACCCTTCTGGCTGCTCCATGTAAAACTTCTCCTCCAGATCACCATGCAAGAAAGCAGTTTTAACATCCATATGCTCCAAATGCAAATCTCAAATGGCTACTAATGCAAGCACTGTTTTGATTGAAGTATGTCTGACAACAAGAAAATATTTCATCATAATATATCCCCTTCTACTGTAAAAATCCATTTGCAACCAGTCGAGTCTTGAACATTTCCCTTCTTTTTCTGATACTGCTGGTTTTCTTTAATAAACCCACTTGCAACTAATAGTTTTCTTTTCCTCAGGAAGCTGAACTAGTTCCCAAGTGTGATTTTTCTGCAAAGACACCATCTCCTCAACAATTGCACCCATCCATTTTTCTTTCTCTTGGCTGGTGATAGCTCCTTGAAAAGTGGTTAGATCATCGCTGCTGATGAGAAGTGCACAAGAGACCAAGTCTTCATAACCCAATATGCTAGGAGGCCTTACATTGATGTGTCTCTATCTATCTCTGGCTATATTATAATTCTACAGATCATCCGGAATAGAATCACCAGGTGTTGGATTTGAACTTTCATCTCTCTCAGAAGCTACTGGCTGTTGTTCTAAATCCATATGCACTGCATCTGAACTGGAACTCTTCTTTGACACCTTGTCTTGTATCTACCATAACATAAACTGATCATCAAAAACTGCATCTCTGCTGATCACCATCTTCTTTGCAATTGGATCCCAAAACTTGTATCCTTTCACACCTTTCTTATATCCCAAAAAGATGCACTTCTTGGATTTTGCATCAAGTTTTGATCTTTCATCTCCAGCTACATGCACATAAGCAGGACAACCAAAAATCTGTAAATGATCGAATTTAACTAGATTACATGTCCATACATCTTCTGCGACCTTGCCACCCAATGATGCTCGAGGTGATCTATTGATGAGATAGCATGTCATATTCACAGCTTTTGCCCAAAAACTCTTAGGAAGCACTGCATTCAGTCTCAAGCACCTTGCCCTTTCAATTAAGGACATATTCATCCTTTCTGCCACATCATTCTGTTGTGGTTTCTTGCGCACTGAAAAATGTCTCTGAATCTCATGCTCCTCACAAAACTTCTTAAACTGCTAATTTGTGTACTCTGTGTCATCATCAGACCTCAAATACTTGATCTTTCTGTCAGTTTGGTTCTCCACCTCAACTTTCCACAGCTTGAATTTAGAGAAGACTTCAAATTTCTGCTTCAAGAAATATACCCAAACTTTCGTGGAGAAATCATCAATAAAGGTGACAAAATACTGAGATCCTCCCAATGGCAACTCCCTAGTAGAGCCCCATACATCATAATGCACATAATCAAAGATCCCTTCAGTTTTGTGCTTTCCAATCATAAAACTGACTCTAGTCTGTTTTTCAAGAATACAGAACTTACAATGATCGAGCTTGCAGCTTTTAACACCATGCAACAAGTTTCTTCTATGCAATTCTGTCATCCCACGTTGACTGAGATGACCAAGACACATATGTCATAACTTGGTACTATTGTCATCTGACTCCACAGAATGAACTTCACCTATAACTGTACTCCCCAACAATTTGTAGATATTGTCTGTAGTTAACTTTCTTTTCATCACCGTCAGCGCACCCTTAACAATTCTGATGGTTTCTCTATCCTCATCAGCCTTAGGAATAGAACCATTTATGTGTAGAGTAACCAAGGAAATCAAATTCTTCTTCATATCTAAAATATGTCTGACATCACATAATGTTCTAAATGTGTCATCATATATCTGAATTCTGACTTCTCCAATACCAACTATATTGCAACATCTATCATCACCCAAATAGACTGAGCCGTAAACCACTCCCTGTTAGATGTTACGTGATAAGGGCACCATGAATCAAGAATTCATGCATCCGTGAACTGAGTTCATGAAACTGAGAACATATCGCCATCACTGCAATCTGAATTATCATTCTGCACCACATTTACAGACTTCGATGAAGTGTCATCTTTCTCCCCAGTCTGCTTCTTCAGCTTTGGACAATCTCTCTTCATATGACCTGGCTCCTTGCATTTGTAGCAATGAATTTCCTTTTGCCTCTAGAATTTGATCTGGAATTTCACCTTCCAGATCCCTCCACTTTCTTCCTTCCATGATCCTGCTTACCCTTAACATATAAACTGTCACCGTGAGAGTTTTCCCCTGCATTTTGCTTCCGCTGGTTGTGAGCCAATAATGTTGCAGTAATCTCATCAACTTTGATAGTTTCTTTCTCATATGTCAGACTAATCACCAGGTGTTCGTAGTAAGAAGGCAATGAACACAACAAAATCATCGCTCAATCTTCATCCTCAATATTCACATCAAGCCGTGATAAATCCGTGATTATTTGATTGAAGTCATTCACGTGCTACGCTAGATCATAACATTCTTGCATCTTCAACCCATACAACTTTTGTTTCAGATACAACTTGTTCGTCAGAGATTTAGTCATAAATTGAGTTTCTAATTTCTTCCATATTTCCCCTGGAGATTTTAAATTCATCACGTGATACATAACTTCATCTGTCAAGCATAGATGTATCGTTGCTGCCGCTCGCTGTTGCAATTGTTCACAATCTTCATCCTCCATGGCATCTGATTTTACTGCCCGTAGAGCTTTCAAGATTCCATGTTGAGCCAACAGATATTTTACTCTTGTTTGCCACAATCCGAAGTTGTCAGTTCCATCGAACTTCACCACCTCAAATTTCGCACTAGAAACTATCATCTTTAATTTTCCTGCCAGATTTGCAACACCTCCGCACAAGAGAACTCCTGGAAAGGCAATGCTGGAAAATTCAAGGAATATTCATCTTCCAATTTCTCCAGCAAGCAACAATAGAAGGAATTCCTTTCAGCCAAGGAAATTCAGGATTTTCTCTCTTCGGCTTCTTCTCTAGCAAGCACAAGGAAAAGTTCAGCAAGCGCAATCTCCTGTCCGCATAATGGAAAGAATATTCTGCTATAAAATATTCCTTCTGCTTCCTTCTTCAGCAAAGGCAAAGAATATTCTCCTTGATTCCCTTCCTTCTCTGTTGGAGCAAAGCAAATATTTCCGGGAATCCTTCTCTGATGGAAATATTTTTGGAGTGCTGGAAATATTTTTGGAGCAAATATTTTCCTTCCCAGATCCGCAACCAACGACAAAGGAAATTTTTCTGCCTTCCTTTTCTGGATGCCTTTCGTCAACCCAAACGGGAAGCCCGCCTGTTCCGCGTCCTCCCTGAGCCGCTGCGATCTCGTACCTCCCAAGCCGTGAAGGTCTCTTCGGAAGCCTCCTCTCCTCACCTCGGAAGAAGTTGCACCGGGACACGGTTCTAATCAAGCCGCGAACCGCGAAATGGAAGTCTCCCGCGAAGAATCCACGCTCTCCTGGTTCGAACTCCAGGAGAATATTCCCGCGATCATCCCAGTCGCCAACAACGACTCCCCAACCGTCCGCCCAAGCAACAAACAGCTTTGCCTCTGCTCGCGATTCCGAAAACAAAGAGCCGAACTACTCATCCCGCTAAACTTCTCTCCGACGATTCGGAACTACCTTGAACTTTTCTGAAATCCTTTGCTCTGAATCGTAAAATCTGGCCGCCAAACTTCTTCTTGCGCCAATGAAAATTTTCTTCCCCTCGAATCTGACTCAGATACCACTTTTTGAAAAATTAAAACGAAGAAAAATAGATATCTACAAAAATCCAGAAGAACACAGAGATTTAACGAGGTTCAGCAAAGATGCCTACGTCCTCGGAAGCAGGGCGACGGTTTTTCACTAATTCAGAAAAAAATACAGAATAGAGGGATAATCCCTCAGGTTACATACAAGCCTAATTTATAATCCTAGAAAAACACTTAAAAAAGAAACATTGGGTACAATATGTAATTACCAAATTATCCCTGTACCACACACCCAACCCACATAAGGAAATTCCCCTGATTTAGACAGAATCTTCCGCTCTGCTCCGCTCTATATTTAGCGTTGTTCATTTATGATATATGAGTCATATCTAACATTTTCATATCGCCACCACACCCCAATAAGCCGCCTCAAATAGACTCTAACGTCCACCAATATTTTCTCAATTGTCTCTCCGATAAAGCTTAGATTAGACACATCTCAATGTTCAAGAGAATCTAAGTCCTCTAATATGCAGGCTAATATAATTACATCAAAGCATAAAAAAACCATATTATCTTTACAACCCTCCTAAAATACAAAACTCGATCAAAAACCTCAATTTTCTTACATTTCACCTCTCCAAAACAATCCGCACCTAACCCAAAACAAAAAGCACTAAAACACAAGAGATCCTCACCAGATCCTCCTTTTTCACCATCTCAAGATCTAAAATATTCAGCATCTCACAACTGCATAACTGTGCATGAATAAATAAATGAACAAGATGATCTGTCCACTTCGTGCAGCAAAAACGCCTTTTTTTTTTTTTCTCTGAAAGGCCAAACGACGCCCATGGCCGCCCCTGTCACAATTTCTCTCACCGAATATTCGCACGAGGAATATGACAGCCTACTGGCTTCCACTCCGAAACAGCCAAACAATGCATTCAATGGCCCCCGCGATGTTTGGCACGGCGCTAACGGGCGTTGGCGTTGGCTGCCGTCCGCCAAAGCTTTTAACTTTTGCAGCATTGGAAAGCTCATGCCGTGGAAACTCGACGGGGGACGAAGCGCGGCGTGGATACGAGGCCTTCGCGAATGGTCGCGCGGATCTGTGCGATGCGTTCTGGTATTATGGATTCAAAGAGCTGGCCTCCGGGATTCTCAGCGTAGCACACGTAGAAGCACGCCACGCATGCTTGGGGCAGCGCCATGCCGATCCTGGTCATGAGATAACCGACGAAGAAGGCCACAAGTGAGACTGTCATGGTGTAGCGCCGGTGCGTCGAGAACGTCCACGGCGCCGAAAAAATGACGCACAGAGCGCCGCTTGATACGCCCGTTAGGAAACAGATGGAGCTTGTTATGTCCGAATCCACCAGCTCCTCCATTCCCTGCCTGTTGAAAAGATCCCACGTGCTCTGCGATGCCGCCACGAACCCTTTGCCGTACGCCGCAATCTGGAAACGAAGTAAAAATCAGACCTTTATTGATGAAAATGAAAGAGGGAGGAGAGTGAGGTGATTGTTGTGTATGGATTACGTGGACGAAAGCCCAGCTGTTGCCGTAGCGGAAAATGGACTCCATGACGCGGAGGCAGCAATGGGCGCAGGAGAAGAGGAACTCGTCTTCGCCTTCGAGAAGGTTGAGGCCGCGAGCGATGATGCGGAGGGCCTCGATGCTGGGGACGAAGAGGGAGCCGAGACATGCGCTGCCGAGATTTAATGAAGCCGCTCGCTGGAAGGAGAACTGGATGTTGCACTGCATGCCCCTCAGGTAGTAGAGAGCAATCACGCGGCTGACGGTTAGATTAGCCACGTTCCGCATCACCTCCGCCGTCCACATCAGGCTGAGCACGAGGGCGAATATTGTGAGCGGCGGGTAATAGAATTCGAGGGCGCCGATGACGGCAACACACCAGAGCGAGATCCAGACGAAGCCGAGACCCATCATGAGGTAGGCAGGGCCGTTGACGCCAGGGAATTTGTGAACGGGCTGGAGGGATTTGGCGAAGATGCTGCCGGAGAAGGAGGCGCGGCGGGGAACCCAGCAAGCGTAGATGCCGGTGCCAATGGAGAAGAGGAGGAGAACGATGCCGCCAGCATCGGTGTCCGGCATGGAGAAGCAGAGCAAAAGGATGCCGCTTGCCATGGTGATGAGGAAACATGCCCAGAGGGCGAATCTGACCATGAATGCCGGCCAAGCTCGGAACGACCACTGCCACACGAAGGCGAGGATAATGCCGAGTAAGGAGGCTCCCTCGATGGGAGGTAGCCAGAATTTGAGCGCGCGACGCTCCCTCCTTGATTTGCCGGTCCCCTGTTCCAGCACGCCCTGTGCGGCCTTGAAACTTAAGAAGCCGACGGCCGCCACGGCTGCAGCGATATGGAGGAGAAAGATCAAGAGGGTGATGCGGTTGGTGTACTTCCTCGAGTTCAGCGAGGCCATTGATGCCTGCTGCAGCTATTCGGCTTAGAAATAGCCATGAAAAATAAAGATACAAGAATAAAAAAGAGATTTTTTTTCTTACCTGAAAGGGAGGAGTTTGCACTGGCTGGAACAGGGGAGGAGTGATGGGCGGAGGAGCGGCGGCGTTACGTGAAACGACTTGGATTGGGGGAACTTGAGGCTGGGCGCGCAACCTAGATACCGTCGAGTCTCTCTGTACTAAATCCAACACCTCCTCTCCTCCAGTTAAAATTTCGCCGGCGGCCTCCGCTTGGCTCTCCATCGCCTTGCCCTCCGTTTCTCCTCTTGCTAGGGTTGCCTGCAATCGTTGGGGGCAATTACTACCGACGCGAAACACGATGTGCCAGTTAAAATATACAAATTAAAAAAAAATGATAAATGAACAAACTTTGGTTACGTTTTTTTCTGCCGTGCGGGTGTCCAATACGCCCATCGTGAATGCTCACGGCAGTGGCGGTGGTGGCGGGGGTCCTCTGTAGATGTCGTCGTGTCCGCCGGCGAGCAGCTTTCTTAATTTATGTTATGGAAGTTTTCATGAGGCGTGAAGGCAATGTATTGAAGAGAGCTTTCGGGAGCTGAAAACGAAATAAAGTTTATGGTTTTGGTTTAATTTCTGTGTGTTTACTGTTACTGGCACCGCTGGTCTGCGTCGACCAAGTGGCGTACATGACTTGCAGACGCGCTTGCATCACCATCACCGTCACTGTGAATCGGAGCATTAATGCTTGTTTATTGTTACTTTTAGACCCGCATGCGTTAATCTAAGCTTCTGGAGAAGAAGATGATGAGATGGACGGCTGAGACGTTGTGGGGAAAGTGGGCGGTACGTTTGGTCACATGAGTGGTGGCGCCACGCAAGCAGCCTTTTGAGGAAGGCACTCTTATCATCTTTGGAATGATCTGAGAATTCCGGTGAAATCACCATCAATGATATGATATGAATGAATGTCACTGTAAAATTAAATTTTACACACAGACACTACCTAAAATTGGACTTCCTCCGACGGCTAACAACTTAGTATTGATCAATCACATCCATCAAAATAATGGTTATAACAATTGCCTCTTAGAAGGACTTAGATGAGTTCCTTCTTGAGATCGTCGGTATTCATGTGAGCTCTCCTATCGAGCATGCCTTTATTTACCGAGCAAGTCCAATGAGTTCATCAAATTATCATTCAAAGTTGTCAAAGGAAGTAAACTATAACCCATCATTATTCATATTCATTTATGGGTTGCTTGACATACGTTGTGATACCTTATCAATGACATATCTCAATTGGCCCAGTACAATATGAAATGTAATTTATTAACTTTTAATCTCTTTTTTTTTTTTCTGTAGCCCTGCGTGGGCAAGTGCTGAGAGGGATTTAAGGGAGATGGAAGGGTAATGAAGGAGGACCTCTACAAAATCATCTACCATTTCCACCTTCACAACCTCTTCACAATATCTCTCCTGGATTGTATGGATTCATGAAATATACGAGATCCTACATCCTAAAAAGATTCAATATCCTAAAAGGAGTGATGAGCATGTATCTTATACCCTAATTTAGCAGTGAGATCTTTGGCGTGAAGGACCAGAAAATTTTTGTTAGAGAGAATAGATGGAGAGGATGGTAAAATAAGTGAGGCAAGAGGCCTCAAGGACCCGATCTAGGAATCTTTCTAAAAGCCACACCCGATCATCACGATCAATAATACGGATGCGAGAATTGCGAAGATGGCAACCGCAAAGAGAAGGATTACCGAGGACAGGGCCAAGGACCTTCGCAATCTCTTCACAATATCTCTCTCATATTGTATCGATTCACGAAATATACGAGACCCTACATCTTAAAAAGACTCAATATCCTAAAAGGAGTGATGAACATGTATCTCATACTCTAATTTAACAGTGAGATCTTTGGCGTGAAGGACCAGAGAATTTTGTTAGAGAGAATAGATGGAGATGATGGTAGAAGAAGTGAGACAGGAGGCCTCAAGGACCCGATCTAGGGATATTTCTAAAGCCACACCCAATCATCACGATCAGTAATACGGAGGCAAGAATTGTGAAGATGGCAACCGCATAGAGAAGGATTACCGAGGACAGGGCCAAGGAGAGCTCTGGCTTCAATGTTAGAAGAAGAAGAGGGAGAAGATGAGTCATATGTCCCACAAGAGGATACTTTAGAGTCCTCAAAAAATGAAAGAAGAAGAAGACGAAGGTCATTAGAAAATGTATTCTTAGAGATTGCTGAAGCAGAAGTACCCATGAAGTTCAAGATCCCTTCTTGGGTTATCATAAAGCAAGAACGGATCTCACCAAATGCGTAGCCTCTTTTGAATTAACAGTATGTTTGTTATAGATAAACGATTGTCGTTTGTTCCTCATGATACTCAGAGTGTCTACCCTACGCTATTTCAAAAACTTGCAGATAGCAGTCACTGCCTTCTTTTGTAAGTTCAAGTGAATGTTTGTGAGTCAATTTTCTAGTGCTCAAAAAGCAGAAAATAGCTTTCAAGTTCTGCTGAAGATTTGATAGATGCATTATTAAAACATGAGAAGTTTCATCACTCAATTTTAGCGAGAAATTCTAGACATTAGAGATCTTGAGTCCATCATTGCTCATGCAACACTGGCCCGAGGTCTACTTGAGGGCCTAGTCAGATATGAGTTTGGGTTGCAAAAGCCAAAAAAATTTGCCAATCTTCTAGAACTGGCTAGCGAACATTTTTTGGTTGAAGAATATAACTCTTTACCAAATCCTTCTAGAACTGGATAATCAGAACATATATTTAAAAAATGGATCTTTTTCACGAACATCGAGGATCCATTGACCAATTGGTTCACATGTATCATCAGAACGCTTCAAGAAGATATTATCGACAACGACAACAACTAAAGCAACCTGGTTGAAGGTTGGTCGTAAGGAGACCAAAAAAGAGATAGAATTTGCCTCAGTCCTCTCCAATAGAAGTGACTTCATTGAGAGTGTTGTGATCAAAGTTGGAGAAGCCGTCCAATATATATAATTTTTTCAAGAGACCTCCACCGAGAAAAGTTGGGAGTTTCCAGTGTAATCCTCATAAGTATTGTGCTTATCATCGTGACTATGAGCATTATACCGAGATTGCCGACATATTCAAAATCTAGTCTAAGAATTAATCTGAGCGAGAAAAGTGATAAGTTCATAACACCGAAAGCCAACACTTTGAGACAGAGTAAAGCACCAGTTAAATTACTTTTAAAGAACCAGACCCTTCTAGAATCATACATGTCACCAAAGTTGTACCCATCACTTTGGTGGGGATGAACCTGAAGCTTTGTGACGTTCAAGTCTAAATGATTGAAGCTAGGAGACATTAATTTTTCCAATCTTGCCAGATCAACTATTTTGACTCATCCACATATCACCTTCACATTAGTTGACCCACCAGATGTCATGAATCCTTTTAATGAAACTATCATTAAAACCATTGTAATAAGCAACCATCAAATTGGAAGCATATTGATAGAAACATGAAGTTTTGTCAACATCTTTAGAAAAGGGTTTGAGAAGATGAACATAACAAATGCTCAATTTACCCTTATTTCTGATCCTTTATATGGTTTCTTCAGCAAGGTAAAAGAAACATGTGGTGTCATTTTCCTACTCGTAACTTGGAGGTAAGGAGACAAGCAATACACATCTAAGTCATATTTTATAGTCGTAGTTGCCCATGTTAGCATCATTTTTGGTTCATTTTGAGGTCAATTTGCTTCTTCAAAGTTTTCCCAGGCTTTCGCACTTGCAGCTGACTAGCTAGGCACAAAATTACAACAATTGGTCAAGCACCATGACCTTGCATGTGATAAGACATGTATCTGATGATAAGCCACTGTTGTTTATGACACTCGGGCACCAGTCTCAGCATCACAAAGCATATTTAACCCATTCAATGTGATCGTTGATTTTTTGGAGCATCAAACGATGAGGCGCTCCAGCCACTAGCTTGGAGCTATGAAACCCCACCAAAAATAATTATGGAGTGTGTTCAGAGGAGCCATTATATGATTTTAGTACCGTGAGACCATGTCTGGAGCTATGACACATGATATTCTATAAATAGTGTTAGGAATTAAAGGTTTTCACAAGCAAAATTTTTGTAGCAAAGCTCTACCATACTTTATCCCTTCCTTAAAAATTTCTCCTCCTATTTCTCACAATGATGCCTACAAGAAGTGTCAGAGATCTCCGTTGTCGTAAGAGGAAGGATTCAATACAACCTAGTTTGTGAGCCAGGAAGCTACTCGTAGATATGAGGAAATTCTTCATTGTAGGAATGTCATTCTCGAGTGTGGCTTCTTTGAGCTCGGGGGTGGTGTTACCACCACTATTATGAGGAGGGGCTGGATGAATTTTGTGTTGGGTTCTGCCATCATTTTCATCATTCAAGGAGTTCATGGCAAATGCTAGGGAGCCCTTAGATAATAAGGTGTACGTCGAGGAATATTGGGTGTCATTTGATTGCAAATGATCAACAATGTGTACACCTTAACTGGGTACATAGAAGATCAATTTATACAATCCTAAAACATAACTCTGAATACGATGAGATCTTCTAGTGCCTCGTTGTGGGAACGGACAACACTTCACATGTGGAGTCTAAGGGGCACCCCTTCAGCTTTCCCATAAGCGCACTTGACTGAGAGTCAAGGGCCTCACATTTCTTTGTATCAATTAGGTTACTACTAAGCCTAAATGTGAGTGTGGAAAACTAGGAGCATGTAACTCTTATCTACGTCATCCATTGTGACTACAAAATCAATGCAGTAGTATTATTCACTGGTCCAAACTCTTTTGCAGGAGTACTATGGTTGGCATTGGTCATCTTTCCCTGATCTTTGCATTTTGTGTTGGATCCGGGGAAAATGTTGACACCCAAGAGGAAATGGTGGGCCCTATAAAACCCATCACAGGGGTTGGCATTTGGGTCGACCGCATGCTTTCTACGGGGAGTGCGGAGGCCACTAGAGCCATTATTCCTTCTTCTTGGGACCACTCCATCAACAAGTAGATCCATGACCTCTAGATTGGCATAGCTTATGTCGACCAAAAGACAGACCTCCTCATCTTCCAATACACCCACTTGGAACACCATCAAAGTAGTCAGCTTACCTAGTTGACTTAGTCACTGGACTGGTTCATGGGCAGTGCCCGGGATGGCCATGCCCCACCACCCTTATACACTTAATTATCATAGGTTGGGCCTAGCGAGATAGACGACGATGATGAAAGAGACAATGGTGACCACAAGGAGCGTGAAGCTGATGAGTTCTAGATGTTCCTTCCCCTTCCCGCGAGATAGAGAAAAATGATGTTTCTTTTGATAATTGTATTTTATTATGATTATTATTGTTGTTTTACTTTCGAGCTTGAACAATGGGACCTTATGGGCATTCTGATAATTGCACTCACATGAAGAGTTTTGATTATTATCATGTGTATGTACGCTCCGTGGGGATTGATTGCATGGTGGCTCCCTCACCATGTGTTTGATTATTCATTTTTATAATTATGCTTATGCCTCAATAAGGGGGCTTTGTATTTGGTGACTGTGAACATATCTCCCCCCTATAGAAAATGGGACATAGGATTAGATATATTTAGATATGCTATATGAGGAGTTTATAATTCCCATGTCATTGTGATTATGGATGTTTCCATCCCATGAGTCCAGTTTGAAAGTCCTGACACCATCTGAAGCACCCCAATGCTTAAATGCCCACTTTTTATGGCTAATAAAGACCCAAGGTAGTGGTTAATGACATCTACTGTATCAGCGCCACGACACCGGGTTCACAGCCACAATGCTCTACTATTTTTTGGCCCCCTACATTCCTAATTAGACACACGTCATTTCTGGCATTGACTGAAAGCAAAATAGTACGCACTTGAAAGCTATTAATAAAAAAGAAATGCGAGTAGAATTGTAAGATGAGCCATAAAAAAGATTAAGAAATATAACAAATCAAAAAGATCATTCTATAATGATGGATTGTTTGTTTCAAATGGTCTTGAGATGATATGATTCAAGAAAAAAATAGCTAAAAGCATATTTATGAAAACTAGTCCAACATTAAACTGATTAATCAAAACTTAATTCTTACCATCTTAGGCAAGTTAAATCATCATAACAATGTCAATTAATATAATTAGATACCTCATGAAAGAAAGAACAAAGCCATTTCATTATATCATATATGCATTATGATCAGTTTCTAATTTATAAAATAATATAAAGAATATCATCCCATATGAAGAAAAACAATTTTAAGAAAAAATCTGATATAAAAAGTATACAATTAACATCAGCACCAACTCATACCCATTTTACATTCTTATGAATTATGCATTATTAGCCTTATTATCAAAGTATGCAGCACATTAATTTCATGAAACTGCATGTAGCAGATTTACCATAAACTTGGAATCTGACAAATTTGAAAATGTATTTTATCACCATGTGAAGCAATTTCTTACTGTTTGCAGCTGTAACATTCATATAATAACAGACAATCAAGCTTGGAAGCAGATGAACAAGCCTGGCTATGTGAGATAAATTACTTCTTCAGCTGAACTTGAATCATATGATCATTCAAACCAAATTGTACCCAATTTTGCTCTCTGCCTTGTTCTTGAAATAAGAATTATGTCACATATCTTTATATCAAGTTTAAAACATTATTGAAGAATACATGAAGGGATGTTCTTCACTGCTCCCTTCACTGCTCCCTAATGCTTAGAAATATGTTCACTGATTATTCTATAAATTATGAGCTCGTTTGAGGGGGAGTTTCAACTCCGTCGCGGTCGCAGAGAAAACGAAGAATGGTCGTTTGGATGATAAGCTTTGCCGGACCTCGCTTCCACCACAATAGAGATTTTGGTGAAATTACGAATGCCACGAGACCATCACTTTCAGCCTTACATTCTGTTTTAGGTTCCGATTTCTCATTTGATTCACTCGTCGGTTCGTTTCTTATCCCCTATTTTCGGAGATGACCGGGTTATATTCAAACACTTCTATTATTTTAAGGAACAAACTTTACAATACCACTTCTTCAACTATTGCTTTTAAACATAATTTTTTCACTGTCAAATGAGGCCAACATTGAAAGTAGACAACAGCTCTTATATGCTCAGCTACAAAACTGCTCCAATAAATCATACTTCCAGATGCAAAAAATTTATCATAATCTGTTGGCTAAAGTCAAAACAGTCCAGCTCTTATGTTTGTGAAAAAAAAAAATTTCTCCCCAAAATTTTGAGCCTGCCATTTTCAGTTGGGTGCTTCAGCAAATATCCTCTGAAAATACTGAAGCACAAGCCAAAATGCTGAGATACTCCACATAAGAATACTAAATCATATTTTGATTAAATCCATGACAAACCACAAAAATAAGAGTAGTTTCCACCAATAAGGAATACTTTGTGAAGTGGACTGGAACAAAAATGCAGACTTAGATTTCTTTAAGTTTCAGTTTTATTGCTAAATGCTTCATAAACTTAGTGAACATTGGAATTTGTTATTCCAATCCTTTGTTTTGAGATTTGGTTTTAAGACATAGTTAAAACAAAGCTTGTAAATGGTAATGTTACATGGGACCATACAAAAATTTATATTTTTATAAACTAATTTGACACAAAGGGATTTTATATTATAATGAAGGAGTATTTTCATATCAAAAACTTTAGAAGCTATTGATCACATTTGAATATCACAACATACATGCTACTATAAAAAAGAAAATTGTTGAAAAGAAGAGAAATGATTTTCTCATTTGAAAGGCATCATTTCTTTTACAACATAACAACTAATCCTTTCCTGATAATTGAAGCACTAATTCTATTACTCATTTAACTAGATCTCAGTCAATATCATCAGTGTGGTTGCCTTGTATTTTTGAGAACCGGAGCCCAAGGATTTTACTAGGGCCATGATCATTGAAGAGTGAGCAAGAATCATATGTAGTGAAAAAATTTTCGCCATTTGGTTGTTGTTGATTCATGTGACACCTTCTTATATTCTCATCGACATGCATGGCTACATTTCTTGTGCCAATAACATTCGAATGAATTCGAAAACTCTGATTCTCCAATGTTGAAGTATTGTCATTCCCCACAAAATATGTTATTAAGGAATTAAGAGAATAAAAAGTAAGAATAAGAGTGGAGAGCATGGTAGGAGGCACATCATCATAGATGAATCCTTTACCTCTGACATTTGAGTTAAGAGTGGAGGTGGCATGTTTAGCGCTGGCTTTACAATGGCTTTTGGAGGTGTTTGCCTCAAAAGTGAAAGCTTCAATAGATGTGTCGATATAACTCGGTCTACTAACATTAGAAGCTGCATTATTGAACCTAGAGGAAATGTGCTCCAGGTTGAATGGGGGGAAAATAAAAAGTCAAACCTTACGTGTACGTTGAAAACATGTCAACACAGATCTCAAGGGCATCTCACAGCCATAAGAGGTTCCAAACGGACGAATGGTGACTTCTAAACATCAATTTAGGCACAAGCATGACTCACTCTACCTCTCTCTCTTGATTGCAAAGTTGGCTTTTAGTTATGAGATCCTGAGTCTAAAGTATTGCATACATATAGAATTAAAACAATGATTATTTGTGATAATTGGTGATAGTTTATATTTTTTATTTTTATAGAATTAAAACAATTTAAATGTCGCCTGCCCAAAGGATTACTACCAGTTGTCGAGGATCGACACCTTGGTGGACGAGTCATGAGATATTCAATGATGAGTTTCCTGGATGCTTTTTCTAGTTACCACTAGATCAAGAAGCATTTGGTGGATGTTGATATGATTGCCTTTATTATGGCCGAAGGAGTTTTTTGTTATAATATAATGCACTTTGGGCTTAAAAATACTAGGACAACGTACCAGCATTGGATGGATGTAAAAAATTTTTTAAAGAAAAAAATATTGAAGTCTATGTTGATGATATCCCGGTAAAAAACCAAACGACAGAATAATATATTGAAGATCTAAAAGAAACTTTCCAAGCCCCATGAATATAATATGAGTTTAAACTTTTAAAGTGCACGTTTGGAGCCTCAATCGGTGAGTTTCTAGGTTATCTCCTAATACCTGAGGGCATAAGAGCAAACACATAAAAATCCAGGTGTTGATTGACATGCTGCCCCCGCAAAATACTCAAAGAATTCCTAAACTTAACTAGCTGGATCGCAATGCAAAGTCGATTCATTCTGAGGTCGGGCGACAAGTGTACAACGTTCTTCAAAACTCTTCGAATGACCAAAAGATTCCAATGGATGGATGAGTGCCAGCATGCATTTCAAAGCATTCCAAAGCCATAAGGATTCTTTAGCTTCACTGCCACTCCTCCAAAGCCCGAAGCCAAACAATAACTCTCTTTGTACATGGAGCTGGGAGTAGAAGCAATCAATTCCATTTTGGTGTGATAGGAATTGGAGAGGCATTTCTTAGTCTACTACACCAACCTTATTCTTTAAGGTGCGGAGGTCAGGCATCCGTTTATGAATAAGCTAACCTTTGTTGTAATTATGAAATTGGTGAGGCAATTCTTAATCAACTACACCAGTCATATTTTTTGAGGGGCGGCGGTCAAGTATCTGATTATTAAAAAGCTAACATTTGTTGTATTTGTATCGGCACACAGGTTGCGACCCTACTTCCAAACACATCCCATCCGTGCGATTACTGATCATCTGCTGAAGTCAGTGCTTGCCCAACCAGAACATTCCAGTCGTCTATTCAAGTGGGGAGTGGATCTAAGTGATTTCGATATCACCAACATTCCTTAGACAATAATTAAGGCACAAGCGATCGCAAACTTCCTAACAAACATCTCGGAGCAAGGGATTCCGACTAAAGAAATTCAAAGCGACCAATAAAAAAGTTTGATGCACCTTTTTTTAAATTTTAATAGCAACAAAAAATTTCTGTCAAGGAAACGAGGTTCAAGTAGATTAAAATCGCTAAATTTATCCAATAAAACAATTTCTAAAAGGCAATTGAAATCACAGTGCTCTCTATAACTTTTGAGCTAACAAAAAGTTAAAATGATATATTAAGCCCCTATAACCATCTCATGTCTAGAATAAAAAAAAGTTTTACAAACACAAAAAGCAATAAGGGAAGCATGAATGAGATACATAGAAATTGATAAAAAGGAAAGAAAAAAACAAAATTAAAACCAAACTAATAAGAGAGATTTCCAATTACCCAATTACTCTTATTCATATGAATAACATCTCAACTCTCTTAAAAGATTTCACCAAATCATACCCAAGAACTTAAAAAATAAGAAATTGCCCCAATCATGTCATGACACACCCAATTATTCTCATGTAAGTTTTATGCTAGTTTGAGGGTGTGACTAAATTATGAATTTTCCGAGACATTCTTGATATTTTGCCCAAGAATTCTGAGCTCAGGCGGAGAGAATCAGTAGCCGTTGAGGAATTGGAGGAGTTCGTTAGTTATTCCCGGCGGATGAGAAGGCTTAAAGACTTCAACTTTATGAATTTCTTTGTTTCGATTTTAAAGCTATAAATTCCAATCCACAGCCCGCTCCAATCAGTTCCAATACCTGCAACGCTATTCTTCTTCTAATCGGTTGTGTCCAAAACCAAGATTGCGATTTCTTCTCCACTGCTTCTGCTCCGAAGCTCTTCTTCTTCCACCCCGAATCACTTCGTAGCCCTCTCCTGTCCCATTACTTTTCCCAATGAGGTCCACTGCCGCCGCCTCTGCTTCTTCTTGATTCGGCAAAATGCTGCGGCTTGTGGATTCCTTTAGCCAACATATGCATAAACCACCGGTCAAATTTCCCATCTCTCCATTCCATTTTTCTACCCTTTTTCGTAACACTCACAACTCCAAGAACTCCTGCGCTCCCCTCTCCGTCAACTGGAATTTCCGTCCCGACCCCTGCCCCAAGCCTCTCTTCTGGAATTTCTATCACGACCACCACTTGGACAGCCTGCCCGATGCTGACGCCAAAGCTGAGCACCGATCACCATGCAATGTGAAGCTCCTCTGCAGCTTTGGCGGCAAGCTCATCCCCCGTGGCAACGACGGAAACCTGCACTATGTTGGCGGACAAAAACGGATTTTTTCCGTCCACCGTGATACCACATTTCAAGAATTTTATTTCAAGATGGAGAAAACATGTGGCGGCCCTGTCCGCATCTGCTACCAGCTTCCTGGTCAAAATTTAGACATACTTGTCTCGGTTGGCACTGCTGAGGATTTGGAGCACATGATGGAGGAATTTGACTCTCTCTCAAAAGACTCCAATCATAAAACCGCCAAGCTTCGAATTTTCCTCTTCCCCCCATTCGACCGAGAACACCATTCAGCTGGGTTAGACAATGCGGCTTCTAATGTTAGCAGGCCGAGTTATATCGACGCAACCAATGAAGCTCTTGCTTTTGATGCAAACACCCGCTTAAGGCTTTCGAAAGCCACCACTAAACAAACTACCATCACAAGAAACTCAAACGCTAGAGGTGAAGCTTTCATCAATAATGGTATGTTTTCACTATACTCTCCATTCTTATTATTATTTCTTTTGTTTTCTTAATTCCTTGATAATATATTTTGTGTAAATGATAATATATTTTGTGTAAATGATAATATTTCAGTATTAGAGAATCAGAATTTTCGAATTTGTTCGAATGTTGTTGGCACAAGAAATGTAGCCACACAAACTGAAGAAGACATAGAAAGGCCCCACTTGCATCAACAACAACAGGGTGATTCAACCTCGCTCTTCAGTGATCAAGACCCTTGGAAAATCTTTGGGTTTCAGCTTTCAAACTTATAGAGCAATCACACTCGTAATATATTAAGATCTAAGATGTAGCTTAACATGCAATATAATTAGTGTTTCAGTTATCTATAAAGTATGCATATTTATCATTTTTTAGCCCAAAGTATTAGTCATTATTTTGTACAAAAAAAATGATATGTTTGAAGTGAAAAAATCATTCATCTTCTCTTCGTTAATTTTATTTTTATCCTGGCATATATGTTGTGATATCTAAATGTGATCAATAGCTTCTAAAATTTTTTAGATGAAAATATCCCTTAATTATAATATAAAATCTTTTTTTGTCAAATTATTTTATAAAAATATAAAAATACCACTAAATACTTTCTTTCTATATGCAAATTAAATTGTTGTGATTATTCAACTCTTTGATTATTCGATGCCTGAAACTCTACTGCTAATGAAAACATTTTCAGTAAAGCTTGGCATTCAAGACCATTAATGTTAGTAGTTGGGAGACTGGTGGTTTGCTTAGAGAATTGTAATTGGATTGCTAGAGGTAAGGATGTGATGCATCAAAGTATTATTAAA
>NEWO01000119.1:1373129-1389688 GCA_003013225.1 Phalaenopsis aphrodite | reverse complement strand
CATTAATGTTAGTAGTTGGGAGACTGGTGGTTTGCTTAGAGAATTGTAATTGGATTGCTAGAGGTAAGGATGTGATGCATCAAAGTATTATTAAAGAGGTAAGGATTCCTGATGACATATTTTAAAAGTAGGAAGGTATTTCTCTTGCACTAAATATACTTGATCTCTCTGTAATGGAGACCAACAACCGGGTAAAGCAGCTGAATAATCGTTCATGTCCAAGTAAACTTTCCACATTTCTCAGCCTTCATCTAGGTAGACACCTGGAAATCAGAATTGTCATCATATGCATAGAATAGTTCAGCAGTGGAATCACTGCATAGCCCAATTATGCCTTTGGAAATCGAATCTGGCGCATGGTCAAATTTCAATTTCTGGACAATTTGCTGACTAATTCTGTTGACAACCTTTACTTTTTGTCCAATAAGAAGAAGAAAACGAAATTCAAACAGTGCTAGAGACCTTGGTTTCATTGCTTCTCCCATCCTCAAAATTCTCATCTCCTCTACTTGAACTATGCTGGGCTCCAAAGTTCAGATGGCCATGATAGATTCCAACACCAGAAAGCCAAGCAAAATGTTTGGCCCTTCTCTACATGATGAAAAAATGTGGTTCACTATTTGAGATTTCTCCTTGAAGCTCCATAAAGTGCACTGCACTATTTGAGTAGCTAGCAAACATTGTATCTAATGCTCCAATGCCTGTGAATGAGAACTTAATTTTTGTACTGAAGTTTTACTCTAACATGCTTGATTATGTTATAGAAGCTCCAAAAGTTCCATTCTAACAAGCATCAAATTATAAAGGCAAAGCAGAAGTTCTTATATTTAATTGATTATTACTACTATGTGTTATGTGTAATTTGTTAGCTACTAAAAAACTTTTGAAAAGAATTTTGATAAAAGAAAAACTTCTTGAGATTCTCGATAAGCAGTTTGGAGGGCAAGTTGGGGTCTACTGCTATTGCTACAATGACTTCAGCTTAACAGAATAAACTAAAGAAAATTGGCAGTTATCTTATAATATAATATGGATTCATCAAATAGATTGTAAATATTTAGATGTTTCTAATTCAACATTTCATTTGGGCCCTAATGGAATCAGAATAAAAATGCATTTTTTATTGACAACCTGTTAGTAAATTGTTAAATCTATTTGTTATGGTATGACTCATATACGATATAGGGACAGACACTGGATCGAAGCGGAGCGGAGCAAAAGAATCTGTCCAAATTGAGAAGTTACGTGTGTTGGGGTGCGGGGGGTATGGTACAGGGGTAATGTTGTAATTACATATTGTGCATAGGTTTTACTCCTGAGGTTATAAATAGGTCTGTTAGTAACCCCAGGAGGTATCCCTGATTTCTGTAAACCCTTTTCTGAATATTGAAAGGAACTCACCGCTCTGTTCCCGATGACGTAGGCATCTTTGCCGAACCTCGTTAAATCTCTGTGTTCTTCTGGATTTGTGTCGTTCTAGTTTTTCCTCGCCCTAATTTTCTCAACACTATTGCAATCATCAAAAAAAAAAAACACAATAGTGTTATGCAAGTCCCCCTAATTGATGATCATGTCATGCTGCAGCCACTGTATATTTTATTTTCATTTGATTATGGAGAAAATACAGCTTTGATTCTTCAGATGAAAACATAGTATGATATCCCCCTTCTTGTAAAACACAGATTAGCAAAGTTATAATAAATTCTTAAAATATTTTATATTAAATATTCTAAATATTAAACACCTTTTGGAACTTCTTCCATATTCCAAACCTTACAACAAACTTATTAGAGTTCACTGATAACAAAATTTGCATAACATATTTTTTTTCAAAGGATAGAAGTTAGGCTTGACTACTTTACTTTTCCTTAAAAAAATGGAAAAATTATTGCATACGGACACCGTATGCAGAGATGTATGCGGTGTCCTATCCTGACCGTAAATCACGGTGATCTACTGTCATGATGTATTTCGGTGAGCCCTACTTAAAAAAATTTTTTTTAAAAACCAAAAAAAACAATGAACGAAAATAACCGGAACCAAAGGCAAAAATCGAAAACAAAAGCAACCTTGCAAGCCGGGGCCCGAAAAAAAAAATTTTCAAAAACAAACAAGAAGATATTACATATTTACCCATCTCGAACCTAAACATTGCTATTTAGAGAATTCACAATTAAAACTATTCGAATACACAAGAATAGCACTCTGTCTTCTCCCGTTCATCCACACCGTAATTCTTCCTCTCTTCCATGCGCGATGCAGAGCATCTCTTTCCCTCTTCAATGCAATATCCAAAGGAATTTCCCCTCTTTCAGCTCGAGAAACACATCCAGAGGTGCTGAGATTTCACACACTGCCCTCCAGCCGAACGCTGTCCCTCACCTGCTCAAAGATGCAATCTTCATCCCTCTTCCAGCTCCTTAAATTTCTATTTTTTTTTTTAATCCAATGCATCTTTCTTGACTAGTTAGTCAAGAGCAACATTATAAAGCTACAGGTTGGTCAGGCATTGTCAAAAGACTTGGGTTGATAGTCTGTTACAATTTTATTTGATGGTGCATTCCTACATATGTCTTTTTAAGTGTAAAAAACTTGGGTTGATAGTCTGTTTTTATTCTATGGGCATAATCTTCATATTTACCATGAGAATGGTGCGCAAGTTCTTGCCTTCTAAAAACTTTCTATATGAAAATAATATAGGAAGGCTTGCAAAAGCCAAATCCTCCTTTATGAAGTAAGAAACCCTGCTAATTACTGCAATGAAGAATCATATCAGTAATCCATTGACATGGTGTGGGAAATGATGAATACATTGGAGCTGAAGCAAAACTCCTCAATTTCTGTCATCTTTTCTTTCAGTGATGAGAAAACAAACAAGGATTCTTTGACTTTTGACACACACACACAAGTTGTTTTAGGTACATGCTACTCAATTCTCAAGTATTTACATATCTAAAACCTGAATTTTCATTTTGACATATATACCATTTTAATTACACGTTAATACTTCACTTTTTAAAAATCAAAATAGTGATTTTTTTTATATGTAATGTTAACGATTTGAGCCGTATAATTGTAAAACATAAAAATTATGAATTAGATATATAAATATATAAGACTTGGGTGATATGTATGTAAATGCCAAAACAATAAAAAAAAAATCCGAACTTTCTTTTTAAAGAGACTAATTCATAATTTATCGGATTTGCACAATGTATTGGGAGTTAGATTTTTGATTTTGTAATTTATTTGGATTTTAGTAGAATTTCAAATGGCTCCACGAGTAAAGAGAGGGAAGACAGATGATTTTGATGCAAGAAGATTTGTTAATTTTCGCGGTGAGGTGCAAAAATTCTATAGGATTTTTTATTTTAGTAAGAGACTAATACCATCACGACAATGAAGATTCTGAAATGTTGTGATGCGGACATCTTTGAATTTACAACTTGATGGCCATTGCTATGCCCAGAAGTGATGCTCGGAGTGTTTTTAAATTTTTAATTAAAAATATTTTTACAAGATATGAAATGTCGAGAGTAATTATTACTGATGGATGATCTCATTTTAAGAATAAAAGAATCGAAAAATTGATTAAGAAATATGATATTATGCATAGATTCTCTACTGCTTATCATCCTCAAACTAGCGGTCTAGCAAATATATCAAATCGTGAAATTAAACGCAATACCTGCCCAAATGGATTTAAGTCATTGTTATACCCAGAAGTGATGCTCATAGTGTTTCTAAATTTTTAATTAAAAATATTTTTACAAGATATAGAATGCCGAGAGTAATTATTACTGATGGAGGATCTCATTTCAAGAACAAGAGAATCGAAAAATTGATTAAAAAATATGATATTATGCATAGATTCTCTATTTTTTATTATCCTTAGACTAGTGGTCTAGCAAAGATATCAAATCGTGAAATTAAACACATTTTAGAAAAAAAATGTAAATTCTTATAAATTGGATTGGTCTACTAGACTAGATACTGCTTGAATTTAGAATCGTTAAATTAATCTTTACACAACTGATTGTGTAAAGATTATTTGGTAAGAGACTAATATCATCACGACAATCCTTATAGTTGGAGGGGAAGACAACCGCTTACTCCACCTGAGGATTACCCACCACGTGTGCAAATGAGGCGATCTCAGGTTCAACCGAAGGAGGGAGCGCCATGAGAGCAGGGAAATCCGCCTGCTAGTAGATCCCGAGATAATCACGGTGAGGTGCAAAAGAATGCAAATTTTTTTTTTACCAAAAGTCAGTATTTGTCTGTGGAAAATATTTTATTTCCCACAGACAGTGCCAAGCCTTTGAGTGTTGAAATTATTAATGGATAATGGGTATGGCCAAATGGATTGAAGTCATTGATATACCCAGAAGTGATGCTCGGAGTGTTTTTAAATTTTTAATTAAAAATATTTTTACAAGATATGAAATACGAAGAGTAATTATTACTGATGGAGGATCTCATTTCAGGAACAAGAGAATCGAAAAATTGATTAAGAAATATGATATTATGCATAGATTCTCTACTGCTTATTATCCTCAGACTAGCGGTCTAGCAAAGATATCAAATCGTGAAATTAAACACATTTTAGAAAAAAACTGTAAATTCTTATAAATTAGATTGGTCTACTAGACTAGATACTACTTGAATTTAGAATCGTGAAATTAATCTTTACACAACTGATTGTGTAAAGATTATTTGGTAAAAGACTAATACCATCACGACAATCCTTATAGTTGGAGGGGAAGATAACCGCCTACTCCACCTGAGGATTACCCACCACGTGGGCAAATGAAGCGATCTCAGGTTCAACCGAAGAAGGAGGGAGCGCCATGAGAACAGGGAAATCTGCCTGCTAGCAGATCCCGAGATAATCACGGTGAGGTGCAAAAGAATGCAAAGAATTTTTGGCCAAAAGTCAGTATTTGTCTGTGGAAAATACTTTATTTCCCACAGACAGTGCCAAGATTTTGTGTGTTGAAATTATTAATAGATAATGGGTATGGCCAAATGGATTGAAGCCATTGTTATACCCAGAAGTGATGTTCGGAGTGTTTCTAAATTTTTAATTAAAAACATTTTTACAAGATATGAAATGCGAAGAGTAATTATTACTGATGTAGGATCTCATTTCAGGAACAAGAGAATCGAAAAATTGATTAAGAAATATGATATTATGCATAGATTCTGTACTGCTTATCATCCTCAGACTAGCAGTCTAGCAAATATATCAAATCGTGAAATTAAAAGCATTTTAAAAAAAGTTGTAAATTCTTATAAATTAGATTGGTCTGGTAGACCAGATACTACTTGAATTTAGAATCGTGAAATTAATTTTTACACAACCGATTGTGTAAAGATTATTTGGTAAGAGACTAATACCATCACGACAATCCTTATAGTTGGAGGGGAAGATAACCGCCTACTCCACATGAGGATTACCCACCACGGTAATCCACCCTGATCAGGCTTCCTTTCTTCCAGGGCCTCTCCACCTGGAAGAAAGGAAGCCTGGTTAGAGCGGAGCACACATAATACCCAGATGAAAACAATAGAATCGTTCCCGTTGTCGGCGAACGATCAAATCTTCGACGGATCCACCTGGATTTTTGAAACACCTCTCAGGAATCAATTTTCGTGACTGTAGGGCGTCACTATATATATCCTAAGCTTTTGAACTCACAAACTTGCTCGAATCAAAGTGGGTCTTTCCCTTACTACTCTTCATTCTAGGTATTACAATTACAGTACATTCTTGGAGCCATTCTGAAAAAATACTCATTCCGAATCAGTACATTTTCTATTAAGTTCATAAAATAGGTAGGCTTTACATATAATGGTAAGAGACTAATCCTTAATCTTTACACAATTATTTGGTAAGAGACTAATTCTTATAATTGTACTGCATAAAATCTGGTGGTGTAGTTGAATTCTCTAAATAGGTAGGCTTTAAAATTATATGATTTATATTTATTTTAAGTTCATGAGATTTTTCAACATATGAAATTAAAAGTTTACTATTTTTCAGTAACATCAATCATTTTGCACATCTCCTGAACATACATACAGTCTTCTTTGAACAACATTTTAGACTCTTTAAGGATTGTCGTTAATTATCTCAATCCCAAGATAATTAAAGTATTCTTAATTAAAAATATCTTCTAGGTCAAAAACTCTTTAAAAAAATATTTTTTGGTAAAAAAATCTATAATTAACTTCCTAAGATGACTAAAATTCAATTCTTTGGTCATGTGTTTGATTACGAGAGCTTTGGAGTCAGCTACTAATAAAAAGTTTGAATAGCTTATTAATTTTCTTCATTGTTTTTGTCATTACCATTTTAGGAAGTCAATTATAGAGATTTTTTATGTGTTTGATTTAAAAATGAAGAAAATTAAACGTCCTCGAAGATCAACATCAACAAGCACCTAATACTCATTAGACACGAGTAAAATCATCTGACAAATCAAGTCAAACAATCGAACTGAATGAACGACAGAGCAATCAGGAATACTTTGATGAAAGTAACGACAACCTTGATGATTACGATGATTGATCGACAATAAAAAATCTCATGTCCATTATCAATATTTTATAATTTCCTCAAAAAGTTCTTAAGAACGTATTTTATAAGGCATGACTCAGCTCCGAACTTTCCAGAACGTTCTTAAGAACGTTGCCCTGACCCGCATCGTTGCTACAGACTCTACATATTTCCCGACGAGCGGCAAAAGCGGCCGCTTTCCTCACATCTTCCTTCTGCTGCTCCCAATCCATCGCCATTTTCTCAAAATCGATTTTTTCAAGATGGCTTTTTTGACCCGCCAGAGTGTCTCGTTCAGGATGTCCTTCGGCTGGACGGACACCACGCACGCGTCCATGATGTCGCCGGTAGTGGAAATGACGGCCAAAGTCTTTGTCTTGTTGGGCGGCCACGGCGGTGTACTCGCTGACCACCTCCGCCACGTTGACGACGACGTTTCTGTTGCTGTGGCCGAGAAAGGCAATGGCGTCGCGGTTCCTGGAACCGGTGGCGTTGGGGACGACGACAACGCTGGAATGAATATCTGTGCCGCCCAGGGAGGACTGGACGATTTCTATGGCGTCTGTAAAGCCGTCCACCAGTTCTCCCCTATTCGGGATTTCATTGATGTCCACTTTTACCACTGCAAAATTCATTTTTTTAGTACAAATTAATGAACTTTATCAGAGGAAGAATTGATTGTGAAGAATTGGGAGGAGAAATATGATGTATGAGAAGAAGAAGAACCTTTGGATCCTTTGATGACCACGTGTCTGCCCGTGATTTTGTTGTAGATCTCCAACGTGCATTCTGTTGCTAACCTCAAGGAGCTAAAGTGTAGAACTATCAGGTTTTGAAACCTGGAGTGGGCATTGTCGTGAGAATGTCATGCTGACCTCTTAAATACATACCACATAATTGAAATGAAAAGTTATATATATATATATATATAATTTTTATTAAAAATAAAAGGAGTTAAATACATAACACACAATTCTTATGTATTTATATAGCTAAGATCTAAACTATCATATACTAACATACATACATAACACTTCAATGTCACATAAAAAAAATGCAATTATTACTTACTTTTCAAAAAGTGATGTTTAGGATTTGACATTTTTATTCTATTTTTTCAACTAATATGTTAAGAGTTTGGTTATATAAAAGTTAGAAGTGGTCACTTATCATAATGAATTTTTCTAGATTTACATATGGACCACTCAATTCTTATGTATTTACATATCTACCACCTACTCTATGTACTCACTCTTACAAATTAAAAATAATAATTTTTTTTTATATGATATGAAAATTTTAAGTGATATAAATATAAAAATATAATTTTTTTGGCGTTATTTATATATAAATACATAGAAATTAGGTGGTATGTATATAAAAATCCTTTATTTTCTCATATTTTATTTTCAATTTATTTATGCATACGAGCCCAATAATTAAATGTACTTGATCTAGTCAGAATCGTACAAGTAAGCCCAACCTTGCATTCATGTGGGCCGGGCCTATGACGTGAACAGCTTCCTTTTCATGTACTTTTATAGATCCAATATAAGCCCCTATTATTTTATTATCGAGGCATTTATGTGCATGCCACAATTTTTATATATTTATAAATTTAACATTTAAAATTTAATAATTATACACCTGACATTTAAATTTTTATATTAATATCAAAAATATCATCGAAAAATAACAACATTATTAACTACTTCAAAATTAAATAAATAGATTTATAACATCAAAATATCATATTTTTAAGTCTTTGATATATAAATACATAAGAATTGTGTAATATATCTGTAAATTGAACAAATATTACATTCAGACTCCGAAAGTATAGATACGTTTAGAGTCCAATTAAATCACGCAAAAAAAAAATCATTTTAGTTAATGAAATATTCATCCTGTGTTATTCTGCGTTATTCATGTGTTATTGTGGTGATATTCATGTGTTATTTTGTTCTAGGAATATTTCTGGTATTATAATAACACAATAACACATAGATATCACCACAGTAGCACATGAATAACGTGGAATAACACGGGAGAAATATTCTCTTGTGTTACCGGGTCGGATTACAGGAAAGCACGTGCGTTCTCTTTTTTATTTTCTGGAGATTTGAGTGTGGGTACTTGAAGCCACGTGTCCGCATATCAGTGAAGTCCGAACACATCTCTACGTTAGGAGTCCTGATCGAATAAATTTGCTAGTAAATTTGTTATTTTGTCATTATATTATATGCGCTATTTATAACTAGAAATGAGCTAAGGGGGGTGTCATCGAAACTATCTTAATTCAAAATCATTCACATACAATCGATGAAGATAACCATTCTTATTATTTTAAAATCTATTTCGAATATTGAATTACTTCTATTTTTCATTTTGATTTTGATGGCTAGAAATAAAATTTTTTTATTAAAAATAAAAATGGGCAATTTAATGTGACATAAAAAAACAAATAAATAAAATGTTAAAAGGAAAATTTACATTCATACCACATAATTCTTATGCAATTGTATGTCTTACACCTAAAGTTTCATATTTACATGAATAACACTTAAATCCTTAATATCACATCAAAAATACGATTGTTCCTTTACAAAATGGAATTAGGGTTAATAAAAATAACCTTGACCAAATCTTTCGTGGATCAAACGGCGCCAAATGGAGCATGCATCAAACAAAGACAGCCGGCCATAGACTGGTCGAGCGATCGACCAAAGGTCAACAGACCCAAAGGTAGGCCAAAGTACAGGTTAATCGATTTGGAGACTACTCAAGTAGAGCATGACCGATAAAAAGATGACCCGCTAGATATTCATCAATTTTACTGCATAAAACTGATTGATTGGGGAGCAACCAACTAAAGAGGGCTAGGTATATTTTTCATTTCACACTAATCATAACCCCTTATAAATAGCGAAGCATTAAATGTAATAGATGCTGATATAACATACAAAAATAACTCAGCGCTTTCTCATCACTCTCTATTTATCTCTTCTGCTCCTGCTCAATTCTTTGGGTGTTATAAAAGGTGTCATAAGCATAGAACATGTCACAGACCCACATACAAGAAGATGACTAATCCAAGGAGAAGAACTCCAATATCGAGAGATCATAAATAACATGGATTGTACCTGAGAGTTTGTGACTCAACAAATCGATGAGCTCAAAGAATAGATGATGGATGCAATTAGAAACACGCTGACTCGTGAGAGAGTGCAACGGTCATGACTGATGTGTGACCCTCACCTGTTGAGCAGTGCTTGTTTTAAAGGCCTGTGACCATCTTCGAATAATCAGTTGCTAGGTAGGAGGAACTACCCGACAGAAGCATCATCACAAGAGGGGATCACCCCTGACACATGAACTTCCCTAGCCAACTCCTCGGAGAGTCTCCATGGTGAAAGTAGTAAAAACCATCCAGAATAAAGAGTATTTCAAGAAGGTATCACCAATGAAAGCGAGGAGGGAGGCACCTCCAAGATCCTGAGAGATACTGTGTGTATCACCGAGACCATGGACACAACAGGTATGAGTGTCGACACCTCCGTAATCTGATTAAGGAGTTGATCAAAACCGAAAAACTCAAAAATGTTGTGGCGCCTAAAGCTGATTATGAGGCTCCCAAATCCAGATTATAATTTGCCTATGAGAAAGGTGTGTGACGAATCCTAGTGAAGTGTGATTCATAGCTAGTAGTCAAATAGGTGGACAGACGATTCAAGTTCAGAGAGAAAGGTGGTGCAAAGATATCTCGCAAAGCCAAAGGTGAAGATAGTGAACTTTAAGCGCTTCAGGATCAAACATATTCCTTAAGACGATAACCAGGTAGCAGACCTCCTATCCATATGCAGTTGCTTGGGTGGAGGAACATCGCAAAGACTTGTTTGTTCAATAATAAAAAGTTGAGATAATTGAGATAGAAATTGAAAGAGCAAAAACTTTGATGTATTTGTGCATTCTCTCTCTAAAAATAGGAAGCATCTCCAAGGAGATAACTAGGCCGAGACACTACAGAATCAATGTCCCTAAGTATCTCGTGTTGGATGATAAACTTTTCCGAAGATTGATCACTTCCTTATATTATAGGTGGTGTGTGAAATAAATGTCGAAGTGATCCTCAGGGGAGTTCATAGAGAATGCGGAAGCCACTTTAGAGGAAAGACACTGGCCCACTAGGTATAATGATAGGGATACTTTTGATTGACCCTCAAGAAGGATGTTGAAGAGTTTTTGAGGAGATGCAAACAATGCCATAAATTCATGCAAATGCCACACAATCCATAACATAAACTTCAACCCGTTTTCAACTTGTGGTCATTTTTCGTGTGGGGGGTTGACATCCTTAGTCATTTCCCTCCTTCAAGGGGAAAATGAGGATACTTTCTAGTAGTATTTGATTACTTCTCGAATGGATAAAAGCCAAGGTTCTCACCCTGATTACAACTGAGGTTGTCTACAATTTCAACTGAGCATACCTCATTTGCAGATAAGGTTTACCTTTGGCTATCCTTACAAACAACATAACGAAATTATCAAATCAATGGGTCAATGATTTATGTCAAAGCCTAGAAATCAACCTTAAGTTCACATTCATTCATGGACAAATGGACAAGCCGAAGCTACCAAAAAAGATTATACTCAACCTACTCAGGAAAAAAGTTGAGGGTGTGAAGGGAAGTTAGTTTGACCTCCCCCCATCCGTTCTCTGGACGAATTGAAAGGCATCATCAATAGTGACCGATCATATCCCATTCATATTGCACATAGAGCAAAGGCAATGTTGTCGGTCGAATATAACTTTCATAGTCAGAGAGTGATCATAGCTTTAGCTTTTGATGAAGAAAGTTTGGATGAGTGACAACACATCAAGAAGGAGAGGTGGAGCTTGCTCTCGATACGATAGAAGAAAGGTGTGCCAAGTTTGCCCTCAAACGGAAGGAGATCAAAAGGAGAACTATTTGATATTACAATAAAAACGTCAGAGAGAAGACTTTTGATGAAGGAGATCTTGTGTTGAAAACGATCCAACAGTATGAGGACAAGCTGTAAGAAAGCTCAATCTGACGTGGGCCAGACCATTCATCATTAACAAACATGTCACCTAGAGGGCCTACAAGTTGTGAACTTACACATGAAAGAAAGTGCCTCACACATGGAGAGAATATGACTTTTTCTATCATTAAAAATTATGTATACACACTCAAAATTTGTTTTTGAAATTAATAAAATATAGTTTGTTTCAACATCTCATTGTTTAGTCGGTTGTTTTATGTCAATCCCCATTCGAGTGCATCAAAAATCTCTATAAAAAAAGAAAATATATACATTTAAGTACTTTGATCGCCCTTGAAAGGGGCTCTCTTTGGCATAATGAAACTAGCCAAGTAGTTAAATAATAAATCAAGCAACAAAGAACACGCCATCTGCTCATTCCTAAATTGTCTCGCAGGGACTCACTTGAATCAGTCGACACCGGGAACCCACTTAGAAGCCAACGGAATGACTTAAGGAACTCACACATTAGAAGCCGATATATCGACTCGAGGAACTCGTCCAAAGGAAACTGAGAGTTCAAATTGTTACTAAATGGTTGATGACAAGATTTGCAAGGCTTTCTTGGGAATAGTGGGAAAAAAACAAAGGTACAAATAATCGTAAGGAAAGTAGACAAATGTATGTAGAATGAAAGGTAAGAAATTTTCATCGAGTAAATATAAGTACAAAAGGCCTCTCGACCATTCTTTACATAATGACATGTGGTCAGTACAAGAAATCAACCATCCACTCACTCGCTTGGCACAATAATCACTCATCCACTTGCTAGCTCATCCTTTGAGTAGGGAAGAAGTGTCACCTCTGACGACCGGAACAATTTGGTGAATCACACATGATGCCAACCAAACAAGCGCTCCTGAGCTACCCTCCATCATGAAGGCTAAGTTCATAGATTCAGTCAATTCCGGCTGGCGCTTGATGCTCAACCCAAGTATGCCACTCCAATAGAGAACTGGATTCTCCCTCAAGGGTGGGTAAACATGGAAATACAGATGAACTTTGTGTATGCTCAGTGGGTGAACCTGGAAAGATAGACGAACAACTTGTCCGCTCAAAATCAAGAAATGAGTGACCTTCAGAGTCAGCATACAAGAATTTCACCCTTTCAAAATTCAATGAACAAGAAGTTCAGAAGTCGAATGATCGCGGGTCCTAGCCATCCAACTTATCCTCGTTGTCATACTCAACCTCTCTACTTATCAATTGTTGAAACCCTATGCAAGCAATTCTAACAAACATTTTAACTGTGGTGTAGATTTGAAAGGCGGTCACCCAAGTTTATTGGCAACCAAGGGAGAAGGTAGGGACAGTGAATTTAATGTGACTATTCGAAGGCCCAATAATTTTGTAACACACCACCCCCATGAATTAAATCCTAATATTTACAACTCCCCATCAGTACATTAGATGAAACTCCTACCTTCATAGAGAAGATATCACGTTGCACACTCAAGGAACTCGGCTTGAAAATCATATATGTGCTCTATTAGTAGAAAATTTATCAACAAGTTTCAACAGCCAACGTAATCATGTGGTTGTCCATCAGTTATCATTAATCGATCGGCTGATATTTGGTCACTAATTATCAACCCTTGTTTATCAGTACTATCTATTCACAACGCCCAAGCACTGCAACTTTGGCCATCGAAACACGGGTAAAGCCTTGATGGCTGAATTATCCCATTTATGTTGCAACATTCAATATTGAGTTGTGTGTGAATCATCCCAGAGGTGAGTCTAAACAACTACCTCCGTGAAGACAACGATAAGATCTGCTTAATATGTTTGCCTTAAGACACGATCCTTTTAAGGTGACAACTTAACCAAAAAAGGCAGATCAAAGGTATGGACGGGGTAAGTCTTAGATCAAGTATCACATTCTATTGATGAATTGAATGATGATTAATCGACCTCATTGAGCTATGTTCAAGTATGTTCTTTTTTAATAGATCAAGTATCAAAAAGAATCATGATTATCGCATATTTTTTTTCTTTCAATTGAATCATGATTAATCGACCTCATTGACCTATGTTCTTTCATCAACTAATTGAACTATATGCTGATTTAATAATTCATTCCAGGTCACAACAATCAAGATCAATACATACAACATTTGGCCTAATAAAGAAAGTGTTTTTTTTTCAAGTAAAAGCACGGGAAAAATATATGACCAAAATTCATTTCATTTATATAAAATTTGTATCACAAAAAACTTTGTTCATGAAGAACACAAAAAAGGTAAAATAAAGAGAGACACATTCATACATTCAATGACCCCTTGTCACTCTGCTCATCCCCGCCATGTTGGTCATCTCCATCCCTTTTCAACTCAGAGTTGGTCATCAACTCAACAAACTTCCAATACTCACCCAATCAGAGGAGATCAAATGATATTTCGCCAAGCTATCAAGGTTGTACAAAATCCTAGTGCGGAACCTTTCCTTAAGTGTCGCTTTCTGTGCAATGTTGGAAAAAAGGTCGACTGCAAATTTCTCGATCGTCTTCATCGTATACATTCGCTCATCGAGCATCCAATGTTCTCCATCTGGGTCCCCGTAAAGTGTTGACCACTAGGTATTACTCGTCTATAGCTCAACCTTAAGTATTAGCACCTCCGCCTGACCTCATTTCAAAAAGAGTTTGATGAAGTATGAGAGATTTGCCAGGCAAATGCATGCACACGATTAGTCTCCTGCAACAATTTGACTTAGCTCAATCGCGAGAGGTCCGCTGCCACGCTTGAAGAGAGAAGGATGGTGCCCTTAGTAGAAATCTAGCTGGTTGGGTAGCAACTGGCTCAAAAAATATCTAATCCTTGCAAAGATCAACCAATGCAGACCGACAACCCCAGCTTATCCTCACTTTCGCCTTCCATTTTTGCAAGGGAATCCACCTTAGTTGGGATACTATAGGAAAGGAGCGCTATTTACGTACGTCATACGCACGTAGTTCTGCGTGCGTACTGCCCCTAATAACTTCCAAAAAACCCAATAAGGGAAAGTAATGAAAAGGTAATGAGGGTATTAACCTCAATAACATCTCAATTATCTCTCAATAACCTACCACTACCTTCCGCGGTTCGCGCTCATATTTTTTGTCGTCATTCAAAGGTTTTGTGAGGTTATTGGGGGTATGAACCCCAATAACACCGACATAACCCTCCAATACCCCTCAAAGAACCGGAGTACGCACGCAATTCTGCATGCATATGACGTACGTAAATATTTTCCCGATGGAAGGCAGCATGCTTATGCTTCAGGTTAGACTCTTCCGCAGAAACCTTCCCCTTTCGCCGACGCTCCTCTCTCTCTCTCTCTCTCTCTCTCTCTCTCTCTCTAAATGAGTCTGCTCCAATGGACACATCGAATCAGCCGATATCACCACCGGCTCTACCATCAGCTCCAACATTGGCTCCTCTGCCGGTCCCCCTTCATCTACAAGCAAGGCCTGAGTAATGGAACTCCTAATTTCCAAAGAAATGAACCACCATGCAGAAGGGTGAGCACTGAAAGAACCTTCTTCTAGAATAATGGCCAATTTTCTTTTGGCCAACTCCGTTCACCTCAGCCTAAATATCTGCAATAAGAGATGCAAACATCATTTTTCTTTGATATGTCAACCTCTCAAAGAGGATCATAACATTGGTTCTGATTCTCTAAATGATGATGTTATAAAATGAAACAAAATGAGTAATACCGTCACCTACTAGATTCGGGATTGACCTCTCCTTTATCTTCTCCATAACCAATGTCGAATCTCGCTTGGCCAGAGGAACATCATAAGCCTCCCAAACGTCTCCATTCATCTTGTCATAGGTGTCAAGAGTGAACACTTTATTGATCACCTTCAGATGCACCTCGAGTTAAACTTTTGGCTTGATCTTTAAGAGATGAAGTTGGTAGGTATTATCTTGATGGACCACTCATCTTTCATGGAAGCAAAACAAAACCTACGTTTCCAGTCTTTCACCTTATTTTTAATTCCCCATAAATGAAACTGGCTCGTGGAGGAAAACTGAAGAAATCAATCTAGATACGTCCAAAAGGTGAAAAAGTGGTTGAAGAACTCCATCAACTAGGTGACCCCACTTGTCACATAAAGATCAAAAATGAGATTACCACGATAATCGAATTTGGCATCATCTGTGTCAGGATGACCTTTTAGAAGTTAAAAACACCAAGCAGATCCTCACATAATGGGAGTTGGAGGCCAAGTCTGAATCAACGCATAAAGATCGTCAACTCATTCTCGCTGAGTTGTTCACTCTTTCCTCCTGGCCAGCAATGTGAAGGCATATTGAGGAGTCGAAGACACAACTCTACTAATATTCTTATACCTCATCCTCAGTCATCTTGGACGGGTAGAAAAGACCAGACACTGCATACTCCACCAGAGAATAGTAGTGATGGGTCATGTATTAACGGAAGAGAATAAAGATTGTGGAAGAAGATGACAGAAAATGCATTTGTCGCCATCAGAACCCTTTTTATAGTATCAAAGAGAGCCCTAGCTGTAAAAAAAAAAGGTAAAAATGGAAATCATCAGAAGTTCTTGAAAGGCAATGACACAAAAATCAAAGAGTTGAATGAAATTTATTCTTCAATATAACAGAATTATTACAATAAGCTCTCACCCCAATTTAGTTTGAAAGAAAGAAATAGCCTATACAAGAGTCTGAGGCAACCTCAGTTGAGACATGAGCCAACCGAAGCAACCTCATAAGCAAAAATTTGCCACCTTAAACTAACCTAACCTACTAGACTTTGTCTGGGCCTGAGAGATTCGAGACCCCTCTCACAAATCAATGAGTTTCCAATGGATGGTAGTAATCTATTGTCGGCACTATTTTTGGTGTGAGGTTTGCCCGTAAGAAGCTGTCGGTCATCGGAATTGAAATCTCGTTGTCCGCTTCGGAAGGACATTAAAAAA